>JAGDYQ010000116.1:84783-242283 GCA_021962125.1 Bulinus truncatus
AGTTGCATTGCTTTTTGGAAAGTTCCATAATTTTGACTAAAATAATGACGCCATTTTTGTTATGTAGCACCGAAATATTGTACACATTAGAATAACACACAAATATGGCGGCTTTCAGGAAAATTCATTTACAGTGACATTGTGTGTTATTTATATTCTCTGATATCTAAATGGGCACACACGCTTATATTTTTTAATGATATTAATAACAACTACTTGATTATTGTCAACAGAACTCTATGACACAATGTTTCACACATTGAACTTGTGACTGTAATGGACTCCATAGTGTGTCCACTGTGATATGATCTTAGCTTTATTTGTGTAAAACTCTCAAACCCCCCAAAAAAACAACAACTGCTTGTTTAAATATGCGTGAATGACGTCATAGGCCGCCGCTATGAGTGGTGCTTGAATAAAACATTGTCACGTGACTGGCACTGCCCCTGATGCTAGGGTTGTTGCTTTTTTTTTTTCCTTCGGACAATGAAGAGTGTCAGACGAACAGAATTTACGTGACGGTATCAACCGGTGTGTAAATATTTTGCGTGTTTATTATGCACGAATTTAAAAGTAGGAACTCAGTTGGTGTTTCTAATCCCCACCACCACCACCCCCGGCTTCCGCGCACTTAGTCTGTTGATTTGACCCAGATATTGATCAAATAAAACACACTCACATAGAAATGCAAGTTGCAAGTTGTGGTGTACGTTGCAATGTAAACAGAAACGTATGACGTCATTAATGTTTTTTTTTTCAAAATGAGCAGACTGGGGCATTTGAAAAAAAAACTTACGCACAACCATAGATATATAAGACTAGATCGCTTATGCTTATTTAATAGAGACCGAAAAAGTGTTGTATTCGAGACCCCTACTTTAAACAGAGAAGAGTACAATTCTGTACAGTTCTTTATTTTTTACCGAAAAAGATTTCCTTCCTTTTAATTAAAAAAAAAATCCCCATTCATGCTAGAGGTTGGCGCTTTTAAAATCTACTGATGTGTCCGAAAAAATTATATTTGACGGTTAGTAATAATATAATCAAACAGCCGGGTACACAACACGAAGGCATTTTATTCAAAGTTAATTGAAAAAAAACGTTTTTGAAAATTTGTCAAGGAAAACAATGCAAAATGTCTTCTGCTATTTATTTCGGTTACTTAAGGTTTCTATGCGTACTACGTCATCAGATTATACAGAATTGTACTCTTCTCTTTTTAAAGTTATGGTCCGCACAATATATGTCTATGCATAGCCCATAAGCGATCTAGTCTTATATATCTATGCACACAACTCTTCTTTGCTACGACCAGACCGAAACAAGTAAATGGGTTGCCAAGGTTTATATACAACTAGTTTTTGTCTTTTGAATAATGTTAGCTTTAGACTTGGAAATATTAAAAAAAAACATTTTACAAATAATGAAGTAATTTGTATTCATTTTGCTTCACGTGTACCATTGTCTGTGAAAAGGATGTGATGTTTTGTCTGTTATATCCTATTCACTAGTAGGGGGCAGGATTTTGCCGTGCCCTTCTTTCATTCCCGCCATATCCAAAATGTACAGTGACCATGGAGGCACTTCGGGAGACTCGATGGGGAGTCGGAGACGTAGGCTAAAGTGTGAAGGTGGTGCTGCAGAATGGATATCCGGCTAGCTAGCCTGTTGTCTTAGCAGTGTCACCATGTGTACAGTCGCGCAATGGCAGTGTCAACATGTTAACAGTAGCGCAATCGCCTATTTTTAATCTCATCATTGTGTTTATCTATCTATCTATCTATCTATCTATCTATCTATCTATCTATCTATCTATCTATCTATCTATCTATCTATCTATCTATCTATCTATCTATCTATCTATCTATCTATCTATCTATCTATCTATCTATCTATCTATCTTTCTATCTTTCTATCTATCTATATATCTATCTATCTTTCTATCTTTCTATCTATCTATCTATCTATCTATCTATCTATCTATCTATCTATCTATCTATCTATCTATCTATCTATCTATCTATCTATCTATCTATCTATCTATCTATCTATCTATCTATCTGTCTATCAGTCTATCTATCTATCTATCTGTCTGTCTGCCGTATTTCTGTTTTTTTTTGTCTGTGTCTGTCTGACAACATGAGCAAATAAAACCCCACGACAACCTAGTTTACACACACAAACACCAAACCAGTTACAATTTTCTCTGGTATATTCATTCAACGAATCTCTCCACCAATGATTCCCGCTTAATTTATAAACAACAAACGTAGAAATAGGTCATAGTCAATCTCATCAGAAAATGAAAATAATATAAATAAAAAAGAAGTGGAAAAAAAATGATATCAATCTTGTCATAAGCAATCATTCAAATTTCTGTCATTCAACTAAAACGACCCCCCCCCCCCCCCTGGAGAATCCTGCCGTAATTGACTAATGAACCATACAAGAAACCTAACCGAGGGGAGAGAAGAGGTCTTTGAAAACACAAGGGAGGTAATGACCGGAAGAACCCAGGTAGGTCGGTGTGTTATTATCACCGACGACCCTGAGTTCTAAACTGTTTGTCTCCCTTCTTCCTGAATTATACTGTAACAGACAGTGGTTCTCTTCTAACTGAATTTTACAACAAAATAAAATAAAGAAAAAAATAATTATGCAATTTAAAAAGAAAAGGTTGCATAAACAAAACAAACAAACAAAGGTGGACGATTGCCCGCCATGGTGTTGGTTTCAAATCTTCAACAAGAGCGTGACATATTTGAAACTGATGCTCCTGTTTCAATAGTTTTTAAAAAATGATAAGGAGAACCGTTGCAATAAGCTTGAAAAAAAAAATGTATTCTTGAAATGTTATCTCTGGATTTTTCTTATGTGTTTCATTTTCTGACGGTCTCCTATAATAACTCTTGCGGATGGCTTAGTCAAGGGAGAGAGTCACTGCACGCTGTCTGTATAATGAGGCCGAGGAGTAATCGCCGCGGACCAAAAAAAAAAGAACGCGATACACACGAATACGATTCCATTGTAATCGGTCATGAGGGATGGTACAACTACGATTCCACTGTAATCGGTCTTGCGGCTGAAATGATTACGATTCCATTGTAATCGGGCATGAAGATGGTATTGCTAAGATTCCATTGTAATCGGTCTTGAGGCTGAAACGACTACGATTCCATTGTAATCGGGCATGAGGGATGGTACAACTACGATTCCATTGTAATCGGGCATGAGGATGGTACGAATACGATTCCATTTGTTATTAATCATAATGGTGGGGGGGGTCAGGCGCCACCCCCCCCCAATGGCGCCACTGCTAATAATGACCGCCCCCCCCCCCCAAGGGCGCCTATCAAACATCACTTCAAAAGGAATGTATAAGAACCGAGCCCCATCACGATGGCTCTGAATATAAAGGCGTGGTAGGCACTGCGGGGGATTCGAACCTGTTCCTCTCTCAATGCAGGACGGATAAAAACGGACTCGCAAGAACGCCGCCGCCCGAACCAGAAGTGATGCAATGACGTCAATGGCGGACGTCCACAAGTTGCCATCACCATGCACACACACACACACACACACACACAAACACACACACAGATACATACAGAGACTCACACTAATAGACACACTGACACACACACACACACACACACACACACACACTTTACATAATCACCAATCAATATTGTTGGATAAACGGAGACAAGAAGTTTAAAAAAAAACACAAGGGGTAAACAAGCAGTACTGAAATGTACCGGGGAAAAGCGCGTGCGAATGACATCATAACTCACGTGGATTCACAACGAGGCGGAAAAAGATGGATGACAATCAAAACATGTTACGTAAATAACAAGTGTTATGTAAAATAAGTATTACAACAATAGCGAAGAGCTATATTAGAATGTTATGCATGGATATAAATAAATTATCAATACATCAGTTACCACATTTACTTAGGACCATTAAGTCTACTTAATGCATAGTTTAGTTTAGTTACTAAAAATGGCGCTAATATTTTGTATTTTGCCCTGTTCTGTTTGCCGGCAACTTTCTTAAAACGAGGCTTGCAGTTCAATAAAAACTGAAGGGGGCACTTCATGTCATTTTATTACACACTTAAATGTCACTGACACATGTCATTAGAAGTCTTCTTCACAGTGGCATACAGCTCCGCAATCCAAGCCCCCCCCCCTTTCCCCCTCTTACCCCCCCCCCCCCATCCCTCCCTCCCCTCGATCTTTTACTCAAAAGAGAAGAGACAAATTAAACGACTGTGTAATTCAGAGTCAATGTACGAAGAATTTAACTGGCTCACTGACTCAGTGACTCGGTGACTCAACATAGTCAGTCCCACTTAACCACAGCGACCTCAATCCTCCATCCCCCACCCCCCTACCCCTTCCCTGACCGCAAACAATTTTCAAGAAGAAGTCCGCTAACTGGCCGATGTAACAGCCGCGGCTGGTGAAGCGAGACGACACAATCAACAGCTGTGCAGCAGCGGTTCGATCCCCACAACATAGATTTGAGATTTTGTGTGTTAGTGTGTGCGTGTGTGTCTGTGTGTATGGTTGTGCTTGCTCGCGTGCGTGTGTGTGTGGTATTGTCCTCGTTAAAGACTCAAGTCCAGAGATCTCTGTATTTCAGGACCAGGTGTGAAGAGAACACTTTGGGTCATCAGTCCTGGTACTATTAGTTCGGCATAAGTCTTTCAGTACCCTGAATTCGTAAAGTCTGTCTCTCCTTCCCCCCCACCCCCAATCCACCCATAAATTTGCCATATTTTTTAACAAATATAAATTCACAAATTCAGCTCCAGACATTAATGAAATGATGTGTAAATTGACCATAACTTTCCCTGGCTACAGTTGGAGGTAAATGGAGCAGCTTCACTTCACTGTACAGAAACAATCATTTTAGAACAAATTCGAAGATATAACAACAATGCATTTGAAACAGGCCCATTAGATTTGTACAATCATAACTCTGTTTAGACGTTTATGTGGGTTAGTGCACCACACCACGAAGCACGTGACACAAATGTACATGCCATGTATAAGATTCGTTTCTCCCCAGCTCCCACGTCATTCTTGTATTGTCATGTTATTGAAGTTTTGTTCCTTTGTGTTATTACCGCTACCATGTTGAATGTATCTTGTGATCTAAACTGCTGTTGATAACATCTTTATTGATTTCGCAGGAATAAAAATGTTTTTATTGTTGGTCTGTAATGATCAAAGTAAGACGCTTAGAAAAATCTGTTCTCTTCTGTATTTATCTCATGTGAGAGCAATAGATATAATAAAACAGCACGCGTTCCTAGCAGTGGGTCTGAAAGCAGTGAGCCTTAAAGCAGTGTGTCGCATAGCAGTGGGTCTTATAGCAGTGTGTCTCATAGCAGTGGGTCTCATAGCAGTGTGTCTCATAGCAGTGGGTCTCATAGCAGTGTGTCTCATAGCAGTGTGTCTCATAGCAGTGGGTCTCATAGCAGTGGGTCTCACAGCAGTGGTTCTCACAGCAGTGGGTCTTATATCAGTGTGTCTCATAGCAGTGTGTCTTATATCAGTGTGTCTCATAGCAGTGTGTCTCATAGCAGTGTGTCTCATAGCAGTGGGTCTTATATCAGTGTGTCTCATAGCAGTGTGTCTCATAGCAGTGTGTCTCATAGCAGTGTGTCTCATAGCAGTGGGTCTTATATCAGTGTGTCTCATAGCAGTGTGTCTCATAGCAGTGTGTCTCATAGCAGTGTGTCTCATAGCAGTGTGTCTCATAGCAGTGGGTCTCACAGCAGTGGGTCTCACAACAGTGGGTCTCATAGCAGTGTGTCTCATAGCAGTGTGTCTCATAGCAGTGTGTCTCATAGCAGTGTGTCTCATAGCAGTGTGTCTCATAGCAGTGTGTCTCATAGCAGTGTGTCTCATAGCAGTGGGTCTCAAACTGCACCTATTAATCACAACATCAGTGTAAACAACATCAGTGTAGACAACATCAGTGTAGTCAACTCGAGCAGTTCAAATTTAACTGTAAACAAAAAATAAATACTAAGACAATCACACGGGGCCGACTATAGGGGCCGGAAACTGGGCGTGTTGTTGTGGACGGGGCTCAACATGTAGCGGGGAGGTTGGGGGGGGGGAGATTTCCCCTGATTTTCTTTAAATTAAACTAAATACATTGTACTTCAAAGTTTGGCCAGCAACACAACACACGACTGGACATTCACATATTTCTTCACTGACCTCATCAATTTAAATCAGATGTTATTACCATCGGTGTTTTTTTCTTACTTTAAATTTCTGTTTTAAATTTCACCATGAAAGTCATTTACATGTAACGGTGGTGTAAATAGTTAGTTCCTTGTGATAAAAAGAGTTACCTTAAACCCATAAACGCGCGCACACACACACACACACATACACACACATACTCACATATACACACATATACCCACACATATACACACACATACACACATAGATACACACACACATACACACATACTCACATATACACACATATACCCACACACATACATACACATACACACATAGATACACACACACATACACACACATACACACATATACACACATACACACATACACACATACATACATACACACATATACACACATACACACATACACACATACACACATACACACATACACACATATACACACATACACATATACACACATACACACACATACACACATACATACACATATACACACATACACACACATACACACACATACATACATACACATATACACACATACACACACATATACACGCACATACATACGCACATACACACACATACACACACATACACACACATACATACATACACATATACACACATACACACACATATACACACATACATACACACATACACACATATATATATATACACATATACACACATATACACACACACACATATACACATATACACACACATACACACACATAGATACACACATATATACACATACAGACACATATACACATATATACACACATACACACATATACACATATATACACACATACACATGAATACACACAGTTTGCGCAAAATTAAACAAAGGAAAAACATATATGAATCACATAAACATACAAACACACACACAAACATCCACATAAATAAACACGCAGTAACACAAGCACAGACACCCTCACAAAGACACTTACAAACGCACACACACACACACACACACACACACACAGAAACCATTTCCCCAACTGTCACAATTCTCGCCAAGTTTTAAAAAATCTCACTCTGTTCTGTCTAAGTTAGATCTATTCTCTATTGCGGAAGCGATAAATGTTTCAGTTTTAAAATCGCCACAAACAATGACAGAAATTGATGTAACCTACGCCGTGATATTGATTAGAATAAACAACGGTAAATCAACTTGATGGCGAACACAGAGTTGGTCACGTGTTGAGATAGAATTAACCAATGGAATTTAAGGATCCAATGTCTCTGTTCTGGCAAGTTTCATGTGCATCGTTTTAAGAGCACAGTAAAGTCTCCTGACTAATGGTACCCTAATGGACGAACCAGTGAATATTTTCCCTCCCTCCTTCCTTCTCTCTCTCTCTCACACATATTCTCTTTTTCTCACGGGCTCTTTATCCTCTTTCTCTCTCTCTCTCAACGTCTCCCATTTTCTCTTTTACTGTCACTCTTTTCTCACTCTCTCCCTCTCTCTCCCTCTCTTTCTGTCTCTCTCTCTCTCTCTCTCTCTCTCTCTTCCCCCCCTCTCTCTCTGTCTTTCTACTTTCTCTCTCTCTCTCTTTCTATCTCTCTCTCTCTTTCTACTTTTTTCTCTCTCTTTCTCACCACCCCTCTCGCTCTCTCCTTCTACTTTTCCCTCTCTCTTTCTCACCCTTTCTCTCTATCTCTCTCTTTCTCTCTTACAATAAACACTAATAAATGAAGACATATCCTTCATTCAACTAAATGCAACGGCTGCACTAGTCCTGGTATTTTAAAGATTAGCCGTCTCTGTAGATCTAATTATTGTTAAGTGCTTTTTATGGTGTTTGATTTTTATAAATGTATTAATGGCTCACTTTGTGTGACAGCATCAGCTTGAAGTGAGCACCAGCTAATGTTTATCTTAAACATTATTTTTAATGAAAAGATCTAATATATGACGTGAGCAGTGTCCATCGTGGATGAGGCAGGGGGGGGGGGGAAAAGCTTAAGTGATAAATTATTAAAATGATCGAGATCCGTTGAATGCTCTCTGTGTCCGAATATACGTCATCACAAAGTATATCTCACCCACACGCACACATACACACACACACACAAACATACACATACAGATACACACGTCGGTAAAAAATACTCACTCGTGTGTCTAAAGAAATTCTCACACAGACATACAGACATACAGACATACAGACAGAGACTTAGAGGCAGCTATTAGACTTACTTACACGCACACAGACAGATATGTACAGGCAGATGTATAATCGCACAGTGAAAAGGGAACAAACACACACACACACACATACACACACAAACACACACAGACACTGACACACAAATAGACATGCTAACACTTACACACTGACAGTCACACTGACACACTGACAGACACACACACACAAACACACACAGACACACTGACAGACAGACACACACACAAACACACACAGACACACACAGAGATATTATCACACAAATAGACACGCTAACACTTACACACTGACAGACACACTGACAGACACACTGACAGACATATTATAAGACAGTCTAACAAATAAACACATACACACAGACACACTGACAGGCATAATCATTCAGTTACACACCCACACACACACACACACAGACATAAGAGACGCATGTTTCTTTCTAAGACAGTTCTCTCACAGACACATCTCCCTCGCAGACACACACCCATTAACAGATTCACGCATGAATGAAATGGACGCAACGTACTCAAAAAGTGATGACGTAATTAGATCTTCATCCGTGAAATGACGATCCAGCTGACCTGCATTACATTCACCACTCGTTGTATTTATCTTGATAACATTTTACTAACATGACACGTTATCAGCGGATCACATAATAAATACATACGATATATATCATTTTCTTTTCATTTACTGAACACACCCCCACACCCCCCACCCGCGCGTAGTAGTAAACGTCACAAAATTGTTGATTGTTTTAAATTCTCCACTTCCTGTAAGAATCTATTTACAGAGAAAATAAACTTAGATTTATCTCAGGAAAAAACGAAATTGAACGGCCCCCACCTAATACAGAAATAAAGGTTGGTCATTTATCGCTTCAGTGAGGTTCTCGTAACTTGTCTAAGTTAGTTTTGAGGCTAACTTGGTTTGAGAGATAGAAAGAGAGAGAGAGAGAGAGAGAAAGAGAGAGAGTGATAACGAGAGAGAGAGAGAGAGATAGAGGGAGAGAGATAGAGAGAGAGAGAGAAAGAGAGAGAGAGAGAGAAAGAGAGAGAGAGAAAGAGAGAGAGAGTGATAACGAGAGAGAAAGAGAGAGAGAGAGAGAGAGAGAGAGAAAGAGAGAGAGAGAGAGAGAAAGAGAGAGAGAGAGAAAGAGAGAGAGAGGTTAACAAAGATGAATTCAAAGAAAACAAACATAGTTTGATCTTTTCGACGAAAATAAAAAAATAATACCGTTGGGCAGGAGGGGGTGGGGGGTGTTGTGTCATGTATGAGGGGCGACATATCTCAGGATTCTCTACCCCCCCCCCTGAGGTTACAGCCCACTGCTTGCGTGAAGGGGTGTGGGAGACTCAGCCCAACTTCAATGCAGAAGAGTTTGATCAGTTGAGATTTATTTCACGTAAATGTTTTGTTTTTTTTTTAGTTTGGATCCCCCCCCCCCCCCCCCCGGCCTCTACCCAGCGAAATTCTTACGGACTGAGTATGAACATCTTTTAAACAATTTTTGTTTCTTACACTATCTAAAAACTGAAATGGAACAATCAACGGCTTACAGCACGGACATTCATAACCTAGTTTTCTGTGTGACTAGTACAGTGTAAGGGAGGCAATCAATGAATTTAATTTAACAATGTGTAGTAAAAATATTTCTAGTAAACAAACGAAACGCATTTAAGAAAATAATGAAAACACATACATACAAAAACAATTTTTTTTTAATTTTAATAAAAATTATAAACTGTCTTTAATTTACGACAATTTTATTTTATTTTTCGCAATTTAATATTTCGAAAATAAAAACTCTTGATTAGTTAATACGTCATTATGTATAAGAATAAAGCGTAATCATATAAAATTTGTTTGTCATTGTTCTGACTTTCTCGACAACGAGGTTTCGCTCAAGTCGAATAAATAAAAAAAAAGCTCATGTAATTTCAAATTCTTTAAACCTCCACGGTCACGAGGCAGGGGCTCAGGGTCATTGAGCCCCCCTCCCCGTGTCCGTTAAATATTGTAATTCGATTGACGTAGGTGGATGTCGCAGAGACCCGGAATAAAACATTCTGGCTTCGCTCCTGCTGTTTTGTTGTGCATCTATATACTACGTCATATATGTACGCCACATGTATACGTCTTCCGATCTATATACTACGTCACCCATGTAGGTCACCCATGTATGTAAAGACTCATGTGTTTAAGCCGCTTAACAAGTTTGTCGTCATCGACAAGATGTAGATTCTATCCATGGGCGTATTCATAGGGCGGGGGGGGGGGTGCATTTGCCCCCCCCCTACATTTTGAAAAAATGTCATATAAGAGGGGGCATTTGCTCCCCCCCCCCCTTACATTTAAAAAAATGTCATAAAGTTGTTATTTACCTCCCCCCCGGAATATTTTTGCCTCCCCCCCCCCTGGAAAAATTCCTAGCGACGCCCATGCTTCTATCTGATACACCAGGGGAGGCAACCCATGACGTCTACAAGAGCCGTATCTAGGTTCTGTTCTATAATGAACGGAACTTTCAAGAGACGCACAGTGATCGAACGTGGGTGAACTCAGGTAATCGAACATGAGTGAACTCGGGTAATCGAACATGAGTGAACCTAAGTAATCGAACATGAGTGAACTCAGGTAATCGAACATGAGTGAACTCGGGTAATCGAACATGAGTGAACCTAAGTAATCGAACATGAGTGAACTCAGGTAATCGAACATGAGTGAACTCGGGTAATCGAACATGTGTGAACCTAAGTAATCGAACGTGAGTGAACTCAGGTAATCGAACGTGAGTGAACTCAAGTAATCGAACGTGAGTGAACTCAGGTAATCGAACATGAATGAACTCAAGTAATCGAACGTGAGTGAACTCAAGTAATCGAACATGAGTGAACTCGGGTAATCGAACATGAGTGAACCTAAGTAATCGAACGTGAGTGAACTCAGGTGATCGAACATGAGTGAACTCAAGTAATCGAACGTGAGTGAACTCGGGTAATCGAACATGAGTGAACTCAAGTAATCGAACGTGAGTGAACTCGGGTAATCGAACATGAGTGAACTCAAGTAATCGAACATAAGTGAAGTTAGGTAATCAAGTAAAAGGAAAAATTAGCTCATTGGTAGTCTCTAAAACGTGTCGGAGAGACCAATTTGGTCGCCATGTCATATCACGAAAAGAACGTGCCAGACAGTCATTTAAAAAAAAACCGTTTTTCCCAGAAAAAAAAAATCCATTCCTTAAAAAAAAATTTCATGAAAAAAAAAACGTTTTTTTTCTTTCTTGTTCTTAAAAAAAACCGTTATTCAAATAAGATTTAATCAAGTTTCTCCCCGCTGTTTGTTGAGTGTCTTCACATTGTTAACTCCCCTCTATGTTGTCCAGTGTATATAAATCACATGTGATGACGTCGGTTCGGTTTCAACTACCTCCGCCCCCCCCCCGACCCTCCCTTCCCACGCCCCCAATCCCACGCCTGTCCTATGGCAGGATCGACTTTCAACCATTGATGTCGTCATACGTTCATTATGGTGGATGGGAGGGGATCAGACCTTAACTATTTGATGTCCAGCACTGCCAACAATGGAACTATCTTAGAGTCCTGGTTGTGTTGGTATTATTGACCTTTCCTTGGACACTGGTTGCCATGGAAACATTTTCATTTACTTTTCGTTCCTTCCCCCTCCCCCAACCCACCGCAGGTAACTCATTAGGGCAATACTGCAGAGGTCGTTGGATGACCCTAAAAATGAGTAGCCTGCTGTCCCTGAGTGCAAACAGAACGCTATGGATCACAAAAAGTCGGTCACACATACAATTGAATGATCACTTAACTATTCAATGGTCGCTAGCTATTAACTGGTCATCTACCTATTAAATAGTCACTTAGCTATTACATGGTCACTTAACTATTAAATGGTCCAAAATGCAATGGTCAACCAACAATTCATTGGTCACTTGGCAACAATTCAACGGTCTACCAACAATTCAATGGTCAACCAACAATTCAATGGAGAAAAACCTTGTCGTCTATTGTTTTTGATTGGTTTGTACTCAGCAGACGTCACTGCGTCGTCTGCCGATAAATTCATATGATATAAAAAAAAACAAAAAAAAAAGACAAACAACTCCGATCGGTCAGCAGTCTTGATTTGTGTCCACTTAATGAGCCTCATAGCAGAAGATAAAATGCAGCGTACAGGGGAGGTCCAACTGGCAGGGTCGTCTTAGGGCGGGAACCCAACCATGCCCCCAAGCTAAAAATGACCTTTTTTTTTATTTCATTAGCCACCCCCCTCTCTCACTCCCCTCCCCCATTCAAGAAAACTGGTTCATCAAGGGAGATAAAGACAGCTCTGGTTCATCAAGGGAGATAAAGACAGCTCTTGTTCATCAAGGGAGATAAAGACAGCTCTGGTTCATCAAGGGAGATAAAGACAGCTCTGGTTCATCAAGGGAGATAAAGACAGCTCTGGTTCATCAAGGGAGATAAAGACAGCTCTGGTTCATCAAGGGAGATAAAGACAGCTCTGGTTCATCAAGGGAGATAAAGACAGCTCTGGTTCATCAAGGGAGATAAAGACAGCTCTGGTTCATCAAGGGAGATAAAGACAGCTCTGGTTCATCAAGGGAGATAAAGACAGCTCTGGTTCATCAAGGGAGATAAAGACAGCTCTGGTTCATCAAGGGAGATAAAGACAGCTCTGGTTCATCAAGGGAGATAAAGACAGCTCTGGTTCATCAAGGGAGATAAAGACAGCTCTGGTTCATCAAGGGAGATAAAGACAGCTCTGCTCGAAGTGTGGGTGGAGCTATGACCTTGACTCTTGTCACTGGACTGGGGGTGTTAGTGAACCACCAGTGTACGTTGGACGACCAATGGCTAAGTGCACCGTAGTGCCTTAAATGCCGATGCCGCTTCGGCTGTGGGAGAGATGCATATCAGTGCACTGCGGAACGCTACATCAGTGCACTGAGTGCAGAATGCCACATCAGTGCACTGCAGAAAGCCACATCAGTGCACTGAGTGCAGAATGCCACATCAGTGCACTGCGGAAAGCCACATCAGTGCGCTGAGTGCAGAATGCCACATCAGTGCACTGCGGAACGCTACATCAGTGCACTGAGTGCAGAATGCCATATCAGTGCACTGCGAAAAGCCACATCAGTGGCGTAAAAAGGAAGAGCCTGTCACCCCTCCGGGAGGGGGGGAGGCTTCAGTATTTTATCAATAGAGGCTCATAGGTGTGAATAAACAAATACAGAATAAATCAGGAGGAAGGGGGTGGGGGTACCCACATGACTACCCCATTTATAACGTACAGCCCGTCCCCGGGGATTCCGATCTCATGATGAGTTCAACTTTGTTATTTGAATAACGTCATCAGTAACAACGTAGTCGTCAACTTTGAACAACGTCATCAGTAACATCTTACAAGTAAACGTCATCAGTAACATCTCACAAGTAAACGTCATCAGTAACATCTTACAAGTAAACGTCATCAGTAACATCTTACAAGTAAACGTCATCAGTAACATCTTACAAGTATACGTCATCAGTAACATCTTACAAGTAAACGTCATCAGTAACATCTTACAAGTAAACGTCATCAGTAACATCTTACAAGTAAACGTCATCAGTAACATCTTACAAGTAAACGTCATCAGTAACATCTTACAAGTAAACGTCATCAGTAACATCTTACAACTAAACGTCATCAGTAACATCTTACAAGTAAACGTCATCAGTAACATCTTACAAGTAAACGTCATCAGTAACATCTTACAAGTAAACGTCATCAGTAACATCTTACAAGTAAACGTCATCAGTAACATCTTACAAGTAAACGTCATCAGTAACATCTTACAAGTAAACGTCATCAGTAACATCTTACAAGTAAACGTCATCAGTAACATCTTACAAGTAAACGTCATCAGTAACATCTTACAAGTAAATGTCATCAGTAACATCTCACAAGAAAACGTCATCAGTATTATCTTACAAGTAAACGTAATCAGTAACATCTTACAAGTAAACGTCATCAGTAACATCTCACAAGTAAACGTCATCAGTAACATCTTACAAGTAAACGTCATCAGTAACATCTTACAAGTAAACGTCATCAGTAACATCTTACAAGTAAACGTCATCAGTAACATCTTACAAGTAAACGTCATCAGTAACATCTTACAAGTAAACGGGTTTTAAAAGCTATCACCTACCCCAGTGCAGGCCCACCGACAGAAATTTCGGGCCCCTGAACAGGGCTGTCACGCCCCGCCCCCCTCCCCCCCCCCGTGTTGATATAATATTTTCAAAAGTTGATTGGCCAGCTCAGTCCGGGCCCCTAAAACTCACCGGGCCCCTGGGCATTTGCCCCCTCCCCCCCCAGCTCTCGGTGGCACTAGCCCAGTGTACATGTCAGCTTCCATTCTGTATTGTTGGTTATTTCAAAGTTCTCAGTTTCATAGATGCCACATTTCCCATTAACAAATTTGAAAAAAAAAAATATTTCGCTCAGTTTTCTGGTCCAACGGGGCTGTCTATACATTACTCCGCGCTGCTCACACACAAACGCACAAACACACGATTGAACCCATCAACAAATGAACATAATTGTCCAGACATTTAGTGGAGAGAAGGTTAAAATAATATTTAAGCGGTCATTAACTCTTGAAAGGTCGCCGTGCAGTCGATAATTTATCATCTTCGATCCATACACAGAACTGATTTCTCTCTTCTTTTTTTTTAACCAAAGTCCCATACCCCCCCCCTTCACCAACAGCGCAGCCTCCTCCCCCCCCCCACTACACGCTCCAAACAACAAACCACCTCCCCAATGAAAGGCCCTAGTCACGTGACTATATCCAGTATACGTCTTACTGGCTCCATTTATTACCTCTTCTCTGCTCCGAGCAGACGTAACCTATCAATCTTCAAGGTCGCGTCTGCTGTCCCTTGATTATTATTAGCATGTCATTCAAAAGTTGATTTTTTTTTATTTCTCTTAATTAATTTTTTTTTTAAATTTAACTCAAAAAGAAAATTACAGGCTTATGATTGGTTGCATTTTCTTGATCCACAGTCAAAGACTGGAATGTTTTTTTGCCTTTCCCTTTCCTCCGTAGATTAACTCCTGGCGGTCTCGTGTTTGACAGCCATAAACATGTTTAACCCATTATTTGCCAAAATTAGCTAAAGTACACAACCCATAATTTTATGTAATTTTCTTTTTCCCCCATTGCGCTTAGTGCGTGGGTGTTCAAAAGGGTTAAACAAATAAATAAAAAAAATTGTGGACGCAGGTTTAGATTGTAAACAATGTTTATTATTATATTGTGTTCATTCGCACTGCAAGCCTTTATTGAACAAGAGAATTGGGGGGAACTGACAGACAAAGACGGGGATAGTTGCAAGGTTCTTTTTGTTAACTTGTGGTAGATGTTATAACAACAACAGCGAACAACAATATATTATACTAAGTCGACTCCAGTTGAATGTAACAATAATAACATTGAATTCATTAATATAACTGCATGAACATGAACTAACATATAATGGTGAATTCAGGAGGAGTACAATAACTACTGTCTAGATAAAACTAGAACATGCATCCGAAATACCACGATGCCCAAAGCTAGACTGACTTCACAACTGCTAAAATAAAACACGCGCTCCCCGCTATCGGTTGCACTATACGTCATCTTGTTAGAAATGACGTATTCACGTAAAACAACAAAGCGGAGGAGGAATGACGTCATGGAAACTGTGGAAGGCGGAGCCTACCAAATTGCGTCATCAAACCCTGTCTATACCATTTCTCCACAAGGATCAACCGATCTCGAAATCTGCCAACCATCAAAGTTAATTCTCTTCATAGGCGTACTAAACTGCGTGCGTCTGTGTGGTCCCGACTTGCGATGGGCCCCCAGAAAGCTCGCATGTATGCGGAATTTACACCCTCTTTGTAATGTCAATCCTTTTTTTAGGTGACCAATATTTTCCTTCAGTGCCCGGGGCTTCAGCTGACCTAAGCCCGTCTCGGGCTGTCAATGTCGGTGAAGTAAAAAGTATTGGTTTCTATTTTGCAAAGTACAACTAAAAATTAATTGGTTGCATGAAGTGTGTCACACCCTGAACGGAAATACCCGTGCATTACATTAGATGTGGAGGGGGGAGGGAGGGAGTCCCGATGAGTTTAAGGACCCAATACTAACGTTGTTGCGGGGGGGGGGGCACCTGCACACCAGTACGCGCCTGGGCCCCCTGCAATGATTTGAAGTCGGCACCTACAACAGAGGAGGGGGAGGGGGGCCCACACTCTCAATTCAAAAGTTACAAGTTGAAAAAAAACAACAAAAAAATATTCATCTCTAAAAAAAATATTTCCGCGAAGTAAATAACTAGGGCTGTACCGGAATCCGATTCCGGTTCCTGTTAAGCCGGATTCCGGCAGTTTTAGTAAATCCGGTTCCGATTCCGGTCCGATTAAAATGTGTCGGATTTAAGCCAGATTTCTTTGTTGTTTAAAATTTTGGCGTTAGAATTATTTTGGCGCAACATAACTTTTAAATATTTAGCGCTATACAATTAAATTCAAACAATAACTTCCTTTCTTCCTTTCCTGCATTTTCAAAAATACAATAACGTCGATCGCTTTTAGTTATACATGTTGTAAAAATATATTAAAAAGGAAGATTTGAATCGTATTTAGTCTAGTAGTAATACGACACCTTACCTTCCGCTACTTTTGATTCCGTGTTTTCTATAAACTATATTTAGCTATAAAAGGATAACTTCTTTAAAGAGCAGACAACTATCTATTTTTGGGTGTTTACAGTTTAAAAATAGCTCAATAATATATTTTTCTGCATTTTTTAAAAATTTAATGGATTTCGTCACGTTTTGGATAAAATTCCTCGCATATTTAGATAAATAACTTGAAGATACATTTTTAATTGAACATTAAAGTGATATGGATACAGATTTGAAATGCATTTTAATTTGCGTTTTTATGGGAAATTGTCGATAATGATTTAAAGGAAAGTATGAATGAAATAACAAGGTTTGGTTACGTCACTACGGAAAACTAAAGAAAAATAAGCTATCGGGAGGTGCCACAGTATATATTTTTTTGGAATTCATTTATTAATAAAGATGTTTATTATACTTTCTAAGATATGCTACCCATTTCTTTGTTTGATTGTAATAGATATCAAGTTAAATTAGGTACAACTTTATTAAGATACATGTTTAAAACAAAGAACCTGTTATTTTGACAGTTATCTTTCTTAACTCAAGATTGGGGAAGGGGTTTTAATCACAGTCTTCAAGATTTAAATGGTTAATACTGTTTTTGCTAACTAGAACTTAAAAAGTAAATTTTTATTCTATTTTTCATTCTTATATCTTTTTTTAATGTTAGGCGAGCAATTGCTTCTTCTCTCGGAAGAATTACTATTTAATTCGGTAAAATCCGGTTCCTGTTCCGATTCCGGCAGGATTGAAATATTAAATCCAATTCCGGCTCCGGTTCCTGCAGGATCTAAAAATTACAATCCGGTACAGCCCTATAAATAACGAATTGTCGCCCTTGTGGGGTCAAAGGGTCAGTGGAATGGAGTTTTTGTTTTTTTTTATTTCGCAGCTACATTTGATAATAATACCCGGACAGTAACTGACCTCAATTGACCTGTGACCTACATTGATTAAATAACAAGTTGTGTTGTTGAAAATGAAATGCGTATTTACACTCGTATTCTCTCCCTTTCTCCCCCCCTCCCTCCCCCCCCCTCCACCCCCACACACACACATATAACAACGACACTTAGACTGGACTGGACTAGTTGCCTGTAAACACTGACAGGAGAAATAAAGACAACTCATTTAACACAGCTGGACAAAGGTATGATTCTTTTATGGCGGTCATGGGTTCGAATCTTTTCTTATCTTCGTTACGCGATGTATTTTCTTTTTTTTTTTGTTGAGTAAATTCAAAGTTCCCGAAAAGATGACACGTTCATCTCTTAGTTCCTATCGTTCACAAATGTTCATCTCTTAGTTCCTATAGTTCACAAATGTTCATCTCTTAGTTCCTATAGTTCACAAATGTTCATCTCTTAGATCCTATAGTTCTTAAATGTTCATCTCTTTGTTCCTATAGTTCACAAATGTTCATCTCTTAGTTACTATAGTTCACAAATGTTCATCTCTTTGTTCCTATAGTTCACAAATGTTCATCTCTTAGAGCCTATAGTTCACAAATGTTCATCTCTTAGATCTTATAGTTCACAAATGTTCATCTCTTAGTTTTTATAGTTCACATATGTTCATCTCTTAGTTCCTATCGTTCACAAATGTTCATCTCTTAGTACCTATAGTTCACAAATGTTCATCTCTTAGTTCCTATAGTTCACAAATGTTCATCTTTTAGTTCCTATAGTTCAAGAATGTTCATCTCTTAGTTACTATAGTTCACAAATGGGACTGTTTTTGTAGTGGCCATTTTCTCATCCTCAACATATAGTGCAATGGACATGAAGGCACCACGGGAGATATAAGTGGGTGACTGGATACACCAGAAATTGAACTCGGTACCCACAGAATGTAGATTAGGCTCTCCACCGAAGCGCCACCTACTTTAGATGAACCCGGTGTTTGGGTTTGTTTTATAACTGCAAAATTCCAGCGTTTATTCATAATATAGTAATGTACAAACATTCGTTCAATATTTGTGTTATGATTCATTGCCAATATATACAAACATACAAACATATTTATATATATATATATATATATATATATATATATATATATATATTAGGGTGGCTCACTTTATAATAAGAAAAATAAAGTTCATTTTTTATCATGAGCATTTTAGTTTTCTGGTTCACTGTGATTTAAAACGTGTATATACCAAATTTCACACCATTTGGGCTCCTATAACTACTGCCTCAGTGCACTTGTTATCTCGTGTTTTATGGTACATGTATTCGGCAGCTGCATTAAATGAAAATTGCGCAAGGTTTAAAATGCTGTATTTAGATACAAAGAACAATTGCCTCAAGCAAGCAGCAAGGCTGTTTTTCTCATCCACTAAGACACGTTGAGAAAAGAGAACCAGAGGAATGAGTTCTGCACTAAGGTACCAGAGATGTAGGCCAATCGTTTTCAATGCAGTCTGGGAAATGGAGGGAGAAACATTCTTATAATCAATAAGAAGTTTGATGAAATCCAGATCATTCAGAGGTGCGTCTGCTAGAATGGGACACTGAATCCAAGCTTTAATGTAAACCAAGGATGTAAAGATACCGAATTCTGCAATTGATCTGTCTTCATGCTTACTTAGTCAGCTAAAATTGATGACGGAAGAGATAAATCTTCATGATGTAGATTATTTTAGACATCCACCTTGCATGGTGATAAGCTCCTAGAACACGAAGACGCACCCCAAGGGGGGGGGAGAGGAATTCCTCCCAGTAAGATAAGATTCAGAGTCTGAATTCCTTTGTAATCTTTACGTGGCAAATATCATGATGACTTCTTTTAATGGCTTGAGATTTTGCTCCAGTCGAACATCGTGGCATATACTAAATTCTGCCTGTCTTATTTTTGGCTGAAACGTCTTAAAGCGCTTGAATAGCAGCACATCCGGTCCAGTTGTGCTACCCCCCCCCCCCCCAAATGTCTTATTGAAGACGGCTGTGTTTGTAAACATACCATTGGCCTGTAGGCTCAATTAGGGGAATTACCTAGCTTAATAAACATTGGCATGTCCACTGGACAGTATACAAGCAGAGAAATAGGTCATGAAAAAATAGTACCAACTAACTGCCAGACGGCTGTGTTTGTAAACATACCATTGGCCAGTAGGCTGAATTAGGGGAAGTACCTAGCTCAATGGACATTGGCATGTCAACTGGACAGTATACAAGCAGAGAAATAGGTCATGAAAAAATAGTACCAACTGACTGCCAGAAGACTGTGTTTGTAAACATACCATTGGCCAGTAGTCTCAATTAGGGGAAGTACCTAGCTCAATAAACAGGAGTTGTGTCAACTTCTATGCCAGTTAAATGAACAACACTTTTCGACCTAGTAGTCATAACTAAATGAATGATATTTATATAGCCGCAACATTTGATCTTATAACACTTGATTTATTTTACAACTATATTAAAATGCACTGGTGAAGCTGGCTATTTATTTGAAAATCAAAACTTCTAGAGATTTCTAGAATTTCCCGGAACCTTCTCAAGTTTTCCACGGTTTTCTAGAATCTTCTAGAACCTTCTAGAGATTTCATAGAACATTTCTAGAATTGTATAGATTTTTCTAAAACTTTCCCGAACCTTCTAACATTTTCTGTGTGCTTTATATATACATACTAGCATTCAAAATTCATTCAAAATGATTTAAAATTTCAGTGTCGATGAGGCAGTACTAAATAGAGTCATATATTCGTGAATTTTTTTCTGTGCTGTTTTGAAGTCAAAGGAAAAAAAAAACAAAATGTTCCAAAAACATTTGACAAAAAGTTATTTTTGGCCACCCTAAGATATATATATATATTTGCGTTGCAGCTAATTTTGTTGTTTTCCAATGTGTACCAGAAATTGAAAAAAAATAAAAAACTAGGTTCAATTGCAGTCAACATAATAAACACCATTTAATAACTTTAGGTTGTTTTTTTAAAATTATGGTATACCTAAACGAAAGACAACACGTTCACTTAACTACCCCTATCATAAAACCACAGAAAGACGCGCATTCCCATGTTCGAATAAAACCTTTGAGTTGTTATGTACGTTAATTATAAGGCAATTACTGTTACTAAATATAGACGATGTTTGTGTGTGTGTGCGTGTGTGTACATTACTTCTGTAACTGTTTTTACTTTATCTCATGACATGCCCTTCCGATATTTTCAGGGACTGCTGTGGTAAAACCCCCATGATTGTAATTAATTATATTTCACTTTGTTTCCCCAGATAAATGGTCATTCGGGAATGTTCTGGACTATGGAGCCCGGCATTAATTACCACCCGCAGCCAATAGGGGGAGATAATTGTCATCAAGGGAGACAAGAAAATGAATACAGTTGCTGCACTTTAGGGAGGATTTAAAACAAGGGAAGAAGAAACAGGAAGCAGTTTTGTTTTAAAATTCGGATTTGAGAGTTTCCATGTTCAAAGGTCACGATATTTCTGTTTGGATTATTATAATGGAGTTAATAATTCTGGTATAAAGTCGGAATTGGAAGTGTTTAAAACCCTTAAGTAAAAAAATAGGAAATTATTAAATTACCTAATATGCAATAATTGTTATTTTGTAGCTTAATGCAATAAAATAAAAACAATTATTTTTTGATAATAGATAGTAATAATAATATAATATGTATTTTTACGTTCAAGCTATAGAAAAGAAGATTTAGGTTGCAAACAAATAGATTTTTTTCTTTTGGAAGGCGGTAAATGTTGTCTTCCGGTTTATCTTCGTCTAAACATGTCGTCTGATTTACACCAGGGCGCCTTATACAGCGCCGTGAGCACCATCAGCGCCCCGGTGAACCACGGCTGCTGCTGTTGCTGCTGCGAGCGGGGTCACCGCCACCACCACATACACCACACATACTCCCAACAGCACCACCAGCACCACCAGCAGCAGCACAACCTGCACGACGATCTTCACGACGACCTGCAGATCAACAACAACAACAACACCGGGGGTGGCGGGGGCGGCGGCGGGGGAGGGGGGCGCGGGGATCAGCCGACGACCCTGTCCCTGCCGGACAACGCCAGCTTCAGCCTGTCCACCACGTCCAACGGCTCGGTGGTCATCACTGACCGGCGACTGTGCGAGTGTGAACAGCGGACCGTGAAGAAGGGCGCGGCGCAGAAGAGAAAGAAGAAGAAGAAAGACGAAGGGATGAAGGTGAGGCGGCTCCTCCTGCTCATCGCCATCTTCGTGGTCTACGTCTGCATCGGGGCGGCCGTCTTCAACGCCCTGGAAGCGGGCGCCGAGCAGGAGAGAAAAGACGAGCTCCAGTCGTACGTTGAGGAATTCCTGGGTGAGTCATTTGGTTGTTGACGTTGCTATCTTGGGCCCAAGACAACTAGGGGCCCCCCTGTCCTATTTCCCCTCAATTTTTGGCAGCGAAATGAATAGTAATATATTTCCCAATTGATGATGCTCCTGAAGGCTTTGGGCCCCTACCAAATAATCGGGCCATCACTTGTCATGATCTGACAGAACTCGAAATGATTATTACATCTACGTTTTGGGCTGTCTATTTATGGACCCGTTTAATACTTTGTCCATCTAATACTTTGTCCGTCTTATAATTTGTCCATCTAATTCTTTGTCCATCTAATACTTTGTCCATCTAATTCTTTGCCCATCTAATTCTTTGTCCATCTAATTCTTTGTCCATCTAATACTTTGTCCATCTAATACTTTGTCCATCTAATACTTTGTCCATCTAATTCTTTGTCCATCTAATACTTTGTCCATCTAATTCTTTGTCCATCTAATTCTTTGTCCATCTAATTCTTCGTCCATCTAATACTTTGTCCATCTAATACTTTGCCCATCTAATACTTTGTCCATCTAATACTTTGTCCATCTAATACTTTGTCCATCTAATACTTTGTCCATCTAATACTTTGTCCATCTAATTCGTGATTATAATTAGTAATCTTGTGATCTAATCTGGAGTCTATCTCCGCTAATATTTAGAGTAGGTCGCCAAAACTTTAATATCTCTGCCCCTCGATTCCCCATTGATGTCCGCCCATGATGGCAATCTGTTGCAGGGTTAGGCGGACCTACACGTCTGCTGTTGACAGGCTGCCTGGTCTTGTTCATTTCTGGCAGACGACAATTTATCAAACACAAATACATTAATGACGAAAAGAAATTAATTGGTATAAATATAGTATTTGTCTGTTGGGGGTGGGGGTGGAAGTGTGTGTGTGTGTGTGTGTGTGTGTGTGTGTGAAGGGTCTAATGTTGATATACAATAATGGCGTTTTTATTTTTAATGACAAACTTGCTGTCGCAGATATTTCGAACGGAACCTTGTTGACCAACACCTGCTGCGGTAGAAGCAAAAAAAAGAAATTATTATTTTAAAAAAGCTGCGTACTTCGTTTTACTAATTTGTTGACAATCAAGGCCAGACAAGTATTAATTCAAATTCATGTGTGTGAGTATGTTTGTGTAGGTGTGTGTGAGAGAGAGAAGGGGGGAGAGAGCTAGATAGACAGAGAGAGAAAAGAGGAGAAAGAGAGAGGAGAGAGAGAGGAGAGAGAGAGGAGAGAGGAGACAGAGGAGAGAGGAGAGGAGAGAGAGGGGTAGAGAGGAGAGATAGGGGGAAGAAAGGAGAGAGGAGAGAGGGGGAGAGAGGAGAGGAGACAGAGAGGAGACAGAGGAGAGAGGAGACAGAGGGGGAGAGGAGAGAGAGGGGGAAGAAAGGAGAGAGGGGAGAGAGGAGAGAGGGGGAGAAAGGAGAGGAGACAGAGAGGAGACAGAGGAGAGAGGAGACAGAGGGGGAGAGAGGAGAGAAGAGAGAGGGGGGAGAGAGGAGAGGAGAGAGAGGGGAGAGAGGAGAGAGGGGGAAGAAAGGAGAGAGGGGAGAGAGGAGAGAGGGGGAGAGATGAGAGGAGACAGAGAGGAGACAGAGGAGAGAGGAGACAGAGGGGGAGAGAGGAGAGGAAAGAGGGTGGAGAGAGGAGAGGAGAGAGAGGGGAGAGAGGAGAGAGAGGAGAGAGAGGAGAAGAGAGAGAACGCATTACAGATCCTGTGCTTGCGTGCGTGTGTTAGTGACCATTTCAATGAGTCATTCCCGTCTATACGAGAGTATTAAGGAATCATTATGCTGGAGCTTCACTGCGCATGCGCACTTTTAGACACAATTTGTCTACGAGAGTGTCAGTTAAGTCTCCAAAATGACGTCTTGTTCACTTGGAAAAAATAAATGAAGAAAGAAGTCCGGCTGAGTTGAGGAAAATTGAAAGAACACCTAAGAAAATGTCGTCTGCTCTTATCGTCTGCTCCGTGTTCAATTTCAAAGTTCGTTAAAATTTCAAAGGTTTCAGTTACAAATGAACAGCGTGTACAAAAAAGTAATAAGAGACTGTGAGGCCGTTCAGGGTATTGAATGTCTGTATCTTTCTAATGTGAAATCTCATATGGAGGAGAGGGTGGGTCTGTTTTTCTATCTATCTATCTATCTATCTATCTATCTATCTATCTATCTATCTATCTATCTATCTATCTATCTATCTATCTATCTATCTATCTATCTATCTATCTCTATTTCTTTCTTTCAGCTTGTCAGTATTGCCAGTTTCTTTGTCGATATATGTATGTTATTCAATATTTCCATAATTCCGCATGAATGCTTTGAATCGGCCACGACAAGAAATGGATTATATATATATATATATATATATATATATATATATATATATATATATATATATATATATATAAAGGAACTAGGAAGAGATTTATGATACCTTAGTCTAACTTTTTCATTTCACATCCGCTAAAAAAATTAGTTCTGTCTAGTTATTTAATGCTGTCAATTAATATAACAACATTTATTTGTGTTTCCATGAAAACAAATAAACATAATTGTGTGTATGTGTGTGTGTGGGGGACGTAACATACTCCCCACTATTATGTGTGTTTCAGTGTGTTAAAACAATATTTTCTTGAGCAAGGAAAGAGGAGTTAACTAAGAACTGTAAACACAGACCGGCCGCCATTGTGGTGGGAGTGTCAGGGCGGCTGTAACCAGTCAACTTGGCCAGATGTTTTCTCATAAATCAACTCGAATGGACTAGAAGAACATGCTGCCAGATTTTTCTGTTTATTGGCTGTTAATTTCGTTTATTTATTTTTTTAAACTCCGTCACAATTTGACCTTTGACCCGTCCGTCCCTGTTACTACGTGACAAAGTATGGTTCTCTAATATCAATTTATTTAACTTCTAAAAAAAAAAACTTTTCAAAAGCAAAACATTTTGTTTTTTCAACAAAGTACTAACGGTTTTTTTTAATTATTTATTTACCCATTTCAATTTAAAATAAATAGATGTAATCGGATGAAATAATTTACGAAAAATTGGGCGGGAAATCTAGAGATCGGTGTTTCTCAAAGCGTGTGTCGCGACTCACTGTTGAAGTCGCGACAAATTTAAAATTCACAATCACGTGATCGACAGTTTTACATTACGTCACCATTTCTCGTCATGTTACAAAACTAAAAAATGTGCAAGTCCGCACACAAAAAATAAAAAATCTATATTTACAACTGATGACGCGCTATAAGTATAATCCAGAGGCGTACCTAGGGTGGGAGGAGGGGTGGTCCTAATTCGAAAGCGCCCCCGGGTCCCAGCTTGAGGGGGGCCCCACATTTTTTTACATTAAATATTAAGTCCCATGTCCGGCTCTGGAGTACCGGCATCCAACCACATTTTTTTTTTACATTAAATATTAAGTCTCATGTCATGGTGACGAATGTCAAAAATGTAGGGGGCCACCAAAGAGGCCAAGCCCCGCCCCCCGGGGCCCTCCTAACCCCTATGTTCGGCACTGGTATAATCCTCTTTATTTTGTTCCCAGTTTTTTCTTTACAATTGTGTCGGGAAAACAAGAAAAAGTTCACCGGGCATGTCGCTGAACCAACTGGTTTGAGAATCACAAGCTCCAGACCAATTAGTCAGCTGTATTCTAGTCTCCCCCTGTTTAATCCCGGGGTGGGGGGGGGAGAAATCCGCTTCTTTCTTTTTGTCTCCCTCTCCACCAGAGCTATCTGTAATGTACTTCGTGTGTGCCAAATTACAGACAGGAGCTGTCGAGCGAATTGTCTTTATGTGTGTGTGTGTGTGTGTGTGTGTGTGTGTGTCTGCGCGCATTTCGATCGTAAGACGAACGCAGACGTCTTGTTGTGCAACGGATACATTTCAGCATCAACCTCCTCCTACCCCCTCCCACACCACAGCATTGCTTCTATTTTTTCTTTGTTTTTTTTTAATGGAGAAAGGGGGGAGGTAATAATAATAATATATAAATGCGAAAGTGAAGGTTGGTGAATAATTACTTTTATGACGTCATCATTAAGCGACTACATGTCTGTCCCTTCCCCCCCCCCCCACCCTTCTCCCGACCTTTCACCCTGTTTTTTGTTTTTCTTTTGAGTTGACGCTTAGTGCACTACCACACCCTCCCCCCCCCCCAATAATGCCGTTAATCAGAAATGTTAGGCACGAGAATAGAATGTATTGGCATTGTCAAGATTACCCCGACCCCCCCCCCCCCGACCCCCGGGGCGCCATTTAAGGCTAACGCTACTGCATGCCAGTAGATCTATTATAGCGGTTATTGTTGTTGTAACCTTAACCCTAACCACATGAAATACTTCCTCTAATACTGCCTATGTCTCATGTCTCCCCTACCCCTCCCCCCCCCAGGTGATCAATATATTGCGCCACTACCCCCCCCCCCCCGAGCCCCGCCACGTCCCGCCCCGCCTCTGATTGGAGGCAGGTAAATATGCCGTCAACACGAAATCCTCTGAAGGTATCACAAAAAAATAACAAGAGCTATGACTGTAGCACGGACACAAGTACTTACACATCTGGGTGACGGCTGGCTGACTGGTCCAGTGATTCGATCCCCGGCAGGGAGACTTGTCAAAAAGTTTTATATTTTTAATGGGCTGGTTGAACCTCCACAACCCCCTCTCCCTGCACTTTGGGCGGACTCTTTAAATGTATCAATAACATACGTTACAAGTTTTGCCCACCCCAGTTCTAAAAACATAAAATACCAAAACTATATCACGGTGTATCTTTTAAGGTGTAAAACTGAAGTGTCTAGATCAGCCGTCGGCAATTTATGCCCCCCCCCTCGCGGGACAAACCCGGCCCACAATTCGTTTCAGAACAGAGCTGAAACTTTCTTTTTAATGGTATGACGTTTACATTTAACTACGTCACGCCTCCGCTCCGCCCACCTCCTATTGGTTTGGCCCGCCCCCCCCCCCCTGCCCAGGCACTGGACTGGATCTTATGGATTTGGTTTGGCATTGACTCGTACTGAAATATCAGACTCAGCATTTTCTAGGTTTTCGGATGGTGTTGAGTTTTCATTCGAACGGAATATCGGCGAAAAACTGAGGTCGTGATGCGCAGTCACGTGACACACAAGCTGTTGTTACAGTTTTTGACCTTAAGTAACAACAACAACGCGACTCGCACATTTCAGTTTGTTTATATTTGGGGCGGGGGGAACCGAAGGCTGGGGTGGGGGGTGGGGTCACTCCTGAATGCTCGCACCCCAGGCTTTGAATCTGTCGTTAACAGATCTGTAGTTGAGCACAATTTGAAGAGATCTCTGTATGTCCAACAGCATTACTTATGCGCGCCAGACGCAGTTTTGTCTAGATTCTACATCTATTTCTGTGTGTACTTCCTTCTGTTACGTCTGTGCGAGAGTGCTTGATATTATAACAGATGGTATCGTATGACAATTGTATCGATATTTGTGCTCTATTTAATACCGAGTCCCCAGGTATCGATCCGTCGGGAATTTTACAAATGCAAGAAATCCAGGGTATTGAAATTATAATAGTGACACGTATTCTGAACAGAAAACATAAGGGAGAGAGAGGCAGATAGTTATATGCAGAGAGAGAGAGAGAGAGGGTGAGAGAGAGTGAGAGAGGCAGATAATTATATGCAGAGAGAGAGAAAGCGTGAGAGAGAGAGTGAGGGATATAGGCAGATAGTTATATGCAGAGAGAGAGAGAGAGAGAGAGCGAGATAGATAGATAGATAGATAGATAGAGAGAGAGAGAGAGAAGAAAGGATGATAGTTATTTTTAAAGAGAGAGATTGAAAGAGAGCGAGAGAGAGAGAGAGAGGCAGATAATTTTATGCAGAGAGGGAGAAAGAGAGAGAGAGTAAGGGAGAGAGAGGTAGATAGCTATATCTAGAGAGAGAGAGAGAGAGGCAAATAGTTATATCCAGTGAGAGAGAGTATATGAGGTAGTTATAATGCGCAGAGAGAGAGAATGAGAGGTAGATAGTTATAATGCAGAAAGAGAGAGAGAAAGAGAGAGAGAGAGAGAGAGAGAGAGAGAGAGAGAGAGAGAGAGAATCAAAGTTACTTTATATCTTCAAAATGATGACGTGGCGATACTTCTGGACAATGTCAACATTCTGCTTGACAGTTGTCTTTCCTTTTCTCTCTCTCTCTTTGTGCTTGCTTGTGTTTGTACACACACACACACACACGCAGGGTCGTAACCAGGGGATGATGCCCCCCCCCCGACAAACTTTGATAGATAGGGCCTCTCCATTCACCTTCCCATCCAAAAAAAACAAATTGTGAAGTCCCGCCCCCCCCCTTGCCCCCAAGTCTCAGGGCCGCTGTCAAGTGTTCGGCCCCTACCTCAATGTGGCCTAGAAAAAAACGTACCCGCGGGCCAGGTGAGACCCGTTCGACTGTTTTTGATTTCAATAAGTTCAAATAACAACGAACTCTTGGGTCGGCCCTTCTTACTAATTGATGAGCCTATTGTGGCCCGCGATTCAAATAGTTTGCCTACCCCTGATGCTTTCCGTTGCTCTTCATTTGTATCTGAATTCTAATTTCATGTTGAAGCTGAATTATGCACTTAAAAACAAACGGGTGGTAAGTAGGGCAAGCGTCGTGTTCCCATAGCAACACATCACGTGACATCGACTGTTGTTACAGTTT
Organism: Bulinus truncatus; assembly: GCA_021962125.1. Taxonomy (NCBI): domain Eukaryota; kingdom Metazoa; phylum Mollusca; class Gastropoda; family Planorbidae; genus Bulinus; species Bulinus truncatus. Next base: position 114,018 of record JAGDYQ010000116.1, read on the forward strand.
ATGACCTATTCGGAAAAAAAACCGAATTAATTTGATTAAAAAAAAAAGTATACAATAACAAGCAAGGGAGGTTTAAATAATGCATCCAGGGGAATGAAGTTCCCGGTGGTTGATTGACCGGTGGACAGTTCCAATGGACTGTGATGAGATACGAGGTGTTGTGTTCATTCATTAATATTTCACGGTACGTTCAGTTTCACTTGCAGCGGGAGGTGAATATAAGATTAAGCAGACGATCTGCGTCACTAGGAACGTAGCCACAAGCAGGGCCGTTTCTAGACGTCGGATAAAATAGGGCCCCCCCCACAGATAAAAAGCACCCATATATCGGGACTTTTAAATTACCAGCCTCTAGGAAAGGCATCCTGGGCACCTTTAACAGGCCCCGTGCCAAAATTATTCAGCCATTGGGGCTTTCAGAGGGCCCCGTGCTAAAATTATTCAGCAGGTTTTTCAAAAAATATTTGGGACCAAATTTTTAAAAGCAGAAGCTTAAACTGAGTTTTTATCTAGGCCCTTCCTCAAAAAAAAAAACCTTCTCATAGGGCCACCTAAATGTAGTTTGTACTGTAGTTCCAAAATGTACGTGTGCCAAGGGGCCCCCCTAAGATAAGCGAGAACAGCCCTGAACTCTAGCAGATGTTTCGCAGAGATACTCTTGTACTATAGCCACACCATCCACCCCTCGAGGAGTCACTTGATAAATGGTGCACCCACAACATCACATATATATATATATATATATATCCGGTCCCGGCAAATGCTATATCCGGCTCTGGAGTACCGGCATCCAACCATTCACCACACCGAGTGGATCATTGGAAGACACAAAAAGTTTTTTTTTTTTAATTTTTTATTTGTTTAGTTTGTTCTGTAAATTGTTCTTATTTCCTTCTTTAGTTTATACTGTATTCTTTTTAGCTTATATGCAACAGTTATATGCAGAGAGACAGAGAGAGAGAGAGTGGGGGGGGGGAGACAGAAAGAGGCATATAGTTATATCCAGTGAGAGAGGCAGATAGTAATGTTTGTGTAATTGTGTGTGTGTGTGTGTGTGTGTGTGTGTGTGTGATTGTGTGTTTACTGTTACATCAAGATTTAAATAGGTCAATACTTCTAACATTATCTACACCACCATAACCACTACACCACCATAACCACTACACTACCATAACCACTACACCACCATAACCACTACATCACCTTAACCACTACACCACCATAACTACTACACCACCATAACCACTACATCACCATAACCACTACACTACCATAACCACTACACCACCATGACCACGACACCACCATAACCACTACACCACCATAACCACTACACCACCATAACCACTACACCACCATAACCACTACACCACCATGACCACGACACCACCATAACCACTACACCACCATAACCACTACACCACCATGACCACGACACCACCATAACCACTACACCACCATAACCACTACACCACCATAACCACTACACCACCATAACCACTACACCACCATGACCACGACACCACCATAACCACTACACCACCATGACCACGACACCACCATAACCACTACACCACCATGACCACGACACCACCTACCCCGTGTGTCTATTTTACAACGTTTTTCTTCACTTCACTTCTTGTCTGTTTGTCTGTCCGCGGAATTTGGCAATCCAACAATCACCCACTCTTTCACACACAATCACACACAAACAATCCCCCACTCTTTCACACACAATCACACACAAACAATCACCCACTCTTTCACACACAATCACACACAAACAATCCCCCACTCTTTCACACACAATCACACACAAACAATCCCCCACTCTTTCACATACAATCACACACAAACAATGACCAACGCACACACACACACACAAACAATGACAACCTCACTCTCTCTCAAACACACACACACACACATGCACATGCACAAAAAGAGTCATAGAGTATTGGATGGTAACACCAATTGCAAGCTCCACTGACCGCTACACACACACACACAGAATGAACTGTACACGTTTAGTCGTTCACCAAGTGTCGAAACCCGATACTAAGTCGTGATCCGATACTAAGTCGTGATCCGATACTAAGTCGTGACCCGATACTAAGTAGTGATCCGATTCTGATTCGCGAAGAGTTTCAGGTGGGTCTCACATTTATAATTAAAGGACCCCCGAGAATCTAAAGGTTCATTCTAACATGTATTTATATGTTCTGTATTTTAAAAAAATAGAAGTATAAAAATGTACCAAAAAAGAAAAAAATATTTTTGTAAAATAAATGAATCTTTAGCTTTCTACTTTGTTCGTAATTATACTATGAAGGTGGGCTGCAAAACCAAAACAGCTTCTACTGTGGGCCTCAAAACCAAAATAGCTTTTATTGTTGGCCGCAAAACCAAAACAGCGTCTATTGTTGGCCGCAAAACCAAAACAGCTTTTATTGTTGGCCGCAAAACCAAAACAGCGTCTATTGTTGGCCGCAAAACCAAAACAGCTTTTATTGTTGGCCGCAAAACCAAAACAGCTTTTATTGTTGGCCGCAAAACCAAAACAGCTTTTAATGTGGGCCGCACAGCCAAAACAGCTTTTATTGTGGGCCGCAAACCAATACTGCTGTTATAGTGACTAGCGAAGCGAAAAAAGTTCGAGTACCACTGCACTAGACTAAGTGACTAATTGAATCCAAAATAAAATGAGAATCACTGACAGTTTTTAGCTGTAAGGAAGATACAGCCTGGCTGTTGTTTTTCAGCTAATTTCTATCTTCTTATCACTTTTTTTGTTTAAATAATGGATTAAAAGTGAAAAATGCTTCGAGTCAAACTCGTCAGAGAACGTTCCAAATAGCCCCCCCCAACTCTCCCCTCCCACACATGAATTGGCCACTGGCTACCTAGGGTGGGGGGAGGGAGTCCAAATTAAAAAATTCTCCCGGTCCCCAGCTTGAGAGCGGGGCCCATATTTTTTTTTACATTAAATATTAAGTACATTATCTCATGTCATGGTGTCGAATGTCAAAAATGCAGTGGGCCCCAAAAGAGTCCAAGCCCCCTGGGCCCCCAAATCCCTAGGTTCGGCACTGCCACTGACTTTCTTCTTTTTGGTACATTCACCCGTCGCTGCATACACAATGTGTTGATGAGAAGAGGTCCAGCAGTGGGGCTCCCTTAGGTAGGTCCGTCTTGTGATCGTCGTTGGCAGCCTTCACCTATGAAGGGGAGTAGAGGGGGCCCCAGGCTAGAGAGCAATGTATCATTGGGCTCTTGGGCTAGATGGAATAAAATATATTTTCAATTTTTGTTTTCTTTTTAGACTTTTTGTGGGCCCCTCTATGTTCATGGGCCCCTATATGTCCGTGGGCACCCTATATGTCCGTGGGCCCCCTATATGTCCGTGGGCCCCTATATGTCCTTGGGCCCCCCTATATGTCCGTGGGCCCCTATACGTCCATAGGCCCATATATGTCCGTGGCCTCCTATATCTCCGTGGGCCCCCTATATATATGGGTGGGGGCCCTTTAACACAGTGTCTAGTGTGCCTATAGGATAAAATGGTCCTGCCCACAAGCACATTACAACTTGCCTCACCCCCCCTCCCCGGCCCCGAAAAACAAACTCTGAACAACACTAAGTATTTATATGTTTGAATGTTCTGTTTACTGCATACACTATTCAAATACTCTAGGACTTAGTTTTGAAAAAGTTCATTCTAGCGCCGTCTGGCCAATAATTTATTAAACTTTCGTACAAAGAGCCCATTATCTTCGTCCACTGCCCCAGGTATTGGTGAAATCGATGAAAGATCCAATTATTTAATAGGTGGCTTCGGAATATGATTCAATAAAAATGATGAGAGCGGTGCTCAATTAAAATATAAACGGTGATTGATTTTCACATATCGATCAGTAAAAAGTTTTTAATCATTCAAAAAAAAAGTTTTTACTGGTTGGCAGAAAGGGAAGAAATATTTTAGTTTGCAAACTTTTAGAAAAGTATACAGACTTGTTAAAGCAACTACTGTACACACTACACACATACACTAACACACAACTCTCTCTCTCTCTCTCTCTCTCTCTCTCTCTCTCTCACACACACACACACACATACACACACACACACACACACAAGGAAGCAAACAAGTACGTTCTTATATACATTATACGCGCGGACAGAAGCAATCACACACAAACAAAGATATACACACACTCACACACACACACACATACACTCTCTCTCACACACACACTCACACACACACTCTCACACAAACACACTCTCTCACACACTCTCTCTCACACACACACTTACACACACTCTCTCACACACAGACTCTCTCTCTCACACACACTCTCGCACACACACACTCACACTCACACACACTCTCTCTCACACACACACTCACACACACTCACACACACACACTCTCACACACACTCACACACACACTGTCTCTCACACACACACTCACACACACACTCTCTCACACACACACACTCACACACACACTCTCTCACACACTGTCTCTCACACACACACTCACACACACACTCTCTCACACACACACACTCACACACACACTCTCTCACACACACACTCACACAAACACTGTCTCTCACATACACACACTCTCTCTCGCTGACACAAACACACTCTCTCTCTCTCTCTCACTCACACACACACACACACACATTGATCTATACCACCACGTGACGTCTTGTGCCACATCATTGAACCAATCAATATTTAAATACCAGCTGTAAAAACCCGGCGTTGCCCGGTAAGTTTCGGTGCCATGTGACACTCCATTCTTATCATTTTAACCTTGTTTCCTTACAATTAACTGGATAAGTCAACCCTTATGTGAAATAAAAATAAAATATGTTTATTCAAAGGATGGAGTAGTAGCTGGGAACGGATCCCGGAGCATGCCTAGGTCTGTAATGTGGCAAGCTCTAAGCCCCCCTTCCGTGCTCTATTAATAGAATATGAGGTAAACACAAAGAAAGCCATTCGAACTGACCTGCACAGCAATCATTTCTTACGGACGGTCGTGCGGTAAAGCGCTCGACTGTTGACCTGAACGTACCTGGTTCGATCTCCGATGAGGACCAAGGAAATTTTTCATGTCTTGGCTCAACTTATCGATACATCTCCCGTGGTGCCTCCATGTCCATTGCACTATCGAATATGGTGGAGATGAAAGAAGGGCACCATTAAAAACCGTCCCATTGGTGGTTTATAAGATCTAAGAGATTTCATCTCATTCTTACAGGGACTTCACTCTACGATCATTTCTTATTTGAATCAACATGTAAGGTACAGTTAGTTCGTGTGTATTCATTTGTTTACTTGTTCAGTTTGTCAAAGACGTAATTCTGTCCTTTATTTTATTTTTCGTTCGAGAGTATAAAATTTAAAAATAAACTACCATTCACCCTTCCCACCCCCCACCGCTTTTGTCATCTCTTAGTTTTCAGTGCAGTGTTGCCAGATAATTTTTTTTTAGCTAAAACCGCCAAACCTGGCAACACTGTTTCAATTTGTTTTCATTTCCAGATAATTTCTCTTACAGTGTTTCATTTTTTTTTATTAATTTATTTTGAGTGACCGACCACCAGCAGTCCTCACTAGACTCTACGGCGAAACACTGGCGCAGTGGCGTAACCCTCATTGTACACGGGGAGGGGCGTGCACGCGTCTGTTTAATTATTTTAATGAAATATGATTAAGAGAAATTGAGGGGGGGAGGGGGTGAAAAGTTTGCTCCATTGCTGGTTGTTAGTATTTGACCTTCTAGCACCATCTAGCACCATCTAGCACCGTTTAGCACCGTACTTACATAAGCAAGCTTACATGTGCCACTCCCCTGGTCAGATGAGATGTAATTGATTACTGAACGCCGGGTAGCACTGTTTGCCGGTAGCAAGTAAAACTTAGTCAATAGGGAGATTGTGTAAGCGGATTAGTCAACAAATACCGACTATGGAGTGGCCCGGGGGGGAACTCAACATATTCTTTCGCTGATACACTCCCCCATCTCCACCTCCCCCATCACGGCCATGTCGCTCTCTTTCTTTACTCTTCAAGTCTTGCCCGCTCTATCTATCTATCTATCTATCTTATCTATCTATCTATCCAAGTCCTCGCGAGCGTCTCTGACCCGTCAGCAGCAGCCCCTGTCATCTAGCTACGGCCCTACCCTCCCAGTGACCAACCCCCGACCTCCACCCTCCACCCCCGAGCCTAGACCACTTTGGCAACAGACATTGTCACACGTGACGTGGCTCAACTATCTATCTATCTATCTATCTATCTATCTATCTATCTATCTATCTATCTATCTATCTATCTATCTATCTATCTATCTATCTATCTATAATTTCTCTTTTTTCAATCAGGACCATAATGACATACAAAGCCTAAGGGCTCTTCACACACCACGCGCAGAAATGGGCCCCCATCGGGCGTTCGTATTCTTTAAACGTATTTATATTTTAACGTGTTCTTCGTCGGCTCATTGTGGGCCTGAAGCTTGTTACCATAAAGGGCCTAATATTTTTAAAAAATTGCCCAAATTTTCCACCTGTGAAATGTCCTTCCACCTTTCTCATAGGGCTCTTTTCGCCCGTGAAATGCCTTGGGCCTTTCGACTTATCATATAGAAGTCCGTTCCAGATTTCTCGCCGTTATCTTGCAACAAGTAGAAATTTCGATTTTTAGGGGCCCCCTTCAACCAGCCTTGAGCCCGGTGGCCCAACGTTAGATGGACCTCTGTTTCTTGTCACATTGTGTTGTTATATCAAACTGAATGCATATCCTGTTTGTTAATGTTTCAGAGACTCACCCGTGCGTGAACAGGACAGCCCTGTACGAGCTGTTGAAGAAAGCTGTTGTGGACAGCGAGATTGTTTACTACGTGGTGGAGAACAAGACACACCTGGACAGGTGGGACTTCAGTGGGGCCTTCGGGTTCGTGGTGTCGGTGGTCACAACTATAGGTACGTGAATGTCATGTCATATGCCACAATTCTAGGCTTGTGAATGTCATGTCATTTGTCACAATATTTGGTAGGTACATAAATGTCTGCTATTCATCACAGGATATAGTTACCTAAATGTTCTGGACCGGACAACACAACACTGTCCCCCTCATAGGACGAGGGGGACGGGTGGATGGGGTGGAGACGGGTCAAAGACTATAACTAAGTAACTAAGTCCAACATCATGTGACACCATTTTATTTTCAATGGCATTCTCTAGCCAGATGTTGCGGTCGATGTTTGAACTATCGCCCGATAGGGTGCTGTGTATCATTGGGCAGCAGGTGTCACGTGGTTTCAGGGTTGTGACGTTTTTCCTCATTACATTCTCAAATGTCATCAGGGTGTGGACGAGACACTTGTCACAACACTTGTCACAACACTTGTCACAACACATGTCACAACACTTGTCACAACACTTGTCATAACACATGTCGCAACACTTGTCACAACACATGTCACAACACTTGTCACAGCACATGTCACAACACTTGTCACAACACATGTCACAACACTTGTCACAACACATGTCACAACACTTGTCACAGCACATGTCACAACACATGTCACAACACTTGTCACAACACATGTCACAACACTTGTCACAACACATGTCAGAACACATGTCACAACACTTGTCACAACACATGTCACAACACTTATCACAACACTTGTCACAACACCTGTCACAACACATGGCACAATACATTTCACAACACATGTCAACAACACATGTCACAACACATGTCACAACACTTGTCACAACACTTGTCATAACACATGTCGCAACACTTGTCACAACACATGTCACAACAATAATGTTACATTTAGTAGAATAGAAAAATTTCAAATCGCAAACTCCATATTTCAAATACCCGAAAACAACAAGAAGAAGTTGAAATTATCCTCCCAAAGGACGAAGGTAGGGGGAGAGGTGGGGCTACAATGCTAGATGTGGGGGCTGACATTCGACATTTGCTCCGATTGTCACATGCGATTGATTCTTGCGGGGGGGGGGGGAGATGTCTCCGAGTAGATCGCTGTGTTTGTCCCGCCAGTTTGTTGACAGAGTGCTGAGAGGTCAGGGGAGCCACGTCACGTGTGACAATGTCTGTTGCCAAAGTGGTCTAGGCTCGGGGGTGGAGGGTGGAGGTCGGGGGTTGGTCACTGGGAGGGTAGGGCCGTAGCTAGATGACAGGGGCTGCTGCTGACGGGCCAGAGACGCTCGCGAGGACTTGGAGTGTATGATTGACCCGGCACGAGGTGAATACTGTCTATCTTTGTCTCTCTCTCTCTCTCTTTCTGTGTCTCTCTGTGTGTGAAGTCCATGTAAGGTTGAGATGAAATCTCTTAGATCCTATAAACCACTAATTGGACGGTTTTTATGGTGCCCTTCTTTCATCCCCACCATAGCCGATAGTGCAATGGCCACGGAGGCTTTATCGCACGACCATCCGTCCTCTCTCTCTCTCTCTCTCTCTCTCTCTCTCTCTCTCTCTCTCTCTCTCTCTCACTCACTCACTCTCTCTCCTATAAATATTGATGAAATAGAAAACTTCATTAATATTAATCCTACAGCACCAAAATGAAATGGTGGAGAGTTGGACTCTGGGGCTTCCTACACCATTAGGGGGCCCAATGCACCCACAATTAGATCCACCTCTGGCACCGACTTCTATGAATCGTCAAACAACTAGGTCAAACCCCAAAACAAAACTAGATAGTAAATACCTTTGGAAGGCTTGGGGGGGGGGGGTGATTTTTTTTTAAAGATTATTCTATGAAAAAAAATGTTTCAGCGATTTGACATTGATTCGAACCAATGAAACAGTTCAATGCAGAGACATATTCTTAATGTTGCTTTAGCACAGTCTAAAAATAGAAACAAATTCGGGTATATATATTTTTTTTCTCATTCAGTAAATTGCTGTATTGGTTAACGAAAGCTGCATTGGCTTGTATTGTGTTGTGTTGTGTTGTGTTGTGTGCCTTCACACACATTAAGCTGATACAAGTGGCACGTGGTCATGGTGTGTCGGGGGGTGGGGGAAAGGGGGGGGGCGCGCTCAGAATTCCAGTCTGCGTCTCGGTTAGGTCGTAAGACTGGTCCCCAGAGCATTTGTATCTCATATTAATGAAAATGAAGAAATCCTCTCAATTTAGAAACTAATACGTCCTAAATAATGGTAATGCACACATTTCGATGACGTCATCAAAAACAACTAAGTGGTCCGCTGTTTCAATGACGTTATCGAAATGCCTTCAAAACCTTTTGGACCTTACGTGATTTATCGTCTTCCATGTCAGTGAAGTTTGTGTGTGTGTACGTGTATTGTGTTCGGCGCGTGTTTTTTCGGGAATTCAAGTTGTGCAAGTTTTTTTTTTTACAAAGGGGAGGTTATCAACAGAATCATGAATCTTTATTAGACTTTTGGCGCGATCTGCCTTATTAAATTAAGATGTATTATTTCCCTTTAGGACATTTTCTATTTAATGTCTGTCTACCGATGGGATAAATTAAAATTTGAAAAAGAAATCTGTTTCAGTTTTTATCTTATCATTTTTGCTTGCAGCTGAAATATTTAATCAACTTTAATTGAACTTTAAGATTTTTTTTATAATTTTCCCGGATAAAAATTGTATTGATTGCACTCTGATGTTTTAATTTGTAATTTCTGCTGGTGACATCTTTAGGTCAACTCATCAATCCAGGCACCGGCCTATTGATGAGCAAGCATTGACCTAAAGATGGGCAGTCACTGACCTATGGATGGGCAGGCATTGACCTAAAGATGGGCAGTCACTGACCTATTGATGAGCAAGCATTGACCCAAAGATGGGCAGGCATTGACCTAAAGATGGGCAGTCACTGACCTATTGATGAGCAAGCATTGACCTATAGATGGGTAATCACTGACCTATGGATGGGCAGTCACTGACCTATGGATGGGCAGTCACTGACCTATGGATGGGCAGTCACTGACCTATGGATGGGCAGGCATTGACCTAAAGATGGGCAGTCACTGACCTATGGATGGGCAGACATTGACCTAAAGATGGGCAGTCACTGACCTATGGGTGGGCAGGCATTGACCTAAAGATGGGCAGTCACTGACCTATTGATCGGAAGTCACTGACCTAAAGATGTCAATCATTCAAGAAGATGACAGGGAGTAAAAAGCTTTACTGACTTGTGTGTGGGGAGAGTGCGGGGGAGGGGGGAGGGGTAAGACATTGTGTCACATATCTAGGCAGGTGGCTGAACACTGTGACTCTGCGAAGCAGTGGTGACTCCGCGTACATTTACAACCGGACTATGGTCAGCTAGGGCAGGGCCTTTTAAGATCATTGTAGGCCCTGGGCACTTTCAAAGTCGTAGGCCCTCCCCCGACTTCATCTTTTATATTTTTCAAGAATGCATCCCGGGCCTGGTAGGGACCCAGCAATTTACACGATCAAATAGATAGTAAATTTAAAGTGGGGCCTTGCAAGCATCCGTTAAATTGGGCCTTGTAGTTTGTAGGCCGGCCCTGTTTCGATAGATCGTATCAGACATGTTAGGTTCACTTTGAACGGTTGAGACTTTCCACATCTTATAACATATTGTACACGTTTTTAAAATTCAATTTGTTCATTTTTCAAAATTGTAATGGCTAAAAATAGTTACAAGGGAGTTAATATATATATGTATATATATATATATATATATGTATATATATATATATATATAATAGTACACTGTATATTAAAATGTATATAAAATACGTCATATTCATATTTTAGACACCATCAATTAATTTTATTGATTGGAAAATAAACTAAATTCGCCACACATTTGACGATAATTGTTGAATGCTATAAAGCAAAACATCTTATTAAACAAATTATAATACTTAACGATTGCATTCTACGTGTGAAGCCGGGGCTGTCTTACATAGTCATAGGTCCTCCCTGACGTCATTAGTAATGTTTAAAAAGAATGCACCCGCACTTTTTTGGGTCTTGTGATCTAATTTACCGCATTGTTATTATTATTCGATGCAGACTCTGTGCAGTGATGACGTAGTAATTCCGGTGTAACACCATGCGCTTCTCATTCGTTGTTTATCGTCTGCTTCTTTTTCCTTACAAAATTTTAAAAAGTAACGAAATTACTTTCAGATAACCATCTATGATGGTTACTAGAGAAAACACGACAGTAGATTTGAGAAGCGAAATAAAAAGCATTGAAAAAAAATATTCGGGGCTCGTTGCTGCAATTTATGAGCAGAGAAACTGATTGCATTACTGGAAAAAACTAGTAATACTTGTGATAATGACATTTCATTTACTTCTTCGGCCACAATGTGCACCAAAGATCCCGCAATACCAGAAATAATGTTGCCGGACTGTGCTGAAAAAAAGTAAGCAACCGAAACAAGTGTTACAAGGGAAAAGGTATCTGCAAATTATCTTATGGGTCATACTGAAGCTGCTGTGTTTGATTAGCCTACAGACTCAGACTGTATTAAGGGTCAGTTGGAGATTCTGGTTCGAAGCATGAGTTGCATGACAAAGAATACAGTTATTCAAGTGATCCAGCTGATAACTGAACATCCAAGAAGTTATTCAAAAGTGATCGAGCTGATAACTGAACATCCAAGAAGTTATTCAAGTGATCCAGCTGATAACTGAACATCCAAGAAGTTATTCAAGTGATCGAGCTGATAACTGAACATCCAAGAAGTTATTCAAGTGATCCAGCTGATAACTGAACATCCAAGAAGTTATTCAAGTGATCCAGCTGATAACTAAACATCCAAGAAGTTATTCAAGTGATCCAGCTGATAACTGAACATCCAAGAAGTTATTCAAGTGATCCAGCTGATAACTAAACATCCAAGAAGTTATTCAAGTGATCCAGCTGATAACTAAACATCCAAGAAGTTATTCAAGTGATCCAGCTGATAACTGAACATCCAAGAAGTTATTCAAGTGATCGAGCTGATAACTGAACATCCAAGAAGTTATTCAAGTGATCCAGCTGATAACTGAACATCCAAGAAGTTATTCAAGTGATCCAGCTGATAACTGAACATCCAAGAAGTTATTCAAGTGATCCAGCTGATAACTGAACATCCAAGAAGTTATTCAAGTGATCCAGCTGATAACTGGACATCCAAGAAGTTATCAAGCTGAACATTTTTCTGAACAAAATTTGGAGCCAGATTTTACATTAAAGGGTGGACAGTTTGGCAGGGTTGTTAGTATCGAAGTATCTGTATCGGCCGATACAGTATCGGCGATACTTTTTAAGTATTGGTTGCTGTATTGACGATCCGTTTTGTTTCAAGTATTGATTTGTGTATCGCAGATTCATTTTAAATGAAAAAAATTCGATACTCGATACCTATATTTTTCTATCGATATTTTAAGAATGTATCGTAAGAAGCTATGACCAAAAATTACTTTGTATTTTAAAAAATTCAAAATGAAAAAAAATCATAATTCATAAACCCAATAGAATAACCCCACTATTTGTATGTTTATCAGTTTTGAATAAAATCATAATACCACAGTTGTAATATTCATACAATTCAGACAAATTTGTGCAGAAAAAACGATAACGATTTTACTACATTGTTTTAAAAGTAATCTACAAACATTCAATCACTGCCAGTAATCACAGTCATCAACCATATCAATATTAACACCACCCACCTCCCCACAAATACAACCACGGTCGGCGAGTTGAGGGGAAAATTAAGTTTTCATTTTATTTTGAAGTTTTTGCTTTGCGCGCCGATATATATAAATGTTATTCTTATATTCTTTCATTCATTTACTTTCTTTTTATCAACTATTTGTTCAATGTTTCAATGAACGACAGAAAACTTTATTTCTTTTTTTGATCTGTCAGTTTATATAAAACTTGAAAAACTTGCACCCTTTATATTTTCAATAATCATATCTTATGTTCTCAAAAGTATTGATATTGTATTGGTATCGATTTTGGCAATACATTTTTAATTGAGTATTTGTATTGGTATTGGCGATACTCTTTTCATAAAATATTGGTATTGGTATTTACGATACAATTTAAGATTATTGTTAACAACCCTGCAATTTTGGAGACAAGATCAGATATGCACGCAAAAAAATATTTTGCTAGAACGTTAACAAATGGTGATATTGTCACGCGAGACTGGCTTCTCTATTATCCTTCGGAGGGGTAAAGTGTTTTGTTAAAGGTCTCGACAGAAGTCTACAGCGGCCATAGAAATGACACTTCACTAAGACCTCATAGTAAGACATGCCAAAGTATACTTCTATCTGCCTGTCAAAGCCTGTCCCACTGAAAGCCGGGACGATGGTTGCATTTATCTACTTGTATATTCTCTTCTCTCCCACCGCAGGTTTCGGCAATCTGGCGCCCTTCACCATGGAGGGAAAGGCCGTGTGTGTCGTGTATTCGGTCCTGGGGATCCCCCTCACCCTCCTGGTGCTGGGCGGCATCGGGGAGAAGATGGCCAACTGTGTGTCCAAAGTCCGCAAGTGCAAGAATCCTTACTGCCATCATTCGTCCAAGGTGAGTATCTACGGGCAGTCTGAGATATAGGTTAGGGCAGTCTGTGATATAGGTTAGGGCAGTCTGTGATATAGGTTAGGGCAGTCTGTGATATAGTTTAGGGCAGTCTGTGATATAGTTTAGGGCAGTCTGTGATATAGGTTAGGGCGGTCTGTGACATAGGTTAGGGCAGTCTGTGATATAGGTTAGGGCGGTCTGTGATATAGGCTAGGGCGGTCTGTGATATAGGTTAGGGCGGTCTGTGACATAGGTTAGGGCAGTCTGTGATATAGGTTAGGGCGGTCTGTGATATAGGCTAGGGCGGTCTGTGATAAAGGTTAGGGCGGTCTGTGATATAGGTTAGGGCAGTCTGTGATATAGGTTAGGGCAGTCTGTGATATAGGTTAGGGCGGTCTGATATATAGGTTAGGGCGGTCTGATATATAGGTTAGGGCGGTCTGATATATAGGTTAGGGCAGCCGAGGGCTAAGAACAACCCACGGGACTGTTGAATCCGTTACAGAGTGAATCACAGAGTTAACCCCCTTGTATTATGTTGTTAAATTAAATTTATGTCTATTCATTTCAATACTCCATCCATATTGTTAAATGATGTAAGGAATCGACTAAAGCACTTGCGCTGGTTCAAAAACACAGCATTTAATGATCTATTTACATTCGACTACTACAATGGCCACCATTTTTTTTTCACTGCCGGCTTCATCATCGTCACAACTCCGCTGCTGTTACGTCACACAGTCTTCGCTTTCAGGACGTAAATAATGCGGTGCGCTGGTCTAAGGGAATTCCCAATCATCGCTCACTACCGAGGCCAGGGAGAGAGTTATAACAAAATGAGTCCCGCGCCTCACAAAGTTTACCCACACCATGTGGTTCAGCATGTGAGTAACGACTCTGCCCGCATTTTAGACACCAATGTAGAGTTAGGACCCATAGGCGGAGACGTTCCTGTGTATCTGGGGGCCCTAGGCAGAGATGTATGTGGGGGGGGGTGAAATAGTCTGCGGGGCCACTTTTGCATTCTAAGCGTTAGCTCAGTCGGTGTCTTCATAAAAGAGTGGCCCCTCTAGTGGTGTATCGCCCCTGCTTCCCCTCTCCATTGTCACACCTCTGGACTGTTGTATGCCTTTCAGGTATTTGTAATGAACAGCTTACCGCTTCAATGTTCCATGAATGGCTTCCAATTCTGTGACACTGATGGTGATATCATTTGTCTTGCCACAAGGAGGTCGGTTGGTTTTAATTATTTGGTAAAAAAAATAAAATGCACTATACAGCAAAAATGTCTAAGAGCCAGGAAGCAAGTTACTTATTGATTTAGGTTACAGGCGGGTTACTGTGACCTTCTGTCATGAATTACACTTTCACATTTCGACCCCTGGAATTTACGACACTGTGCGTCTCTCTGTGTGTGTGTGTGTGTGTGTTTGTGTGTGTGTGTGTCTGTCTGTGTGTGTGTGTCTGTCTGTCTGTGTGTGTGTGTGTGTTTGTGTTTAACACCGCAGCTAATTGGGCTATCTATTTATATTGTATTTTAAGGAAATAACGCTAGCTACACGTATGGTTCTACAGACGAGTGTGTTTATGTATGTGATTGATTCTACAGACGAGTGTGTTTATGTATGTGATTGATTCTACAGATGAGTGTGTTTATGTATGTGATTGATTCTACAGACGAGTGTGTTTATGTATCTGATTGATTCTACAGATGATTGTGTTTATGTATGTGATTGATTCTACAGATTATTGTGTTTATGTATGTGATTGATTGTACAGACGAGTGTGTTTATGTATGTGATTGATTGTACAGACGAGTGTGTTTATGTATGTGATTGATTCTACAGACGAGTGTGTTTATGTATCTGATTGATTCTACAGATGATTGTGTTTATGTATGTGATTGATTCTACAGATTATTGTGTTTATGTATGTGATTGATTGTACAGACGAGTGTGTTTATGTATGTGATTGATTGTACAGACGAGTGTGTTTATGTATGTGATTGCTTCTACAGACGAGTGTGTTTATGTATGTGATTGATTGTACAGACGAGTGTGTTTATGTATGTGATTGCTTCTACAGACGAGTGTGTTTATGTATGTGATTGATTGTACAGACGAGTGTGTTTATGTATGTGATTGATTCTACAGACGAGAGTGTGTTTATGTATGTGATTGATGCTACAACGAGTGTGTTTATGTATGTGATTGATTCTACAGACGAGTGTGTGGCCGCACAGGGGCGCCGTGCTAGAAAAGGGCGCCGAAAGAGCGCTAGCTAATATCTGGGCACTTTGTAGATTGGGTGGAGGGCGCCAAAATGTTTACCTCCCAGGGCGCCACAGTTGCCATCTCCGGCTCTGCTTGAGATCTATTGGTTGTTCTTGGACTAATTATTCATGACCCAGAGTTCATTAATGTAATTACCGGAAAAGGTAAACAGGTCAAATAATCACAGAATTATGTCTATATTCCATCTCGGTAATGAGTGGGGAGAAAATTACTCTCTCTGGAGACAATCAATTTCTCGTTAGAAAAATTAAATTACAGAATATTTAAATAAATGACCCAGATATGACAATTATTTTTTTTTAAATGTTGTCTTGCCTAAAATGCCATCAAAATAAATGTGGCTTTTATAAATAAAATAAAACAAATACATTGAAGGGGGGGGGGGGCGAGAATTGCGTTTATAAATAAATACACAAATATAATTTCTTAAACAGCTTTTACAAAATTAAATCTCAGCTTGTGGTCTGAACAGTTTGATCCGTTATTCTAGGATTGATTCATGTTTTGTTTGTTTTTGTTCATTAAAGAAAAAAGGAAAAATAAATTATCGTCTGTTAATCAAAACGTTTCTTTGCGTTCGCATTTATTCCCCTTTGACTCCAAAGGCTAATTAAAAATGAAATAAATTTGCAGTCTCGAATATTTACGGAGAAAATAAAAAATCGATTTAAATAAATAAAGTGTGATATTTGAATTACAATAAGAATTAGCATTTTTATGAATAGATGACGTCATCGAAGTTTGCTGAATACAATTGTTAATCACGTCACGTAACATTTTTTCAGCAAAGCCATATGAGGACGGGGAAGACCCATCAGGCAACTGTTAAAGAAACATACCACGTGATGTTGGCCAGGAAGAGGATCAGTTTATAAAGTTGCGTGTCAAATACTGTAACTGGAATAACTTTGAATTTTAGTGGAACATATCTTCGTTTGGTCATATCAGATAGCCAGCCTTGTGGGATTATAATATTTACCGGCATTTGGAATTACACAGGATTATATAATCAGTGGTTATCAGAGTGTGAGTCTCGGGTTGCTGTTGTTTTTTTTTTTAATCTGGTCACCAACATTTTTTAACATTATTTATTCCAGAAAACTTATATTCTTTTTTTATAGGTGGGTCTCGCAACATAGAAGTTTGCGAATCCCTGATATAAACGGTTTGGTTTTGAGCAACTTTCGTAGGAATAACATAATAAAAGGGTATAAGAAATAAAAGAATAGATAGATGTAACAATGTCTTCAGAACCAAAACATTTATTATAGAACTACAATACGGGTGTACGGCAAGGGTGGGTTAATTTTTTTTAAACCGCGGGCCACGGTGGTTTCTTAAATATGACAAAAAGGGCAAGATTAAGAGGGACGAGTGGGGTGTTTATGTGGAGTGTTTATGTGGAGTGTTTACGTGGAGTGTTTATGTGGAGTGTTTACCTGGAGTGTTTATGTGGAGTGTTTACGTGGAGTGTTTATGTGGAGTGTTTACCTGGAGTGTCTATGTGAAGTGTTTACGTGGATTGTTTACGTGGAGTGTTCATGTGGAGTGTTTACGTGAAGTGTTTACGTGGAGTGTTTGCGTGGAGTGTTTATGTGGAGTGTTCATGTGGAGTGTTTACGTGGAGTGTTTATGTGGAGTGTTTACGACAAGTGTTTATGTAGAGTGCTTATGTGGCGTGTTCATGTGGATTGTTTACGTGGAGTGTTCATGTGGAGTTTTTACGTGGAGTGTTTATGTGGAGTGTTTATGTGGAGTGTTTATGTGGAGTGTTTACGTGGAGTGTTTACGTAGAGTGTTTATGTGGCGTGTTCATGTGGAGTGTTTACGTTGAGTTTTTATGTGGAGTGTTTATGTGGAGTGTTTATGTGGAGTGTTTACGTGGAGTGTTTACGTGGAGTGTTTACGTGGAGTGTTCATGTGGAGTGTTTATGTGGAGTGTTTACGTGGAGTGTTCATGTGGAGTGTTTATGTGGAGTGTTTACGTGGAGTGTTTGCGTGGAGTGTTTATGTGGAGTGTCTATGTTGAGTGTTTATGTGGAGTGTTTATGTGGAGTGTTTACGACAAGTGTTTACGTGGAGTGTTTACGTATAGTGTTTCCGTGGAGTGTTTATGTGGAGTGTTTACGTGGAGTGTTTACGTGGAGTGTTCATGTGGAGTGTTTACGTGAAGTGTTTACGTGGAGTGTTTATGTGGAGTGTTTATGTGGAGTGTTTACGTGGAGTGTTTACGTGGAGTGTTTACGTGGAGTGTTCATGTGGAGTGTTTACGTGGAGTGTTTATGTGGAGTGTTTACGTGGAGTTTTTACGTGAAGTGTTTACGTGGAGTGTTTATGTGGAGTGTTCATGTGGAGTGTTTATGTGGAGTGTTTACGTGGAGTGTTTACGTGGAGTGTTTATGTGGAGTGTTTGTGTGGAGTGTTTACGACAAGTGTTTACGTGGGTGTTTATGTGGAGTGTTTACGTGGAGTGTTTATGTGGAGTGTTTACCTGGAGTGTCTATGTGAAGTGTTTACGTGGATTGTTTACGTGGAGTGTTCATGTGGAGTGTTTACGTGAAGTGTTTACGTGGAGTGTTTGCGTGGAGTGTTTATGTGGAGTGTTCATGTGGAGTGTTTACGTGGAGTGTTTATGTGGAGTGTTTACGACAAGTGTTTATGTAGAGTGCTTATGTGGCGTGTTCATGTGGATTGTTTACGTGGAGTGTTCATGTGGAGTTTTTACGTGGAGTGTTTATGTGGAGTGTTTATGTGGAGTGTTTATGTGGAGTGTTTACGTGGAGTGTTTACGTAGAGTGTTTATGTGGCGTGTTCATGTGGAGTGTTTACGTTGAGTTTTTACGTGGAGTGTTTATGTGGAGTGTTTATGTGGAGTGTTTACGTGGAGTGTTTACGTGGAGTGTTTACGTGGAGTGTTCATGTGGAGTGTTTATGTGGAGTGTTTACGTGGAGTGTTCATGTGGAGTGTTTATGTGGAGTGTTTACGTGGAGTGTTTGCGTGGAGTGTTTATGTGGAGTGTCTATGTTGAGTGTTTATGTGGAGTGTTTATGTGGAGTGTTTACGACAAGTGTTTACGTGGAGTGTTTACGTATAGTGTTTCCGTGGAGTGTTTATGTGGAGTGTTTACGTGGAGTGTTTACGTGGAGTGTTCATGTGGAGTGTTTACGTGAAGTGTTTACGTGGAGTGTTTATGTGGAGTGTTTATGTGGAGTGTTTACGTGGAGTGTTTACGTGGAGTGTTTACGTGGAGTGTTCATGTGGAGTGTTTACGTGGAGTGTTTATGTGGAGTGTTTACGTGGAGTTTTTACGTGAAGTGTTTACGTGGAGTGTTTATGTGGAGTGTTCATGTGGAGTGTTTATGTGGAGTGTTTACGTGGAGTGTTTACGTGGAGTGTTTATGTGGAGTGTTTGTGTGGAGTGTTTACGACAAGTGTTTACGTGGAGTGTTTATGTGGAGTGTTCATGTGGAGTGTTTACGTGGAGTGTTTATGTGGAGTGTTTACGACAAGTGTTTATGTAGAGTGCTTATGTGGCGTGTTCATGTGGATTGTTTACGTGGAGTGTTCATGTGGAGTTTTTACGTGGAGTGTTTATGTGGAGTGTTTATGTGGAGTGTTTATGTGGAGTGTTTACGTGGAGTGTTTACGTAGAGTGTTTATGTGGCGTGTTCATGTGGAGTGTTTACGTTGAGTTTTTACGTGGAGTGTTTATGTGGAGTGTTTATGTGGAGTGTTTACGTGGAGTGTTTACGTGGAGTGTTTACGTGGAGTGTTCATGTGGAGTGTTTATGTGGAGTGTTTACGTGGAGTGTTCATGTGGAGTGTTTATGTGGAGTGTTTACGTGGAGTGTTTGCGTGGAGTGTTTATGTGGAGTGTCTATGTTGAGTGTTTATGTGGAGTGTTTATGTGGAGTGTTTACGACAAGTGTTTACGTGGAGTGTTTACGTATAGTGTTTCCGTGGAGTGTTTATGTGGAGTGTTTACGTGGAGTGTTTACATGGAGTGTTCATGTGGAGTGTTTACGTGAAGTGTTTACGTGGAGTGTTTATGTTGAGTGTTTATGTGGAGTGTTTACGTGGAGTGTTTACGTGGAGTGTTTATGTGGAGTGTTTACCTGGAGTGTTTATGTGGAGTGTTTATGTGGAGTGTTTATGTGGAGTGTTTACGTGGAGTGTATACGTGGAGTGTTTACGTGGAGTGTTCATGTGGAGTGTTTACGTGGAGTGTTTATGTGGAGTGTTTACGTGGAGTTTTTACGTGGAGTGTTTATGTGGAGTGTTTGTGTGGAGTGTTTACGTGAAGTGTTTACGTGGAGTGTTTATGTGGAGTGTTCATGTGGAGTGTTTATGTGGAGTGTTTACGTGGAGTGTTTACGTGGAGTGTTTATGTGGAGTGTTTGTGTGGAGTGTTTACGACAAGTGTTTACGTGGGTGTTTATGTGGAGTGTTTACGTGGAGTGTTTCCGTGGAGTGTTTATGTGGAGTGTTTACGTGGAGTGTTTACGTGGAGTGTTCATGTGGAGTGTTTACGTGAAGTGTTTACGTGGAGTGTTTGCGTGGAGTGTTTATGTGGAGTGTTTATGTGGAGTGTTTATGTGGAGTGTTTACGTGGAGTGTTTACGTGGAGTGTTTATGTGGAGTGTTTACCTGGAGTGTTTATGTGGAGTGTTCATGTGGAGTGTTTACGTGGAGTGTTTACGTGGAGTGTATACGTGGAGTGTTTACGTGGAGTGTTCATGTGGAGTGTTTATGTGGAGTGTTTACGTGGAGTGTTTATGTGGAGTTTTTGTGTGGAGTGTTTATGTGGAGTGTTTATGTGGAGTGTTTACGACAAGGGTTTACGTGGAGTGTTTATGTGGAGTGTTTACGTGGAGTGTTCACGTGGAGTGTTTATGTGGAGTGTTTACGTGGATTGTTTACGTGGAGTGTTCATGTGGAGTGTTTACGTGAAGTGTTTACGTGGAGTGTTTGCGTGGAGTGTTTATGTGGAGTGTTTATGTGGAGTGTTTACGTGGAGTATTTACGTGGAGTGTTTACGTGGAGTGTTTGCGTGGAGTGTTTATGTGGAGTGTCTATGTGGAGTGTTTATGTGGAGTGTTTATGTGGAGTGTTTACGACAAGGGTTTACGTGGAGTGTTTATGTGGAGTGTTTACGTGGAGTGTTCACGTGGAGTGTTTATGTGGAGTGTTTACGTGAAGTGTTTACGTGGAGTGTTTGCGTGGAGTGTTTATGTGGAGTGTTCATGTGGAGTGTTTACGTGGAGTGTTTATGTGGAGTGTTTATGTGGAGTGTTTATGTGGAGTGTTTACGACAAGTGTTTACGTAGAGTGTTTATGTGGCGTGTTCATGTGGATTGTTTACGTGGAGTGTTTATGTGGAGTTTTTACGTGGAGTGTTTATGTGGAGTGTTTATGTGGAGTGTTTACGTGGAGTGTTTACGTAGAGTGTTTATGTGGCGTGTTCATGTGGAGTGTTTACGTTGAGTTTTTACGTGGAGTGTTTATGTGGAGTGTTTATGTGGAGTGTTTACGTGGAGTATTTACGTGGAGTGTTTACGTGGAGTGTTCATGTGGAGTGTTTATGTGGAGTGTTTACGTGGAGTGTTCATGTGGAGTGTTTATGTGGAGTGTTTACGTGGAGTGTTTATGTGGAGCTCCTGTCTTACGCAAGTGAAATTGGTTGTTCTATTTCTCCCGCTGTTTCTCGCTATACGCTCGGGCGGTGCACAACGAACGTCAGTCAAGTTTAAACATAATCCTCGCTCTGTGATTGGCTCTCCACTGTCAGAGCCGTTATGAAGGGGAGAGACTTAAAGATCTTAGAACTGACACACGTTAACCCAAACATGTTAAACTGACACATGTTAAACAGACACAGGTTAAACAGACATATGTTAACTGACACACGTTAAGCTGATACAGGTTAATCTGACACCGGTTAAACTGACACAGGTTAAACTGGAACACGTTAAACTGACACGGGTTAAACCGGCAAGCGTTAAACCGACACGGGTTAAACAGCCACAGGTTAAACTGGCACAAGCTGAACTGACACACGCTCAACTGATACTTTTACTCAGTGCTACATTTTGGACTAATTGTACTCAGAGATCAACACAAAACTGTGCCGACCAATCAACGCACTCCACGACCCACAAGAGATAAAAAAAAATCAGACCAAAGAGTGATCCCCCACCCCCACTCCATCCACCAACCCCCTCCCTCCCCTTCCTTACTTCCTTTTTTTTTTTTGGTCTGTGACCTCCATTTTTCCTGTTCCAGATATTGGACGACATATGTCGGACAAATAAATCTAGACTAGAAGACAAAAGGTCCCCCCCCCTCCCCACACTACATCTCTTTACACAAAGTGGTTTACGTGACACCAGGTCGGTGGTCAGTTGACAGCTTACAATTGTTGGGTGGGGAGTGGAGGTGTGGTGGAGGTCTTCAAATCTTTTATTTATTTATCCCCCCCCCCCCCCCCCCAACCCCACCCCCGGACATTTCTTTGTTATTTAAAGAATTTTTAATGATTGCCAATTCGGTGTTGAAATATTTTACTGAATTAACATAGGCAACGGCAGAGGCGTAGTTAAATGTGGGCTGGCAGGGGCGTGTCTGACGACAGACTAACGAAGGGCTTTGAGGGGCCCAACTTTATACCCATTCTTCTGATTGATCAGTGTTTGTTTGTTTGTTTGTTTGTTTGTTTGTTTGTCAGCGTCCGGTATCCAAGCCAATCTAGGACAACCCCTAAATATATGAGTCGGGGGGGGAGGGAGGGAGGAGAGATCCATGTTTTTTGTAACAGACGATGGGTTTTTTTTCTATTTTTTAGTTTCGGAGTTACCCAAATAAGTTATTTTGTAAGACGGGGAAAACCAAAACTTTAACCTATTGTATGTTTGTTTGTCCGTGGGAGTGTGTGTGGGGGGCAAGCTAGTTGACCGCCCATGACTAAAGGGGCCCTCCCACAGAACTTAATCTTATGACGTAATGCGACACCAGGCCCCCCCCTGGTTACCTTAGCCTGGGGCGCACAAATATCTTTAAAAGTCTCTCGGCAACATTTATCTCGAGATGTTTATATTTTTGACCAGCCCGACCTCCATCCCCCCCCGGTCCCCCCCCCCCCCCGCCAAATGTCTCCGAAAGTCTTTGCCTCCCGGGACCGTCAGAAAGGTCTCTATGTGAAGGTATGCAGGTGTAGCTGTGTGTGTGTGTGTGTGCACACGACATTCTTGTGTTCAGTTTTGAGCACATCTTTAATGACTCACTCGAGCAGGCGGTGCGCTCACTCCCTCGGCATCATCTGTTGGCCCTACACCTCTCCCACTCTCCCACTCTCCCAACTCCTGAGGTGGTGGGGATTTGAAGGTTTTGGGGGGGGGGGGAATGTTTGGAATTCAAATCGGTTTTGACACACAATGGCAAGAATCGACGTCACACCTGACCACACCCGAGGCAATGATTCTCAAACCATGAAGGACGCTTACCGTGCACACTCTCTCTTTTAAACTCACACACACACACACATACACAACCACACACATACACACACAGACAGAGTGTATCACTGTAGTTCAAGATGTTCGGAATCTGGACATTTGGTTTACTGACCAGACTTGTAAACCTTCTCGACCACAGAGTTGGTCTCAAGGTAAACCGTTGAAGTCAATACCATTCAAAGTAAACCATCAATTAAGTCAAAACGACTCAAAGTAAGCCTTTGGTCAGGTCAAAAAGACTCACAGAAAACCTTTGGACAAACCATAAAGACTTAAAAGTAAACCTTTGGTCAAGTCAAAATGACTCAAAGTAAATCTTTGGTCAAGTCAAAATGACTCAAAGTAAACCTTTAGTCAAGTCAAAACAAGAGGAGCGAATCTTTTAAAAGTAAAAAGTAATCGAATGTAACCAATCAGTCCGACTGTCTTGATGTGTCTGTGGGCTAGTTCTTCTTTTTATGTATCTGTTTGTTTTGTGACTTCCAGTGACCATTAGACTACCTCCCTAATGTAGAGATACGTCCTCCCTACTAAAAGACATCCTCCATCTCCCTCCCTCCCTCTACCCACGATCACGCCACGACACTCCAGCCCACCCTTTCCCCTTTTCACCCTAACATAACAGGCTAGTTCCTCCATTTTCAAGGGAGACAATCCTTACAGTATTTGGCTGACGGAAGTAAACAATTTGTTTCGACACCATCTCCCTATCCACACGACACCATCTCCCTATCCACACGACACCATCTCCCTATCCACACAACACCATCTCCCTATCCACACACCATCTGCCTATCCACACGACACCATCTCCCTATCCACACGACACCATCGCCCTATCCACACGACACCATCTCCCTATCCACACGACACCATCTCCCTATCCACACACCATCTGCCTAGCCACACGACACCATCTCCCTATCCACACGACACCATCTCCCTATCCACACACCATCTGCCTATCCACACGACACCATCTCCCTATCCACACACCATCTCCCTATCCACACACCATCTGCCTATCCACACGACACCATCTCCCTATCCACACGACACCATCTCCCTATCCACACGACACTAAAACAGTTGTTTTTTTTAAAGACAGAAAACTGTTATTGGCCCCATGAATTATAGGCGCTGTTAGTTATAGGCTTATAGATTCAATGAATTATAGGCCCTGTTAGTTATAGGCTTATAGATTCAATGAATTATAGGCCCTGTTAGTTATAGGCTTATAGATTCAATGAATTATAGGCGCTGTTAGTTATAGGCTTATAGATTCAATGAATTATAGGCCCTGTTAGTTATAGGCTTATAGATTCAATGAATTATAGGCCCTGTTAGTTATAGGCTTATAGATTCAATGAATTATAGGCCCTGTTAGTTATAGGCTTATAGATTCAATGAATTATAGGCCCTGTTAGCTATCGGCTTATAGATTCAATGAATTATAGGCCCTGTTAGCTATCGGCTTATAGATTCAATGAATTATAGGCCCTGTTAGTTATCAGCTTATAGATTCAATGAGTTATAGGCCCTGTTAGCTATAGGCATATAGTCTCAATGAGTTATAGGCCCTGTTAGCTATAGGCTTATAGTCTCAATGAGTTATAGGCCCTGTTAGCTATAGGCATATAGTCTCAATGAGTTATAGGCCCTGTTAGCTATAGGCATATAGTCTCAATGAGTTATAGGCCCTGTTAGCTATAGGCATATAGTCTCAATGAGTTATAGGCCCTGTTAGCTATAAGCATATAGTCTCAATGAGTTATAGGCCCTGTTAGCTATAGATATAGGCCCACAATGAATTATTTAGATTGATACAGTCAAATGTTAAAGGCTGATTGACATAGATATAGGACCTAATTGAAAAAAGTTTTCTTTTTTTTTGTATTTTGTTTAGAACTCTGTGAGTCAGTAACAGAAACTGTTTTAAAATTCATGAAGTCAGATTAACAAGTCGGTGGAAGAAAATGCTTTCGCCCCTCTAGGGCAAGTCATTAACCAGTGACCTGTGTCCATCTATGGTCGTTTAACCTTTAGGGCCAGTCAGCCACCGGTGACATGTGTTGATCTTCGGTAGTTTAACGTGAGATGACGTCACCATGACTGGGGTGGGGGTGGGGGTGAAAGGGGGTTAGGGTACGGCCAGGGGAAACAACTCATTTTGTTATCAAATTGTACATTTCACAACGCACAATGAACGAGTGGTTGGATGTGTTGACGGATAGACACATATCAATGAACGATTGGTTGGATGTGTTGACGGATAGACACATATCAATGAACGAGTGGTTGGATGTGTTGACGGATAGACACATATCAATGAACGATTGGTTGGATGTGTTGACGGATAGACACATATCAATGAACGATTGGTTGGATGTGTTGACGGATAGACACATATCAATGAACGATTGGTTGGATGTGTTGACGGATAGACACATATCAATGAACGATTGGTTGGATGTGTTGACGGATAGACACATATCAATGAACGATTGGTTGGATGTGTTGACGGATACACTTTTATCAATGAACGATTAGTTCTATCTGTTAGCGGATAGACATTTATCAATGAACGATTGGTTGGATGTGTTGACGGATAGACAGATGATGGCTTGGTGGACAAACATACAGACAGGTGGACAGACTGACAGGCGGACTGATGGAGGGATACTACATGGTGGATTTATACATGGATAGATGCACTGGCAAACAAACAGAGAGTCAGACAGATAGACTGACCATCAAACAACCGGTTTGACAGACAAAAAGCTCCACAGATAAACAGTCCCATAAACTAATAGTCTGGTAGATAAATACTCAGATAGACAAACAGTCAGACAGACACACAGTCAGAAAGACAAACAGTCAGACAGACACACAGTCAGACAGACAAACAGTCAGATAGACAAACAGTCAGACAGACAAACAGTCAGATATACAAACAGTCAGACAGACAGACATTCAGACAGACAAACAGTCAGACAGACAAACAGTCAGACAGACAAACAGTCAGACAGACAAACAGTCAGACAGACAAACAGATAGACAGACAAACACTCAGACAAACAGTCAGACAGACAAACAGTCAGATAGACAAACAGTCATACAGACAAACAGTCATACAGACAAACAGTCAGACAGACAAACAGTCAGACAGACAAACAGTCAGACAGACAAACAGTCAGACAGACAAACAGTCAGAAAGATAAAAAAAAAGTCCGACTGACAGTCAAACTTATGTAAAATCCGATAGAAAAAAATCAGCCAGAATTACAAAAATAAAAAAACAGACACATAAATAGACAGACAAACAAATATCCTGCCAACACTAGGCTTGCCACTTCTGTTTTTATTTTATAATTATGAAAGACTCAATCGAACATTTCTGCTACTACCTGAATTTTTTCACATCTCCTTCTTAAAGTTCTGCCAATTAATTACCATCGCGTTGGTCTCAGTTTTATTCCGTTTTTAAAACTTTTTTCTATTTTTGTATAAACTCAGACCAGGCGGAAGTCTGTTTGATATTTCTCGAACTGAATCAATAAATTCTTGCCATTAACTTTAATATAAAAAAAATGAAGAACTAATTTCTAGGTGTAAATTATAAAACCGCAAATAAACTAACAAAAAGCAGAAATACAGAATTTCGTTAAAATATCAGGACCGTAGACGAGGAAAGGAATGAAACAATTAACTGAACGCCAGCGGTGACATTTGATGGTATCACTGCTGGAGGGGGGGGGGGAAATACTATAAACTAGCGGGTCTCATCATTTTGTTTGCGACTGTACCCCATAGTGTGTGAAAGTATGTCTGCGGGGCGCGGGTACTCCATAGTGTGTGAAAGTATGTCTGCGGGGCGCGGGTACCCCACACATACGTAAGTTCGCCAATAATTGTCATTATTATCATTATGGAATATTAAGCGAACATTTTTAGTGCGATACTTGGTCACGTGGTTTGGTGATGAGTCACGCTGCCAACTGGCGACTTTATAAAAAAAATAAATCCTGGTTTTTTTAGAACGAAAATTAAATGTCTCTGCGTAACACTGCAAAACCTTTCCAATACCCCGCAGCGTACGTGTATCATCGGATGAGAGCCGCGACTGTAAAACGTTTTTATTTGACAGTTCTCTTTAACGATAATGGAGAGATGTTTTAACAACTATGACGCGATATTTGTTGGCATTTCTCTTTATGGTTTTAGTCATTGAGGACATATTGTCATTGATGGCATATTGTCATTGATGACGTATCGGAGATAGTAACGTAGTAAATGTCCTTCCTATTTTACTTTAAGGAAGAGATGTTTATATTTTGATCCCATGTGCCAGAGGTTCTCAATCTTTGACGTGACCCACTTTGAGTACTGTTTGGTTTTCGTGACCCACTTTGAGTACTGTTTGGTTTTCGTGACCCACTTTGAGTACTGTTTGGTTTTCGTGACCCACTTTGAGTACTGTTTGGTTTTCTTGACCCACTTTGAGTACTGTTTGGTTTTCGTGACCCACTTTGAGTACTGTTTGGTTTTCGAGACCCACTTTGTGTACTGTTTGGTTTGCCTGGCCCACCAGAAAAGGTAAAACAGAACACCTGACTTTTATGATGGAAATGACAATCTTTTAAATCTGATATATAATTATATTAAAATAACAGATATGTGTAGCTAAACATATTTATTTAAATAAATCTTTCTTTATTTTTTGTTAGTTTCAATTTAAAAAAAAATTTTAACGCATTGATTTTTAATAGCAACAGATGGAATGATTATAATGTGACATTGGCAGTCAACTTCTGCTAATTATGTGAAACACATGTATTATATTGTTTGCCTAAAGCTTTAGAAAATAATCGATAGAGAGACAACATGTAGGCTACATTTAACAATTATCCAAGAACTCAGACTCCCATTTATGGCGGTCATAATATTTCTAAGAGGGGGTGGGGGGAGGGGGCATGCGATAGTCTTAAGAGAGGCCACAGGGCGATTGTTCTAGCCCAACACAAGACTCCAAGCACTTGAAGTCACCTAATCGCACGTAGATGCGCACCAAGCGAATGATCCAAAAATTCAAGTTACGTAACTCCGAAGACAATGTAACAGCATTGAACGGAGCCATAATTCACAAAATTTCTTCAAATGACGTCAACTGGATGCTCGTGCAAATCTTGGTAATCTCTAACCCAAATGACGGTCTCTCAATGCACTGAGCTTTTGTTAGCCTTCACTTCCGCTTTTCAAAAAAATACGACAGTTTCCCTCATTTCTGCTGTAAAAATAAAAAGACCACAGTACTTCTACACCGTAGTATTCAAACTATTTAATATACACAACAATAATTTAACAATACAAATTAGTGTAAATGTTTTGGTTTTGGTAACGCTGGTCATAAATAGCTCACTACAGATGTGATGAAGTTTTGTTTACCAAAGTTGCTCAATTTGAAACGAAATTTACGAAGTGAAGGGGAGGGGGGGGCGGACTTAGAAAAAAGAGGGATGGGGGAGCTTCTAACGGCTGTGTCCTTGACACAAATTTAATCTGGCGTCTACGGTGGAGGTGGAGGTGGGGGTGAATGATTAATGCTTCTGAAATTCAATGTACTTTGTTCGTGTGAAATGAACTTTTGTTTTCCTTACTGATCCTAGAAATGTACTCTACAAGACCCAGTTCCATTCCCATCAACCCAAAGCACCATTCCCCCTGCATCTTAAATTAATTTATGATTGACTCCAGCTGTCGTCACTGATAAACTTTCCATTCTTCTCTCCCCCCCCCCTTTCCCCCAACACCGACTGTCTTCTCGGCTAAACAAAATGGATGCAAAAAAAAAATTATAAAGTAATTGATTCATATTATTAGTCGTCTGCTTTATAAAAAAACATGTTTTTGGCAATGATCTTAAAATAAAAGAAAACAAAACTACATTTTTTTTATCAAATCAAATTTAATGAAGCAGACGTCCATTTGATGCTCTCTATTATGAATATTCAAATTTTGAGGTCAAGTTGATAGGCTATATATTTAAAAAAAAAATGTTTCCATCAGTCCTAGATGAAAGATTTTTAAAATAGCCACCTGTCTAATTAAATGTCTAGATAATTTGGACTGACCTATATAAGACATTTGTTATAACACTCATTTTGACTTTTTGTCTTTACAAATATTCGGTTTATCAGACAGGCCAACTTGGCAAAGGAAAAACAATAACACCCAGGGAATCGTGCAAATTTCATGTCAATCAAAGAAAATTGAATAAACTAAAAAATAAAAAACAAAAATTTAAATTCTCACAACATCCTGCGCTTCTGTTTAATTGTTGTGGTGTGTGTTTGTTTTTATGGCTTCTTATTGATTTGTTCTTCAATGTTTGTTTTTAGTTTTAATTTTGTTTAAAGTTCTCTGCAAATAAGGATGTGCATTTTGAGAATGTTTATCCACAGGTTTGATCAGAAATTTACCTTTTGTTTATATTTTTTAGTTGTTGTTGGTTGTTATGTTAAAATTTCAAGTACATACGAATATTACGTCATAGTTTCTAAGTGAATAAAGATAGATCATTCATTCATTAGCTCGGTATTCCGTTCTAGACCACTCGGTTAGCTTGGCTGTCACATAGGATTCGAACCAGCTACCTTCGAATCGTAGCCTTTTAGCCCATCCAGGCTGATCATTTGAACTCATTTGAACCTCAGAGGAAATAGAAGCTCTACAATACTGGTATTTTATAGAGATTTGAACCCACAGCTCATGCCAAAGCTCGTCACCTAACTACCACTAAACCACAGAAGAA
The DNA here is from genome assembly GCA_021962125.1 of Bulinus truncatus. Taxonomy (NCBI): domain Eukaryota; kingdom Metazoa; phylum Mollusca; class Gastropoda; family Planorbidae; genus Bulinus; species Bulinus truncatus. The sequence continues at coordinate 144,249 of JAGDYQ010000116.1, forward strand.
GATGAAAAAACAACTCTCGTGTACCGCCGCTTTATATGGATTGGAACCCACTACCTTAACTTTAACCAACCAGACTCTTTCGTTTTACCACCACTCAATCACAAAAATTAATCAACATTGTGTTATACCGATTGCCAAATTAAGAAACCAACAAGCCTAATTAAGAAACCAACAAGCCAAATTATGAAACCAACAAGTCACATTAAGAAACCAACAAGCCAAACTAAGAAACCAACAAGCCAAATTAAGAAACCAACAAGTCAAATTAAGAAACCAACAAGCCAAATTAAGAAAGCAACAAGCCAAATTAAGAAACCAACAAGCCAAATTAAGAAACCAACAAGACAAATTAAGAAACCAACAAGCCAAATTAAGAAAGCAACAAGCCAAACTAAGAAAGCAACAAGCCAAATTAAGAAACCAACAAGCCAAATTAAGAAACCAACAAGCCAAATTAAGAAACCAACAAGCCAAATTAAGAAAGCAACAAGCCAAATTAAGAAACCAACAAGTCAACATAACAAAGGAATGGATCATCAAGTACAATCAGTCCATTTCTGTTCTCACACTGATACATTACTTGATATGTCATGTGTCATATGTCATGAGTCATCCCAGAAATGTCGCTGGGTATGAATAATGTGTTCTTTTTTTTTCTCCCGCCATCAGGTGAACCGGATGTTGAATGTGTTCTACGTCATGAGCATGGGCGTGGCCCTAATCTTCCTGGCGCCCGCGGCGATGTTCACTTATGTGGAGCAGTGGCACTTCCTGGAGTCGTTGTACTTCTGCTACACCACGCTGAGTACTATAGGATTTGGTGATTACGTTATAGGTGAGTTGGTGATATTAAAGTACCATATGACCTTGAAAAAGACACAGTTACATGCCCTTTGCAACAGACTTAGTTGCATGCCCTTTGCAACAGACTTAGTTATATGAACTTGCAACAGACTTAGTGATATGACCTTGAAAACATACTTAGTTACATGACCTTGAAACACATTTAGTTACATGTCCTTGCAACAGACTTAGTTACATGACCTTGAAACATACTTAGTTACATGATCTTGAAACAGACGTAGTTACATGTCTTTGCAACAGACTTAGTTACATGACCTTGAAACAGACTTAGTTACATGGCCTTGCAAAAGACTCAGTTACATGACCTAGCCTCACGACCTAGACACATACTCCATTTACCTGTCCAGGCCACATGATCCAGCCACATGACCCAGCCACAGACTTAGTCACATGTTCAAGCTACATACTTAAATGACATGTCTCACCCACACGACTTGAACCAATCGCCATAGACAGAACCATTCAAAGGGCCCCTAAAGGTAACTTAGCCCAAGTGCCCCCCTTCCCCAGCCCCGCTAAAAATGTTAGTACGACCCTGCACACAGTTATCCACATAATCAGGTCATCCACAATGCCACACCAAGAAGAAAGCCTCATACCTACCATTGCACACACACACACACACACACAACGCCACAGACACACAAAACCCCACACCCACCATTGCACACACACACACACACACACACACAACGCCACAGACACACAAAACCCCACACCCACCATTGCACACACACACACACACACAACGCCACAGACACACAAAGCCCCACACCCACCATTGCACACACACGCACGCACACACAACGCCACAGACACACAAAGCCCCACACCCACCATTGCACACGCACACACACACAACGCCACAGACACACAAAACCCCACACCCACCATTGCACACACACGCACGCACACACAACGCCACAGACACACAAAGCATCACACCCACCATTGCACACACACACACACACACCGCGCCACAGACACACAAAACCCCACACCCACCATTGCACACACACACACACACACAACGCCACAGACACACAAAACCCCACATCCACCATTGCACACACACACACACACACACAACGCCACAGACACACAAAGCCCCACACCCACCATTGCACACACACGCACACAACGCCAAAGACACACAAAGCCCCACACCCACCATTGCACACGCACACACACACACGCAACGCCCTAGACAAACACACAAAGCCCCACACCCACCATTGCACACACACACGCACACACACACACAACTCTACGCCCCTGAACTCATTCTATTCTTCCCCCCTCCCCCCAGGTATTCACGAGACCCGCTTCAACAACGTCTACGCCCACGAGTTCTACGAGGTGTTCGCCTACGTGTGGATCCTGGTGGGGCTGGCCTACCTGTCCCTGGTCTACAGGTACATCACGGACACCATGGTGGCCAACGCCCAGAAGGTGGAGAGGAACACCATCAAGCGGTTGGGGGTGGGTACGTTTTCATCCTCCTCGCCCCCCAGTCCCCCACTCACCAAACCTCAACTAACACATCCGCCCACTGTTTCACTCACATTCTCGTCATGTTGTATTAACAGCTCTGAAATACTCCCCACATGTCAGATGTTAGATTCTATTTCAAGTAGGACCGATTTATAATCTCTGTGTAGGATGTTATTTGTGAATTATCCTTTTTTTTTATCTAGTTATAGTTGGCGTTCATGTTTAGCATTTTTCAATGTCCTTTGATTCATAAATAAAACCAATCAGATTAGATCAAAATTATATTGTGAAAAACTACAGTGTATCATCTAAGGGCATTTTAAATATAAAATCTAAAACCAAACAAAAAAATTGTTGGGTTTTATTTAAGTTTTTTATCATTTCTTAATTCGTTTCTTTTTTCCTGTTTAACTATTTCTTTTTATTTTTTTTTTCTATATATGTTATAGGCAAGTTGTGAAATGCCGGCATTCTATAGAATGCCTAGGCATTGTATAGAATGCCTGGTGATTTTAGGCAAAGTATAAAATTTCTAAATTGTGCATTCTTTTCCTAGCCATTCTATACAATGCCTAGGCATTCTATACAATGCCTAGGCATTGTATAAAATGACTAGTGTCGTTTAATGGTCGTCTTAGCCTTTTTCACATCGTCCACTAATTTTTGGTAACTAGTTTCGGTTAAAAAAACGCAGTTTTTAGCAGCATCGGCTCTTACTTTAGATAATTCATCATTGAACCGTCGTTGCATGTCAACATGGCGTGATTCCTGTCCTGGCACTACATTCACTTCCGACATGATTACACAGTAATCGGCACTAAAACTATTCTCGTAACTCCCGTCGCTAACTAATGTCCGAATCCAGTCGTATTTATACTCCTAAAGTCCCCACCTTAATTTCCCTAATTACGTCACAGTCTCCTTCATAATAGTTCTCACCAAAGGAGCGCCCCCTGGTCGTCATGGTACCTAAACTGTCCGTCGTCGCCTCCTGGTCTACTTCAAGAAACGTCACTCCTTTGCTGTTTACTACTCTATTGTTTTCTGACCACCTTGTCCTAAGTCGTCTGTCACCTTGTCAACCATTATTTGCATTACTCCTACTTCAGATATATCTTCTTATCTTACAACGTCGAAGGGGATTGTCTGTCTCTAAATCTACTCTAGTTCCTAACAAGGCCAGTTACATACTTTGCCGAACGGGTACTCGGCATTCTATAGAATGCCTAGGCAATGTATGAAATAGCAATTCATTTCATACTTTGCCTGAAAAATTTAGGCATTCTATACATTGCCTAGGCATTCTATAGAATGCCGGATTTTACACTTTGCCTATAACATATATACATCAAAAGTTTTTATTCGTTAAGAAGAAAGTTGTCCAAGTTTTGTAATTCACTTTATAACCGGTAGACGCCCTTCTTATGGTGACGCAGACTGTAGCGTTCAATTCCGACGTATTTCTATGATACGTGAAACCTTTAGGATATTGTCCCTGTCCAGTTTGTGTTCTTATCAGCATAGACCCAACAAAGTGCGATACAATTAGAAACATCCAATTGAGAACAAAACTCTCCCACTCTCTCACTCACTTACACACACTCACTCACACAGTTATTTCTTCCAATCTTTTGTCTTCTTTCCTTTTTTTTTTCTTACTTTCAATTACCAAAAATGTGTTCTCTTTTTCTTTGATGGCACGTGACGTCATGTCGTCTGGGATCCATCTCACGTGACATCCATTTCACAAACTCGAGTGGCTGAACGTATGCAGATTGGACTTCACATGTATAATTCTTTGTAATATGTTCTTTACACAAAACTTTTTTTTTAATTCTGTGTTTAAATTCTTCGAACATTCTGTGTTCTATTGTTTTCAAACATTCTGTAATCAAATAGCTAGAGTATGTCGAAATCTTGCGTTACAATTTTTCAACTTGCACCTTAAATACCTGTCTTAAAATGAGACCTTTCATGTCGTCTGCTACTCCTGACGCCTGCTACCATTTGACTAATATCTGGCCATTCATCTATGCATGACGAGAATTTTCATTTCATTGTTTACTTTTTTAAATTGTACTTATTTCATGACTATATCGAGTTTTTTTTTTCTTTTTAAATTACATTATTGTGTTTTTTATTGATGTTTGTTTCATTGTAGATAGATAGATAGATAGATAGATAGATAGATAGATAGATAGATAGATAGATAGATAGATAGATAGATAGATAGATAGATAGATAGATAGATAGATAGATAGATAGATAGATAGATAGATAGATAGATAGATAGATAGATAGATAGATAGATAGATAGATAGATAGATAGATAGATAGATAGATAGATAGATTGATGTGTAAATAACCATTGTATATATTGTACTGACATAATACTTGTAGCCTGTACTAACATAATACATGTAGCTTTAACTAATATACATTGTACAAACATAGTACCTGAAGCTTTAACTAATATACATTGTACAAACATAATACCTGAAGCTTTAACTAATATACATTGTACAAACATAATACCTGAAGCTTTAACTAATCATATCTAAATCTTAAGAAACTTGTTTATTTATAACCGGGAATCAGGATAGATAAGCAAAGTAGGTTAGTTGCGACCATAGGGGTACGACAAATTGGGCCCGCGCCTTAGATGGTGCCCCACCCCCGCTTGGACATTTTTAACACACTGTTTTAGGCCCCCGCAAATGGAACTCACACTAAGCAAAGAAAATGACATTCGCCCTGGGCCCCCTCGTACTAAAAAAGGCCGTCTCTGTCTATATGACCGCAAAAGGCCCCACCACTAACATAGATGCGCCTATCCTTTACCAGCGCCTATGAAATCTGGTGGTATTTAAAACATTAACAGCTAATAATATTCTTAGCTTTCAGACACCTCAGTGACTATCATAATAAAGGGAGAGTAACATTTTAGAAAGGTTTATTCAATCTAAAGAGTCATTGCCCTTTAATTTTTGCCGTCGTTCAGCTAATAGATTTGTCTCCCCCTTAATAGGAGAACGGTGTTTTTCAAACTCCAGCAAATCGTCTTTTTCCGGAAGTCAACCGAAATCGAGGCTGGGGGGACAGCTAACCTGACACAGTTATTGCATTGCATAATGCTAAGGTTACGTAAACATGCGTTATTTTAGTTTTCTTTCTTTCAAAGCATTTAAAAACATGGACTCCAAAATTTGAAAAACACGGAATGCACTTTAATTGAGTCCAGAATAATCTAAAGATTTTTTTTTAAAAATCGGACAAAGAAATAAATTTAACATTTTCAAATAGATAAAAACAAACTTGCAAAATCAACAGGTTTTTTTTATGCCATTGTTTTGTTCTTTTACAAATAAACACACTTATGTAACAGGTTAAACAAAAAAAGTTAATTTCCTTTTGTCGTAAAGAGCCATCGGGGCAGACGATGTGTAAAACTAATCTATTCCTGTAACCTCGGCATATTAAGGGATTGTCTAGTTAGCACCCCCCCCCGCCTTCTTTAAGTCATTAACCAATGCCAGGTACTTATTTATAGCTGGGTGAACTTGATGGTGGGGGTGGGGTGATTTTACAACTAATTTCTCGTGGAATAATTCTCTTGATTCACACCGATGATTGAACCTGGGACTCCCAGGTCGACAGATGAGAGCTATACTCCACTCGGCCATCCGACCACACACTTGACATTAAATATTGTTACCACCAGACACGCCCATGATTGTGTGTAACTCTGGGGGGGGGGGCGCATGTAGAGCCCAACTGTTCTCCCCACAAGACCCAACTTCTTTATGTCCTATTCGATTTCTTCCAACGTTTCAAGAACCCGTTATTTTATTTTGGGGGAATGGGTGGTCATGCGATGTACAACGCTCGACCGCTTCAAACCTCAGTGAAACCTTGGAATTATTTCCCGGGCCTGGTGACAGTCCCCAAGTCCACCCAGCTTTAAATAGGTAGGTCATCCTGACTTTAAAGTTAACATGGCGGCTGTGTGTTGTGCTGGCCACACAATCCCTCAATTCGCCCGTGGCGACTGAAACAGGTGAATTCTACACTTCATCTGCCCCGATTAGCCATTGGCGGCTAAAAGAAAATTTCTATATCTCTATATTCTATTTTGCGGCAGGGACCCTCCCAAGAACCGAATTTACTCCGCCTCTGGTTATCATACGTTCAACATAGGCTGTAAACATCGAGGTGGACGGAACGACAGGAGCCCCGCCCTGGCCCCACGCCTCTGAAGGGACCAACATTCAATTTATATATATATTTATGTTTCCCGTCTCTTGCTTAATAAGGGGCGAATCGTGCCCCCCCTCATAACTGTGCACGTGTGCGCGCGCACAAAGCTCGCCTAGAACTGCACACTCACATTACAACAGAACTCACACACATGTTTCGTGGAGTACGAGTCTATACCAGCAAAGTTTCACCCAGCCCGCCACTCTTTTCAGAGTGAATTAGCCCCCCCCCCCACCCCCACCCCGGGGGTCTTGTATGTTGTGATGTCAGCCCTTCATATATATGTCAGCTCTTGTTTACACTCCATTCCATCCGCTCTTGGGTCAAATTTAACAGCCCAATGTGGCCCGCGAATCAAAATAATTTGCCCACCCCTGGTCAATATTGTTAGGTCCTACGCGGTCGATATCACATGGCGCACACAGGGGGGGGGGATAATTTGGAGGACTCAAAATGAATTTATTTTTTTATTGTTTGCGTCCGGTGCTTCAATTCCTGTTAAATCTCATTCTCAGAACGTCTTGCGCCTGGGGCCCAAAAATAAAAATAAAATAATCTTTGTCTAGGGTCCCCCCCCCCCCAAATAATAAGTCCGGCTCTGTTAGCAGGACAAAGACATGTGGACCATACATTACATGTGTGTTTGTGTGTGTGTGTGTGTGTGTGTGTTTGTGTGTGTGTGTTTGTGTGTGTGTATGGGGGTGTGTAAAGGTATTAACAAATGCACTTCACGCGATACATTTGTGTAAAGGGTATCTCTATATGATTTCAAGTATACCCACTGATAAACACAAACAAACACACACACACACACAACATGACTGAGCACAAAAAATGGGGGGGAGGGAGGAGATAGAGCTGTGCTACAGAGACAACCGTATGGGGAAAAGGCGGGGGGGGGGGGTAGTGGAGAATGATTCCCCCCGAAGCGCTGACGTCAGTTGTCGTCTGCTTTCATTTCTGTGAACTGTGAAGTGATATTGACCCCAGGCCGTTCTGTCCTGTGACGTCATCTCCCATTGTCCGTCTTGTCTACACAGTGACAGTCCATGGGTCAGTGATTGAGACAGACGTTGAGAGTAAAAAACAGAGATAGAGAGATTACATTTTGATAGATAAAAGAGGTAATTTAGGGGGCCCAAGGCAAAGTTAGATTCGGGGGCCCTGGTGTAAGTTACATATGGGGGCTCTAAGCAGAGCCGTTGTTACATTTTAGGGGGGGGTCTTTGTCAAAGCGACATTCGGGGATAGGTAAAAATTGGGGGTGCCCTAGGAAAGAACACTGTTAAGACTTCCACCTGAAAATTCTGGGCCGCATATAATCTCTGACAGTGAAGATCTATACGATATTCCACAAAAATGTTTTGTATTTTTTGATCATACCAAAATTTAAGTCCGATATGATGTCCATTAGCTGGGGGATGGTGGAAGGGGGGGTAGGGGGGCTTCGAAGCCACCTAGTTGACATATCCTGAAGAAGAGCTCTCACTGGGCCACCAATCATGTACAATCCAAGTACCAATCATGTCAGAGGAACATTCTGTATTTGACATTCTAGTTGTAAACCTAATAGAAAAATGAAAGATTGTAAAAAAAAAATACTTTTTTTGAAAAGTGGGAATAGATCTCAGAAGTGATTTGTTGTAATCATTTATTATATGGGACGGATGGCCGAGTTGTGTAGATACTCGACTGTCGACCTGAGAGTTCTGGGTTCGATCCTCGCTGAGAACCATGGAATTTTTCCAGGTATTAATTGGTGCAAAGTCGTCGCACAAGTCCCACAAGTCCACCCAGCCTTAAATGGGTGCCTGACTTTAAGTTGGGGAAGTAAAGGCGGCTGTGCGCCCAGGTTACAGAAACAGATGAATTCTAGATTACATCTGCCCCGATGGCCCGCTAGGGCTAAGGGAACTTGACTTTACTTTAATCATTTTATTAGCAAAACATTGACATGAACTTGTCATTATATTAGTGAACCATTGTCTCACATTACTTGGTGAGAGTGAAAAGAAAAAAAAAAATGAAACAAAAGTACTTTTCTAAAGGTTGGTAAGTCTAAGATAGAAATGTGGGAGGAACAGACAAGTGGAGAAAATAGGGGCATAGAAATAATGGCCTGAGGGGAAACAGAAAGATTGAACGACGAGAGAGAGAGACAAAGCGAGAGAGAGAGAGGTAGAGAGAGGCAGAGAGAGAGAGAGAGAGACAGACAGAGAGAGAGATAGTGAGAGAGAGAGGGGGGAATCGTTCATCCGATAGACGAAAAAATTACATTGAAACTAAAAATCCAATAAAGAAAAGTTCAAAGTTCATCGGTTGCCTGGCAACAAAGCGCAAATGTTGCAGACGTTATTTTGGTGTTTCTATTTATAGAAATGGATTTTGCTTGGAAAATAAAAAGAGGTAGGGGGGGGGGGGTAGGGGTAGATCGTTTGTGAAATTGTCTTGTACTTTTGATCTTGAACGTAAAACAACAACAACAACTTTAAATGCAATCTACATATAATAGGTGGTCATCTGGCACTGGTCATTGCCTGGTTCCGGTCCACTGAACGTGAAAATGAAATACTTCAAATGGCGGGCACGAACCAGACGACATGGAAATGTTTTTTTCGAGGCGTCTAGGTCACGTGATGTAGCCAATATATTTGTGTGCGCATGTTTGTTTATTTGTTGTTTTTTTGTTCTTCGGTCCTCTCTCCCCCCCCCCCTCTCTCTCTCTCTCTCTCTCTCTCTCCTTTTCCTCCCCATTTCTTCGCCCATCATCCCGGAAGTACACGTCACAAAAGCTGCAGAAACAAAAACAAAAAAAAAAGGATGAAAAGCAAAATGGTTGATTCCGCGTGTCGATTCCGACCTGCGGGGGTCAGTCCATCAGGCCCGCAGGAGGGGCATGAATATATCTGTGATAAAACAAAAATATCGTGATACAACTGAGATTGAAAAGATAAAAATGCGGCCCGCGCTCATCATTTGTTTTACTTATCCGACCCTCTGTGCAAAACGTTTGGTGACCCCTGGGAAAAAATAACAACCTTTAAAGAATGCTAATCATTGATTCACATCAACAACAAATGTATCAGGTAAGATTTTGATTGTGTACATTGATTGGTACATTGATTGTGTAATTGATTATGTACATTGATTGGTACATTGATTGATATACTGATTGTGTACATTGATTGGTACATTGATTGTGTACATTGATTGGTGCATTGATCAGTTCCCCATATCTGATGTATTGATCAGTTCCCCGCATCTGACGTACTGATCAGTTCCCCGCATCTGATGTATCAATCCGTTCCCCGCATCTGATGTATTGATCAGTTCCCCACATCTGATATATTGATCAGTTCCCCACATCTGATGTATCGATCTGTTCCCCACATCTAATGTATTGATCAGTTCCCCACATATGATGTATTGATCAGTTCCCCACATATGATGTATTGATCAGTTCCCCACATATGATGTATTGATCAGTTCCCCACATATGATGTATTGATCAGTTCCCCACATATGATGTATTGATCAGCTCCCCACATCTGATGTATTGATCAGCTCCCCACATCTGATGTATCGATCAGTTCCCCACGGTGAGCGAGGTGGGGGTACATAGATTATGGTCTGTTCTATTATGACGCAATGCTTTTTTTCTTGATTTTGAATCCCCCCCTCCCTAACGCGTAACGCTTTTTTACGATTCTTTATTATTGTCGCACCCCCCACCCCCAACCACTCACACCTTTAGCGTCGTTACGTATTAAGTGAACGCTCCCTTAGTGCTCTTTAGCTTCAAAAAAATTAAGAACTTTTGCACAAGAAAGCTTATCAGCATTAAAAATAAAAAAATTAATGAATGAATATCTGAACTATTGAATGACTATCTGAACTATTGAACAACTATCTGAACTATTGAAATGCTTTACTGGTCAGCAATAAAAAGTTCCGTAAAGCAATCCAATTAGCCAGTTTTTTGTTTTCTTTTGCTGGTCAGTGCCAAATAAGGAGAAATATTTACGAAATAATAACAGATCGTCTAGCCAGAGGCTGTAAAAAAGGTCAAATTTTCATGCAATCGTCTAATGTAAACAATCATCAAATATTTTATAACTGCCTGGGAAATAAATGTAGTAGACAAGAGAAAGTTATCAAATCAAGTCTACGCTTCACTACAATCAGAAAAATGCTGCAGTTGTTTGTGTCTGTGTAGGCCTGTGTGCGCGCGTTGTGAATGTGTGTGTGTATGTTTGAATAAAACCTCTAAACAAAATAGCGTTGAAAGCAGATGTCCACGTCACTGAAATAAGTGTACTACGTAATGTTTTCGCTCTGTAAAGGAAATTTCAGGGCCCAGATATATAACAAAAAAAAAACACATTGTAGAGCAGAAGACCCCCCCCCCTCATCAGTGGGGGAGGGGAAGGGGGATGGGAAGGGGGAGGGAGGCCTGGACAGTCGCCGAGTTCGCCTGCCCGTTAGACTGGCTCTGAATTGTAAAGTAGGTAAGTAAAGTAGGTCATTTGTTACTACTGATGCCAACTACTGCCAACGCTCACCCAAGGTCACTGAGCTCAGATCCTGGCATTCGGGGCTTCCTGGGGGCCCATGACAATCAATAATACTACCGACGACTGGGCACGTGGCCCTCGTTCTAGGACCGGCCCACTGCTCAGCCCGACAGGGCGCATATAAACAATAAACAATGACACAAAACCTGTAAATTTTCATTTGGGGGGGGGCGGGGGGTGAGACTACTACGGTGGGTCCGGAAATTTGTTTTTACTATAGGGGGGAGGAGGGGGGAGAAAAAAGAAGAAGGGGGAGGAATATTTTTCACTTTATTTCCTGTCATCAGTGCCGAACCTAGGGATTTGGGGGCCCTGGGGCTTGCCTTCTTTGGGGCCCCTGCATTTTGGCATTCGACACCAGGACATGAGATAATGTACTTAATATTTAATGTAAAAAAATTGTTTTGGGGCCCCCTCAAGCTAGGGCCCGGGGGGACTTTTGAGTTTGGACACCCTCCCCCCACCCTAGATACGCCTATGCTTGTGTTAACATTCCCCATCAGCTGTTTGAGTTGTATTGAAAATAATAACAATACATGACAACAACGTACTTTTACTTTTTACTTTGTAATTTTATGGTGAAAGAAACAGTTTCAATCAAAAACAAAAAAACCGGTTTCCATCTAAAGGAATTATTTTGGTTAAATGGGATTGGTTTTATCGATGAAAATAACATGGCTGGTTTGTTGCCAGGTTTTGTTCCATTATTATTTCAATTATTTTTAACGGGCCATATTGGACTGGTTTTGATTTTAATATTTAGCCCCGAATTTTTGTATGTAAAGTTGACAATGACGTCACGCTGTTATTTTGCACCTTATTATCAAATCACCGATTCTTGTTTACACTGGTTTATAGACCAACATTGGATACTTGTTTACACTGGTTTATAGACCAACATTGGATACTTGTTTACACTGGTTTATAGACCCACATAGGATACTTGCTTACACTGGTTTATAGACCTACATTGGATATTTTGAAACGTGCAGGGATAAATAGGTGTAAAAGGCTGAAAGGAGCGATGGACAGAAACTTTATTAGACAGATTCCGGGGGGGGGGGGGTTAACAAACAGATACCGTAAGGGAAGCAAATTAGTATAGGCGAACAGGCAAACAAGCTGTACAGGAGTATGTTGACAGAAACAGACTGACAGACAGTGGCGCAGCGGGGGTGGGGGACAAACAGATACAATGTATCCTAAGAGAAAGGAAAATATTATTCCAAATATTCAGACAGTCAGGCAAAAATAACTGATATGAAAGACCTAACCCTAACCCTAACCCTAAAGCAGTTCTCTCTTTATGCTGTCCTTGCGCGCATGCGCACATAGCTTATCAAAGCGCACGCAATATTTCGTTCAGTAAGCCTTTATACCATTATGCAGCGCAACAAAAATAAAACTATTGCCGCGCATAGACTTTGGAAATTTGTAAGGGAAATTGACGGAGGAATGGATGGATGGAGAGACAGGTTGAGTAATATGATGGACAGACTGTCAAATGGTTGAATAGCATGCATTTAAAAAAAATATCAAAGATAAATTAGGTTGACAAATGAGTTGTGAAAAATTTAAAGACGAGAATGAATTTTTACGATCAATGGTTTGGGTTCTGCGTTAAATCGAAAGTAAAGAACGTATACAACAGTATTCCAGTTTAAAATACAATCATGATAAAAATCGGATCTGCCCGAAACCAAAAAAAAAATAACCTAGCCTACCGATCAAGCCTAAGGGGATATAACTCTATGCAAAGGTTTTGCAGGGTGCAGCTAGTACAAATTATAATAATACAACTACATTCATTTTTATATACGTAATAGTCTTCAATCAAATTGAAAATCGGTAGCATGGGAAAATATCGATTGTAGTGAAATAATGATTTTCAATTCAAACCAAAAATCATGTGCTCCAAGCTATCAATCAATCTACTACAAATTCTCCAAAATGAAACAAATAGTTGCTATTTCGCTGATTTACTTACACAAAAATCTATTTTTGTAATCAAGTCAATTTTTTTTCTTTTTGTTTCATGTATTTCTCGTGTCATACCAAACGTGAAATCCAACTTTTTACATAACTCTTATCATTCTCATTCATTCCACAGCCCGAGCTAAACAAAAGCTTCAGCACCCTGTTGTCTCCAAATGCTGCTTCCAACCCTGAACTCACGTCTTCCGCGCAGCAGGCGGCTGCACTGCCAGCCCTTGCATCCAACGACACTGCTTCCGTCCCGGCAGAGGACAGTGAACCGTCCAGACAGAGCCTGCTCGGCGAGCCTGCTGCCGAGGTGGTGGTGGTACGCGACGGGCGAAGGAGCAGAAATCGCCTGTCAGCGCCGTAGCCAAAAAGCTGTCCCCTGCCAGCTCACTGATGAAATCCGCTCCTGGGTCAATTGGTTGTCGCCCTCGTCTCACTCGCGGGCAAACAATCAACCGTCTGAAAAATGGATCGTCTCATTTCAAAAGATCAGGCCACCCTCTTTTTGACTCGATTTGGTTTAGCAGTTGACCCGGTTTGCTAAAAATAGATTGTGTCACTTGGTGGTGTCATTTCGAGAGTATATTCTCAGCGAATTCAATGACGTCAGCAATCAATGGTGTCAATTGGATAGTATATTTTCAGCAAGTTCAATGACGTCATCAATCAGTGGTGTCATTTCGAGAGTATATTCTCAGCAAGTTTAATGACGTCATCAATGCAATGATATTATTTAAAAAAAAAAGCCTTGAAGTGTTTAATGTGTCCGGGAAATAATTAACCGGTTAAAATATGAAAGTCAGACAAGGAACACTGAAAAAACAGGGGGAGGGGGAGATGTTCATATCATGATATTTGTTTAAAAAAAAAGAAAGTTCTCAACTTGAACTAAAACTGCTGCTCTTATTAGTTTCGCACATTCTCCATTTATTTAAAATCAATTTTTCATTGAATCTGAATATTATCTTAAGACTTTTGAGACAGGGAGATTACTTTGAGTTTTTGTGACACACAGAAACAGCGCCTTTCTGATTACGTCATTGTCATTATTTATTTATGTGTGTTGTTTCACTCTGTAAAGAAGATCCTGTTGAAACAATCTATTATGGTTATTTTATTACATTCAATTTACATTCATTTTAGTCTAAATAATTGATCTATTCACGTTGAGATATGCGGCGCAAGAATTTTAAATGCAACATTTACTGCAATCAGTTCATTTTAAGCACGTTAGCCTGTGACGTAAGATTCATTTTGATAAACAGTCAATTTAGACAACATCTTGATAAACAGCCAAACTAGACAACATCTTGATTAACAGGCAAACTAGACAACATTTTGATAAACAGCCAAACTGGACAACATCTTGATAAACAGCCAAACTAGACAACATCTTGATAAACAGCCAAACTAGACAACCGCCTTGCACACCCCCTTCCCCTACCAGCATCAGTTTCTACAGCTTAGGGGAGACATGGACTGCATCATGCAAACATTGGGCCCCCTTATAATCATTTTTTTGTATCTGAAGCACCCCAAGATGAGGGCCCCCCTTTCAACTCTTAAATGATTTTAGCCCCGGGCCCCCCCTGGTAAATGAACTGATCGCCCTACATTGTTGATGGGAAAAAAAAATAAAAGCCCGTACAGGGAGACACACCACACCCTCGGGCAGTAGCTGGGGGAGGTAGGGGGGCAAAACAGATACAGGTGCTAAAACAAGTGTCTAAATTTAAACAAAAAAAATTGTTTTCGCTTTTTACAGATTTACGTGAATGGTTGTCTTTCTTTCACTCCGGGGGTATTGTCATTTGATTGGGGGGGGGGGTCATGCATCAAATGCCCCCCCCTCTTTTTTTCCGACCCTTGTTATAAAACCAATTTTTAAAGCCCTTATTTGAAAGGCGGAGAATGCCAGTTATATATGTATATATTATTACTATTATTATCATTGCTATTACTATTATTATTATTATTATTTCCTAATCCAGTCCACTATATCTCGTTGGACTACGTTTGTTCTTGTATATTATTAAATTAATAATACTAATTGTCTCTTACAAATATTTGTACTGTTATCGAGAGTTGTTGTTTTTCATCCACCATATCCATTCCAGAAGTAGAAAGTTTCAGAGTTACCAAGTGCATTAATCATGTGTAGTCTTATGGAAGGCAAAGCCTAAGATATTGTCAGTATTTACTAGCTGTACCCGGCCACGCATTGCCGTGGCTAAGGCTACTTTAAATTATATAAAAATTAAATATTAGTTTGCTCTCTTAATATGACTACAAAAGAATAATCTCTAAAGTAAATGGAACAATTTTACGAAACCGTTTGATTAATAATGAAAATAATAACGAAATATTAGTGGTTTAAAAAAAAAAGTCAAATAAAGAGATACTAACACTAAAACCGATTGATTAAATGTTATTTTTAAATAAAACAGGTGTGATATCTATGAAATAAGTTTATACAAACACTCCAAGTTACTTTACTGCAATTATTTTGTGTCAAAATTTCAAGTCAATCGGTGAAGAACTTTTGGAGTAACGACTGATATCTTATTTACATTTTTATTTAAACGGATTTATTTTATATGCTGCAGACTTGAACAAAAAATTGACAGCTAAACTTGCCAGTGCTAAATATCACAAATTTGCCAATCAATTGATTACTTATTGAAATAAACTTTGTGAAGATAACATAAGCATTCCAATATTTCATAATTGTAAGAATCTCATATTAAAATAATCACCAATTATATTAGGCATGCTGTTATTATAATGCTAAAATGAAATTGATTTTTTTTTTCGACAGTATGTTTGAGATGGTCGAGTACATTATTATTCAGATGTATATGCCAGGTAAAGCCAGTGGGTCAAGCCAACGGCAATTATTGTCAAGTTACAAAACTATCTATTTATCTATATACATATGTCAGTATTACGAGATCATTACACTGCTTCACCATAATTCCACCACTGTGTCCATTATGTAAATTTATTGCTGATATTCATATTCGATTATCAGCCATTACAGTGTAATTTAGTTTTATTCATGCATGAAAAGTGGGTTAAAAATGGCTTTGCCTCAACTAATTTCTTTTTTTTTTTAGCTCAGTCATTGTCTCCCATCAACTGCAATATCGATAACTCTTCTCTATTTACCTTTTCGGAATGAAAAAAAAAATAACCGCTATTGGTTAAGTGCCCTTGTCATGGTGACGCAAATCGATCGAATATCTCTTGAATGTGAGAGAAAGCTATTCTGTCAGGTTGTTGGCAATTGAAAAAAAAATAGCATTATTACCTGCTTGAATTTGTATTTTTTTTATGTCAGAAAGTCGTTTGATTATTTTATTGTACAATTCATGTAATATTCTTTGCCTTGCATCGATCACACCTCTAGCATGCTGTATTATTACTATTATGATCATTTTTTTTTTATTGCTATTTTTATCGCGCACGTGATTTTGTTTGATGCGAAAACGGAAGTTCAATACCAAAGTGTTTTTTTTCTCTTTCATTAAAGAAATTACAACTTTTACTTTAAACATGCTCAATAATTGTTATTGTTATGTATTTACTTTTTTGTATCTCCCTGATTCATTTCTGCACATTTTAAAGCAGCAGAAATCGATAATCATCACCCAAGAATGTCACTGCGACCCTTATATATCAACCGCTTATGAGCAAACGACATCCCTGGTGTGTGAATGCAACTTTGGCTCTAATGCATCGAATGAGATTCGGTGACTTGCAGGCAACTTGCAGCAAACAGGTCGGCCAACTGACCGATAGATGGGGGGGGGCGCATTGACTTTCGGTAAAGCGCTCGACTGTCGACCTGAGGGTTCCAGGTTCGTTATTCGATGAGAACCAAGAAACTGTTTCAGTTCATGGTGAAAGCTCCCTTCATGTCTCCCGTGGTTCTTCCATGGTCATTGCACTATTAGCTAGCTATTGTGGCGCCATGTGCGAGTTAATTTTGTTTTTTGGCGCCCTATCCCAATATGAAAAGTTCAAAAGCACTTAACAGCGCCCCTTCCTAGTTAGGCGCCCTGTGCAGCCGCACAACCCGAAGTACCCTCAGAGGCGTAACTTGGGAAGTTGGAGTGGGGCCCCAGCTTGAGGGAGCCCCCAAACAATTTTTAAAACTAAATATTAAGTACATAATCTCATGCCATGGTGTCGAATGTCAAAATGCAGGGGCCCCCTAAGAGGCCAAGCCCCCGCCGGGCCCCCAAATCCCTAGTACCCTTCATACGTCACTGACCTTAGGTGCTTATATATAAATAAAAACGTGTTTCGGCCATTACTTCCCCTACCAACACTCCAACAGGTACTCGTTTTCAAAAGGGTGGACTCGGTGGGGGGGAGGGCATCGGTGTGACGTCCAGACATTCAACCTGCCCTCTGGCTACTGAGCGCACAATGAGTTCAATGTATGACACTACAAGACTGCCAGCCCGGTTCTGGCGTTAAGGAACATGCTGTAATATTAGCGCTGAAGGGGACACTATCCATTTTATAAGGAAGCTTGTTAATAATGTGAGTTATCACTCTTGAATTCAGTTCCCGTGAATGTACTGCGCCGACTTAATGGGTATGCAGCAGCGTCGTCATATGGGGCGCGGGGTGCAATACTTTTATAACCTCCCCCCCCCCGCCCTTTCTCTTCTAGCCCAAAAGGCGGACTTAATGTTATAATAGACCCTCCCCCCAAATACATTTAGATGGAGGCCCCCCCCCCGAATAGGATGATGACGCCACTGTGGTGATGTATAACAGAAGGGCGGAGATTAAGGAAATCGCCCCGAGCCTTGCACCCAGCGGGGGGGAGGGGGGCACTGTGAAAAGAGATTGGTTTGTACGTTTTATAGACTATAGTAATGGTTCTGGGGCCCCCCTTGCATTAGGGCCCCACGCATTCAACAGTAATGCTAAGGCAAAATTTTACGGGCGACTGTATCGTGTAGGTAGCAGTATAGGAACGGTCCTGAGGGTTGTGCGGCGAGCTAGGAAGGGGCGCCTGTTAAATTTTTTTTTGCACGTTTCAGATTGGGGGGGGGAGGGCGCCTACAAATGTATCTCGCACAGGGGGAGGGGCGCAACAATAGCTGGCTACGGCTCTGCTGCGTAGAGGTGGGCAGGTAAAATAATGTTGACACTAGAGTGCTGTATGAGTGTGCTGGGTGTTTCTGGGTTTTTTTCAAAGCATTATTCTAGGTACACGCATACTGTGTATATTTATGACTTCGTATGTGTTTTGTTGAATTTAAAGTATGTCTGCGTGACGCAGCTAACGATATAATACAAAAATAATTTGAAACAATTTATTGTGTTGTTTTTTTCCTTAACTTAATGATTTCTAATGCCCTCTATGTATGTATGTATTCTTTAGTTAGATACACGTAATAAGTGATGTTACCTAATAATAATGATAGACAACAGATGGAGGACATTTTTTGCGGGTCTGATTTGTTTGAAGTGTCCATTCTACTTCACGTGTGTGTGTGTTTGGGAGGGGTGCAATGGCCATAGATGCACCACGAGGTCGTTGCTACAACCAGCTGTCTGGAATAAATGTTTGGTTGCAGGAATTTGAGCCAGTGATATATTAATATAATACAATCCTGATAACAGTACTGTTGCCAAATAGGGCCCCAGACAATCCTGATAACAGTACTGTTGCCAAATGGGGCCCCAGACAATCCTGATAGCAGTACTGTTGCCAAATAGGGCCCCAGACAATCCTGATATCAGTACTGTTACCAAATTGGGCCCCAGACAATCCTGATATCAGTACTGTTGTCAAATAGGGCCCCAGACAATCCTGATAGCAGGACTCACCAGCTCACATTGGGCCCCAGACAATCCTGATAGCAGGACTCACCAGCTCACATTGGGCCCCAGACAATCCTGATAGCAGGACTCACCAGCTCCCATTGGGTCCCCAGACAATTCTGATAGCAGTACTGTTGCCAAATGGGGCCCCAGAAAATCCTGATAGCAGGACTGTTGCCAAATGGGGCCCCAGACAATCCTGATAGCAGGACTGTTGTCAAATAGGGCCCCAGACAATCCTGATATCAGTACTGTTGCCAAATTGGGCCCCAGACAATCCTGATAGCAGCACTCACCAGCTCACATTGGGACCCAGACAATTCTGATAGCAGTACTGTTGCCAAATTGGGCCCCAGACAATTCTGATAGCAGCACTCACCAGCTCACATTGGGACCCAGACAATTCTGATAGCAGTACTGTTGCCAAATGGGGCCCCAGACAATCCTGATAGCAGTACTGTTGCAAAATGGGGCCCCAGACAATCCTGATAGCAGTAGTTGCCAAATGGGGCCCCAGACAATTCTGATAGCAGTATTGTTGCCAAATGGGGCCCCAGACAATCCTGATAGCAGTACTGTTGCCAAATGGGGCCCCAGACAATTCTGATAGCAGTACTGTTGCCAAATGGGGCCCCAGACAATCCTGATAGCAGGACTCACCAGCTAACATTGGGACCCAGACAATTCTGAAAGCAGTACTGTTGCCACCTCAAATTGGGCCCCAGACAGTTCTGATAGCAGTACTGTTGCCACCTCAAATTGGGCCCCAGACAATTCTGATAGCAGTGCTGTTGCCACCTCAAATTGGGCCCCAGACAATTCTGATAGCAGCACTCACCAGCTAACATTGGGACCCAGACAATTCTGATAGCAGTACTGTTGCCAAATGGGGCCCCAGACAATCCTGATAGCAGTACTGTTGCAAAATGGGGCCCCAGACAATCCTGATAGCAGTAGTTGCCAAATGGGGCCCCAGACAATCCTGATAGCAGTACTGTTGCAAAATGGGGCCCCAGACAATTCTGATAGCAGTATTGTTGCCAAATGGGGCCCCAGACAATTCTGATAGCAGTATTGTTGCCAAATGGGGCCCCAGACAATTCTGATAGCAGTATTGTTGCCAAATGGGGCCCCAGACAATCCTGATAGCAGTACTGTTGCCAAATGGGGCCCCAGACAATTCCGATAGCAGTACTGTTGCCAAATGGGGTCCCAGACAATCCTGATAGCAGGACTCACCAGCTAACATTGGGACCCAGACAATTCTGAAAGCAGTACTGTTGCCACCTCAAATTGGGCCCCAGACAGTTCTGATAGCAGTACTGTTGCCACCTCAAATTGGGCCCCAGACAATTCTGATAGCAGCACTCACCAGCTAACATTGGGACCCAGACAATTCTGATAGCAGTACTGTTGCCAAATGGGGCCCCAGACAATCCTGATAGCAGTACTGTTGCAAAATGGGGCCCCAGACAATCCTGATAGCAGTAGTTGCCAAATGGGGCCCCAGACAATTCTGATAGCAGTATTGTTGCCAAATGGGGCCCCAGACAATCCTGATAGCAGTACTGTTGCCAAATGGGGCCCCAGACAATCCTGATAGCATTACTGTTGCCAAATTGGGCCCCAGACAATCCTGATATCAGTACTATTGCCAGCTCTTCTTGGGCCCCAGACAATCATGAAAGCCTTTTGTTTTCTTTTCTTAAAAAAACGTTTCGCAAGTGGATCCTAAATATTTAAACAACTGCGGATGACCATTAGAACATCACAAAATTATAGTTTCACCTGTGTAAAACATACACGTTCAAGAAATATTATATTTTTAATGAAAGGAATATAACTCATGAAATTATTTGTCCCGTAGAATCTGACAGGTTGTCAAAATAATCAGATGTTTTGTGTTAAAACAAAAGTAAAAAAAATTCAATAAATATAATATTTAATTTTGTATGAAAACAAAAAAATAGCTTTAATAAAGAGTACAAGAAGAGTGTAAAAGTTAAGAAATGCGTAATATATATAATCTGTACATTATTATATACACTGTACATATAATCAACAACAAAAAAAAAAAAAGAATGCTATATACACTGTATAAACTTTTCGGATAAAACATAAATATACAGGAATTAAACTACAGAAGAAATGATTTTCCGATGCAAACTGATGGCGTGAAAACCAGAACTTATTCTGTTTTTGAAAAATTGTAACATTTTACTTATTATAGCAAGCAAACAGATGAATTTCAATTATTTTGAAAACTTCAAAACTAAACAGAAAGTGGAGCCTGGTGTGTTTTTGCAATTCACTTTTTCTATAAAAATCGTCCACTCAAGGGCTTAAAATTTTTCAAAGTTACAATGGCAGAGTTTATCAGCAACAGGAAGTATACTTAGGGACATGCTGGCAGAGTTTACCAGCAACTGGAAATATGTCCGAGGGGGGGGGGGAGAATTACCTGAAACAAATAAAAATATGTTATGAAAAAATGAGTCTTTAAAAAAAAAAAAGAAATTTAGGAGGAAAAAAAAAAAAAGAAAAGTGAAATATGACGAGAGATGATCAAGTGATAAATGAAAAAAAAACAAAATGGCAGTCAGGGTATCAGTCAATGACAGCTGCACTCAAATATTTTATAAGCTAATTGATCACTACTGTACCAATAACTTTAATTATAACTAATTAATATTGTCTAGTATGGAAACATAATGTACTAATTTTAATAGAAGGGTTCATCTATGTGCCACAAGGTCAAAAGACTTCTAGGAACGCATTTTGAAAAATCAGCTAAAATGCGAACACCAAATTTGACATTCTACCTGTGATACTGAACGGCTTCAATTAGACTGTCATCAGGTCCCTGTAAAGAGGAGATGGAAATTTTCATACAACAGTTCTTAATGTGCCATATCACTTTCCTTACTATAGCCGAGATTGCAATGGCCATAGAAGCATAACAGAGGAGTTAGGTGACAATGGCTAGAGCTCATAACCTAGTATTTGCCAATTAGACTGGCAATCAAAGCACCACCAAGTCACCCCCGCCAAAGCATAAAGAAATGGTCAGTGTCCTACGTCCATTTAACTTTTAGATTTATAATAAACGGATGATTAATAGTTTTTTAATCCGCATAAAACATATTTTTTTTAAATAATCAGTTTTGTAGATAATATGTGATCAAAAAACCGCCCTCCACGACCATGAATGGTTCAGTCCAAATATAACACAGCCTTGTGAATTTCTATACAATATAGTGCTTTGATTATTTATACTTGATAAAATTTTGATGTTATCAGATGTTGGTTTTATAGATATTTTATTTATAAATTTTGTTGTTCTGAGTGTCATCAGCTGTTGTATTTATTATAAATTTTTTTAACAATATTTACAGGGAGTGTATTTCTATCAGACATTAGTAGAAAATTATTGAATTTCCCCACATGAACTTATACATTTTTTGTGCATCTCTTCAAATATATTAGTGATGCATCTTAGAAACTGATCTAAAACAAACATTGCCTTAACCCTTAATTTTAAATAATTTCACTGACATACATATTAAAGAAAACTTACTTTTTAAAATCTGTAGCTTACATTGCAGGACCCCGAGGATCGACAGGCATAATACTTCTCTGATCATCCCCGGAACCACAAAGCATGCAGGACATTTCATAAATCTAAGGTTTTAAAATAAAGAATTGTTAAATATCATAGGAAGAGATTGAATGTAAAAAAATATTTTTTTAAAGTATTTTTAGTTTAACTAATTTTCAATTAAAAATTCGCAGTGGCTACGGTAACATCAAGACGGAGTTCATATTTTATTTTTCCGGTTACATCAATAGATATTTCTCCACACCCTAACTCTATCCCTAACCCTAATATAATTGCTGGTACCCAAAAAAAAAAAAAAAATGAGTACTCCCGCTAACCCTAATATAATGGCGCTTGATGTTACCGTAGCCACTTCGTTAAAAATTGGGCCAACAAAAAAAAAAACTTTTTTTTTTTCTTTAATAACAATGGCCTATAGATTACCTGAAATTCTTCTTCAACTCGGAATGTATGCTCGTGTTCTGCTATCACATGTGTGCAGCTCCCACAGACATCTGAAAATAGAAAATAATAATACTTTCCATTATAAAAATGTATGCATATACATAAAAATGTGTATATATAAGAAATTCTTGCAACTAAAGTCTTGTCTTGAAAGTTAATTTGATGAGAAAAAAAATAATTTCAAAATTCAATTTTAAAAATTCAATGAGAAACAAAGGTTAATATAATCTCTAACCAAAAACAAATCTGAGATTAAAAAATTGGCGTATTTGAAAATGAAGCCCATGACATGCCATTGAATGGATCCCACAGATTCCGAGAAGAGCGAATGATCAAAAAGTTTGAAGGTGACCACTGTGTAAAAAAAACGAGTATGATTGACAGAAAACCATCAGAACTGACTTGGAGATGGGAACAAATATAAATAGAAAATTAATTTACTAAATGATCAATATGTACAGGTAGAATGAATAATTGAAATACAGATTGGCTGGAAAAAAATTCCTACTAATAAAGTTGTATTTGAGATGATTTTATTTAAATGTGATCTTTCCTGGTCATATTTTATATTTTATAAATCTGCATAGAAACATTACTTTATAGATTTTATTTTTACACCTAAAAAAAATTGTGTGTTGAACATGTGAGTGGATAACTTGATTAATCATTCAATGTATGTGCCAAGAACAAGGAAAACTATACATACGTTGATAGGTGATAACTTCTTCTTGTCCAGAGTCAACACAAGATCTGTTAGCAGTCTTCACATCTTGAGCTCCGCAACTGCTGCATTTTGAAAAATTCACCATATATGATCCTTGATCCACACAGAATGATTCCTAAAAAAGAGACGAGCATGCAAAGACACAACTCAGTACAATATTTGAAAACATTATCAATTTACATAATCTAAGAAATGAAATATTATATGAAATATTAAGTGATTTTATTAAGGAATTATCAATGCCAACTGTTGCCAAATGTGCTCTTCATTGAAATAATTGTGGTACCACTAAAGATTTTTTAAAATATTTTTTTTATTTTTTTCTATGGATTTATATAATTTATGTAGTAATAAATAAATAAATATTATTAATAAATTTTCGTTTAACAGATGGGTACCATTTTGATAATATATTCAGACGACGGGTTCTGAATTTCATTATAATTTTATATACATAATACAGTATGAGAATGGGAAGAGCCACGAGGTACATTAGCATCATATTTTGCAATATAAATTTTATAACAATTGAACAGTCTCTAATATTATTATTATAAACAATGAGGCAGGTTTAATGAGAAGGTTCACCTTGTGGGTGGCTTGGGCCATGACTTCTTAGTTAAAGACCCAGATAATCCCCACTTTTACATAGTGTAACATAGTACTAGACTTGTGAAACTAGCAATTTCAAATATCTTGTTTCTCGCTTTTCAAAGGGGCTCAATTTTTTTCTGTGGTGGGGCCCCAACCCAATTTACCAAGTAATGGTTTGAAAACAATGGTCACTATTTATTCTAATCGAATACTATGTTTTATCGACAAAAAATATTAATTTGACTCAATTATTCAGTCAATACTGTCTTGACTCTATTATAATCATTATTAGTTATAAGATACCAATTTCATACCCTGTCTGGAAATTCTTCTCGGACGCAGAGTTCACACATTCTGTAACATGAATCAATTGTTAAGACACTCCAATATTTTTGTAAATAATATTAATACGATTAATCAAGGATGGATGAATGTTATAATTAAGACGTATGAAGTGTTATGTTTTGTTGAAGGATGTCGCATTTTTCTAAACTTTCGCAAAAAAGAATACTAAACAATTGCCAGTTAATTAATTTTTTTCTTTTGTGTAAATAAAAGAGAATAATTAATGAAAAAAAAAACAAAGATACAATTCTACCATTACAGAATGGATTGTTTACATCCAATGATCTAAACATAGTAAAAGTTTCATACTAATCTACAAGTTCAATACTACTACTTTAATGCTTATAATTTTAGCAAGGCCTATTTATAGACTTGTAACAGAAAAAAGCAAATAACCGAGGTATGAGCACTGCAATACCTCACAATGTAGCTGTAATAGTTTACTTTTAACCTATAGCGTCGTTATAGAGGGTGCGGGGTCTGAGGCGAGAGGGGGGGGGCGGATTTTAAATCCCCGATTGGGATGGGGGGTTGTTTAATGATGCCCTTCCCTCAAACATTTTGCCACAACCCCCCCCCCCTTTTCCTTCGGTATATAGCGACGCCACTACATTCAACCCAAATGCCGAGGAGCAGTTTTCGTGGGCGCGTCGTCAAGTCCAGTCAATATGACAGCTTTCACAACAATTAATTAAAAGGGCGCCGAAGTTCAGCTTACTCAGGGCGCCAGCAGCCACAGTATATAATGTGAGCCGTTCCGTATAGAAGGCCTATAGGACACCCACTGCCAAAGGGGGGCCCATTCCTTGCTGATTTCAATTTAATCTGATATTAGGGCCCCTAAATATCTCTTCCGATGACAATGATGGTAGTAGAGTTGATGAATATAATATGATGATGTAGTAACAATGAACATGGTGATGGTAGTAGAGTTGATGAATATGATGTGATGATGTAGTAACAATGAACATGGTGATGGTAGTAGAGTTGATGAATATAATGTGATGATGTAGTAACAATGAACATGGTGATGGTAGTAGAGCTGATGAATATGATGTGATGATGTAGTAACAATGAACATGGTGATGGTAGTAGAGTTGATGAATATAATATGATGATGTAGTAACAATGAACATGATGATGGTAGTAGAGTTGATGAATATAATGTGATGATGTAGTAACAATGAACATGGTGATGGTAGTAGAGTTGATGAATATAATGTGATGATGTAGTAACAATGAACATGGTGATGGTAGTAGAGCTGATGAATATGATGTGATGATGTAGTAACAATGAACATGGTGATGGTAGTAGAGTTGATGAATATACTATGATGATGTAGTAACAATGAACATGATGATGGTAGTAGAGTTGATGAATATAATGTGATGATGTAGTAACAATGAACATGGTGTTGGTAGTAGAGTTGATGAATATAATGTGATGATGTAGTAACAATGAACATGATGATGGTAGTAGAGTTGATGAATATAATGTGATGATGTAGTAACAATGAACATGATGATGGTAGTAGAGTTGATGAATATGATATGATGATGTAGTAACAATGAACATGGTGATGGTAGTAGAGTTGATGAATATAATATGATGATGTAGTAACAATGAACATGGTGATGGTAGTAGAGCTGATGAATATGTGATGATGTAGTAACAATGAACATGATGATGGTAGTAGAGTTGATGAATATAATATGATGATGTAGTAACAATGAACATGGTGATGGTAGTAGAGCTGATGAATATGATGTGATGATGTAGTAACAATGAAGATGGTGATGGTAGTAGAGCTGATGAATATGATGTGATGATGTAGTAACAATGAACATGGTGATGGTAGTAGAGTTGATGAATATAATATGATGATGTAGTAACAATGAACATGGTGATGGTAGTAGAGTTGATGAATATAATGTGATGATACATAATCGTCTAACCCAGGGGTTGGCAACCTGCGGCTCGCGATCCGAGCGACTCTTTCGGTGTCAAATTGCGGCCTTCCATTCCTATGCGCAAATAATTACACTGATGTTATTTTATATACCTGTATATTCCTAATCAAATAATTTAATGTTGGAAAAAAACAAACAATTTGAGTGGCTCTTTAAAAACTGAGAAAATTGTAAATTATAACATTTGGCTCTTCCATCCAGAGGCGCAACTAGACCAAACTTTCAGGAGGGGGGGGCAAAAAAAAAACTTGTATTAAACATCATGAGATACAACTTACTTACATGTGACTAATTTTGGTCTAATCTTTTAATTTTTTTTTATTTCGGGTGGGGGCAAATGCCTCTAATACCCCCCTTTGTTGCGCCACTGCTGCTTCCCTCTCAAAAGGTTGCCGACCCTCGGTCTAACCTAAGCGGTAGACCGTTCGACCGTGTGTATAGCTATAAAAAAATAGTTTGGGGGGAATTCTAAAATAAGAAATAGTGCGCAAATTATGTTAAGTTGTAAAGATGGTCAAAGGGATGTAACTCAATTATAAGGAGTCGCCTAATCACTGTATCAGCTAACTCGCTTGGTTTTGTTTTTTTTTTTAAATTTGTTGTAGAATTCTTTTATATCGCAGGTAGCACCCAGCGTCAGCAGGCTATTCAACTAGTGTAATATGATGATGTAGTAACAATGAACATGATGATGGTAGGAGAGTTGATGAATATAATATAATGATGTAGTAACAATGAACATGGTGATGGTAGTAGAGTTGATGAATATAATATAATGATGTAGTAACAATGAACATGGTGATGGTAGTAGAGTTGATGAATATAATATGATGATGTAGTAACAATGAACATGATGATGGTAGTAGAGTTGATGAATATAATGTGATGATGTAGTAACAATGAACATGGTGATGGTAGTAGAGTTGATGAATATAATGTGATGATGTAGTAACAATGAACATGATGATGGTAGTAGAGTTGATGAATATAATATGATGATGTAGTAACAATGAACATGGTGATGGTAGTAGAGTTGATGAATATAATATGATGATGTAGTAACAATGAACATGGTGATGGTAGTAGAGTTGATGAATATAATATGATGATGTAGTAACAATGAACATGGTGATGGTAGTAGAGCTGATGAATATAATGTGATGATGTAGTAACAATGAACATGGTGATGGTAGTAGAGCTGATGAATATAATGTGATGATGTAGTAACAATGAACATGGTGATGGTAGTAGAGTTGATAAATATATTATGATGATGTAGTAACAATGAACATGGTGATGGTAGTAGAGTTGATGAATATAATGTGATGATGTAGTAACAATGAACATGGTGATGGTAGTAGAGTTGATGAATATAATATGATGATGTAGTAACAATGAACATGGTGATGGTAGTAGAGTTGATGAATATGATATGATGATGTAGTAACAATGAACATGGTGATGGTAGTAGAGTTGATGAATATGATGTGATGATGTAGTAACAATGAACATGGTGATGGTAGTAGAGCTGATGAATATGATGTGATGATGTAGTAACAATGAACATGGTGATGGTAGTAGAGTTGATGAATATAATATAATGATGTAGTAACAATGAACATGATGATGGTAGGAGAGTTGATGAATATAATATAATGATGTAGTAACAATGAACATGATGATGGATTTCATGATGATGGTAGAGTTGATAACAGCGATGATGAAGGAAGATGTTTGTAATGATTCAGATGACACAAGATTATGTTATATTGCTGTTACGTTCATACAACAGGACTGCTCAATATTTAGCGGCCAAGTTTTTGAAGGCCGCCTATTGTAGGTATATATGTTGATACT
Organism: Bulinus truncatus; assembly: GCA_021962125.1. Lineage (NCBI taxonomy): Eukaryota > Metazoa > Mollusca > Gastropoda > Planorbidae > Bulinus > Bulinus truncatus. The sequence continues at coordinate 172,822 of JAGDYQ010000116.1, forward strand.
GACAACTACAGTCGTACCAGATACAGTATATATGAACGCCAACTTTTGTTTTGTAAACATGAAGAGTTACACTTACTTAACTTCTAGCACAATAAGAAACAATATGTACAATATACATATACACTTAGAACAATCACGTCTAAACTTACGACTGTCTTCAAGCCTACATTATAAAACTTCTACTAAGTCTAGTTACATGCAAACTTCTACAAAGTCTAGTTACATGTAAACTTCTACTAAGTCTAGTTACATTTAAACTTTTACTACGTCTAGTTACATTTAAACTTCTACTAAGTCTAGTTACATTTAAACTTCTACTAAGTCTAGTTACATGTCGCGTGCCGCAATTCTACTATTCCTACTAATCTCTAAATCAGCCTTAGGCAAACTATGGATCGAAGGCCATATCCGGCCTGACGTACTGTATAATCCGGCCAGGCGTACTGTACAATCCGGCCTGACGTAGTGTATAATCTGGCCTGACGTACTGTATAATCCGGCCTGACGTAGTGTATAATCTGGCCTGACGTAGTGTATAATCTGGCCTGACGTACTGTATACTCTGTCCTGACGTAGTGTATCATCTGGCCACTCGTTTCAGATTGTAGCACAGCACTAGCCTTTTATATTATTACATACATTAAATGTACTCAATGTGGCCCGCGAGTCAAAATGTTTGCCCACCCTTGGTCTATACCACAACCCTTTTAGCCACGGCAACCGGATACAACGTCAGTCTATGCAGCAGACAAGCGCTACGTCAGTACCAAAATAACGTATCTGAGGTACTAGTTAGCGCCGGCTTAGTATCGTGGTGCTCAGCCCCCGCTAGGTGTGGAGATCCCCCCCCCCGCTTAAAAGAAGAAGAAAAAAAGGGGGGGGGGGATAAAGAAAAAGTAAAGGTGCCCCCTTGCTGGGTATTGGTGCCCCCTGCTTACTTTGATCTGGCTACAGGCCTGGTGGTGCTCCTTCTGCATTCGAATGCTACATCAAATGCCTGCGTCACCAACTAAACGGCGTGAGATAAATAAACTAGATGTTGCCGGCTAAATCGCGTCATCAATCTATGGGCACTCATCCCTCCAAAATGATACTATCTTGTACATTCGATCACAGCGTGTTTGTGCATCCAACATTTCCATGATGTATCTACACGCCACATATGCTAACTCCTATATTACACAACTCAAACATATATATATATATATACAGTGGCGCAACAAGGGGGCATTTGCCCCCCCCCCCCCCCCGAAATAAAAAAAAATTAAAAGATTAGACTAACATTAGTCACATGTAAGTAAGTTGTATCTCATGATGTTTAATACAAGTGTTTTTTTTTTGCCCCCCCCCCCCGAATGTTTGGTCTAGTTGCGCCACTGTATATATATATATATATATATATAGATAGATAGATAGATAGATAGATAGATAGATAGATAGATCGTGGCGTAGTGAGGGGGCATCATGCCCCGTGCGCTACTCACAAAGGGGCGCCAAATGGTATATTTTACATATATTATATGCTTTTCAAATGGGAGGGGGCGCTAAAAAGGTATTGTGCCCCGGGCGCGAGTTAAGCTCGCTACGCCACTGCATATATATATATAATCATCGATTTCCAAGATTTGGAAATCTTTGAAATTTTTCAGAATCGTATCTGAAAGGCTCATAGTAATTAATATAAAAGATTTCTGATCAAAGACACTTTAGTTAAGGCACTCGACTTAATTTCCCTTCTGCTGTATTCAAACCTCGTCATAAAAAAAAAATAGGTCAGAGCACATGTGTACCAATGTCACGTCAATAAAGAGGATTCTGTTTCACGCCTAAATTAACACGGTAAACATTTATTATACAACTGCCCCAGATATTAGACAAGGTGACGCGCTGACATGCACTTTTTTTTTTTTACTTTATATATGTTACGCTCAATGCTTGCTACCGGCCGATGTCTTATTCTAAATATCGGCTGCTCAGACGTGTTCCTGTCTTAACTGGCCAGGTTTTTATACAATTTTTAACAAATAGTGGCCAAATTAAAAAAAAAAATTAATTGGCTTACTATCACAATGTCATTGCTAACTATTACATTGTCAGACATTACTGTTTAGAAAACAAGGCCGTAACATTTTGTCTGGAATCAAAATGCGGGCTCTTGAGGAAAACTGGGACTTTAAATATTCAAGAGTAATGTGGGTTTAACTAATCATGGCCCGCGTCTGCCGTTAAGTGCGCTTCTTGGGAGCCATCTTGAGAGATTATTGTACTAATATAAAGTGCTGTAAAAAAAATGTGTCCAACTTAACTTTACATAGTCGCGCTGGGTCAGTTATCTCAAAATGATGCTGGAGGGGGGGAGGGGTTTGGAAAAGGGGAGGGTGGGGGGGCCAGCAGATCATAAGGCATTTGGGTGCCCAATGCTGAGACTTTCATAAATGTTTCAGGAGTGGGAGGGGGGAGGTGGTGTGCAAGAGTATCTTCAGGGCCATCGTTTAATCACATTTAATAGAAATCAACTCTTGGCTTAGCCCGGGTGTGAGGGGGGGGGAGGGGGTAGAGAGCTCAATGCAGCTCTGACATTAGCCAGTAGCTCGATAAGTGCTTCGGGATATTATTTGTTTATTGCCTTGTAACGTTTTTTTCGGCACTGAAATTCAGCTTGCCCATAGCCAGGCCCGTAGCCAGATTAAAGTAAGCAGGGAGGCACCAATACCCAGCAAGGGGGCACCTTTACTTTTTCTTTTTTTTTCCCTCTTTTTCTTCTTTTTTAAGCGGGGGGGGAGCACTCCACACCTAGCGGGGGCACGGCCTACCAGTGCCCCCTCCTTGGCTACGGGGCTGCCCATAGCTACAGCAGAAATAGAGTGCCGCCCTCTTATAAAAGACGCTTGCACAACAAATGTATCAGTGCGCGTAGCAGGCCCGTACCGTGCGGGGGGTAGGGGAGCCGCCCCCCCTGCTATTGCCTGGCCCCTGCTGTAGAATTTTCACGCTACGGGGCTGACCAAGTGTGTGTGTGGGGGGCGGTGCACCAAACGGCCATTTCATTACAAAAGGGATGTCCCACCATAAAAGTTTTTTTTTTAATTTGAAAGTACTGGTTTCAGGTAAAGCATTGGAACAAAAGAAAAACGTTTCATCCAATAAGTACACTCGTTTACTCCGCCCTATTTTAAAGAAGAGGTTAAAAATAATAGCACCGCAGCAAGATATTCACCTCTCAATAAAAAAAATTAATAAAATTAAATCGAGCAGCTATAAATAGACTAGGTCAGAGGCTCTCAAAGTGTGAGCCATGGAAGGATTTCCGGAGGGTCGCCTAAAAAATTCAAGTAATAACCAAAGAAGCCATAATATATACATCTAATTATGCTTAATTACACCTCTATTTCTCTTTAAGCTACAAAACTAAAAGGTTGTAAATCTGAAAGTAAAAGTGAAACTTTATGCATACAATTAAAAACGCTTTTATTCGCGAAAACCGAAACCGAGAGTCACTGTACTGGTTCATACCTATTGTAAACTACAACAGGGGTGATTAGGGTGTTACAAAATATGGGTGGGTCTAAGTAACCGTTCCCTATTGTGTGATACCTTTAAATAGTGTGTGTAGTTTGAACTGACCCAGATAAAGACACGTGAGTCAAACATTTAAATAGTGTGTAGAAACTGACACAGATAAGGAGTCAAGGACACGTGAGTCAAACATTTAAATAGTGTGTGTAGTGTGAACTGACCCAGATAAAGACACGTGAGTCAAACATTGAAATAGTGTGTGCAGTGTGTAGAAATTGACTGTTTAACGAGCATTAGTATAGATGAAAGTGTATATTAAATCAGTACTGCTTTATACTAATATTGGACCCTTGACACTCTGAACACACACAAATTAGCAGTTCCCATGACTCATGTTCGGGTTTCACCCTTAATTGAACAATAGCATGAACTAAAGCAATTAATGGTATATGTCTATCTGTATGTTCGTTCGCTTATCTATTTCTTTTTTTTTCAGTGTTACGTTATATATTAATATGTTGTTACATGATACACTTTGTGGTATTAAATATGGTCTATATTAAAATATTTGTACAAAAAATTATAATGTAAATTTTGAAAAATGCAGTAATATTAAGAAAGATTAAAACACTAATTAATGTTCCTTTATCATCGTCTTTTATGTTTTAAGTAAGACACTATAAGCTCTGCATCATTTTTGCTTTCCTAATCTGTTAATTTTTTTTTTCGATATCCAGAATTTTTATGAAAAATTCCATAGACGGTATAAATGTTAGTGTTTACTATTGTCACCAAAAGGAGCACGTGCTTTATGTTTACCTACGGACAAACACGACACAGTATGATGGTGGTTCCGGAACCGCCGGTAAATACCGATGTTGGGTTTTACTTCCATGTCATTGGACTATTTACAAAAATACGAAAGTAACCGATCGACTTCTTCCCACAATTCATTACTATCTCGCCACATGATCCACCATTTTTGTTTACCCTCTAGTATTATCTGTCATAGTATTTCTAGTGTTGAATAAATAGCAATGTGATAAATAAATCGTATGCGAATTTCATGATGTGTTCGACTTTAATGATAATAGTAGTAAGAGTAGAATTATAGTGAACCGTAAACTAAGTTTATTAGACGGTTCGTTTACTACTTTCAGTTCTCGTGTTCAGTGTGAAGTTTATCGTTTATTCCTCGCGTCGAACGAGAGTCCTTGAAATTGTTTACATCAGCGAACTAACGTAAAGTGAGTTGATTTCAAATTTGGATATATTTTTTGTAGGTGTGTTTTGCTTTGAAATATGTGCCGTTAAACTAGTGGAGTACTCTTGTCATTTATCATAATACAAGTGACCTTTTTATTTTGACCCCAGATTTATGCACACAACAGTTGAATACTTTGGACTCGACTGTTTGTTTCACAGCGACGTTGGAGTTCACTTTTCCGCAGTGACATATTGGAATAATACTTTTATTATAATTCGTGTGTTTTTGGGAAATGGGAAACAGCAGTTCAGCGAAAAATCGACATGGGTCGGGTGAGGACACTGCACCAACTCTCACTGCTTCAACCAGATATGCAGAGTCGGATATGATAGAACCTCCCTATAGGGTAAGTTACATTTTAATCACAAACGCTACATATTTTTCCATTAATTTCTTAAACACCTTTAAATGTATATCGTATAATAGAATGTACACAAAATCATTATTATGTAATGACTAGTAAGGTTAACTCCATTAGGCTTAGAAGTTAGTATTTTCAAATAGTGTGACTGACTTGTGGACTTACACAAAGAATAAGTAAGATACATATAATTATTATAATATCCTGCAGAATTACAATAATTTGTCAACGGTTTTTATAAAGTATTCATATTTAATATTGTTTCATTTTTCTTTTGCAATATCACAGAATTCTCGTGTAAGTAGACCTAAGAATTGGCTCTTACTGGTGCCATTTTTTTCTTTTTTTTTCTTTATTTTTGAGCTTTCAACTTATTTTTTGTTAGCATGGTTTGGTTGCAATGTATAAATAGCGTTATCATTTAACTTATAACCATATTCAAAAACCGATTAGCGTGTCGGGTATTAATTTCTTTCAATTTAAGTATTTTGTATCGAGGGGTCAAGCTATTTATATATTATCTGCTTTTAAGTTTAGACCAATACCCATGTGCGTAACCTTTCAACTTCGAAGTGAAGGTGAAGGTCGCAGAAATGTTAAATATCCCAGATAGTTGTTTACGTCGCGGGTAAGCAAGCTGGCCTGCTTGTCGCGGTGAGCGTAGCGTCACTGTAAAAAATTAATTTATCTCCTGTCCTTGCTTTGTCAAGGATGGCAAGAGGGGACTCTTTTATTAACCGTCTTGTAGAAGAGGTAAGAGACATTGTATTATAAGTAGCGGGAAGAATTGTAGTTTCGTTAAGTAAAAACAATTAAAATTTCTCGGACGCAATCGACCTTCGCCTTCGCTAAGAACTGAAGATGAGAATCGATGGTGAAAACGATTCCTCAGTGAGCGTTGGTTTGGGTTTCTTTTAATCCGTTTTAAATATTTACATGTTAAATTATACTTGTGAGTTAGAATAATTAAAATAGTTTATTTCTTTAATGCGTTATTTCTACGAACAATATTTACTTTTGTAAAATGAGGTCACATCGATTCTAACTAATGTGTAACGAAATGGATAATATGGCATGGCAACACATATTTGATTTGTATTTCATTGTTCAGTGTTCTTATTAACCTTTACTTTTTTTTTTTGCTGATTTTGTTTTTGATAAATTTAATTATAAAATGAAATAGTTAAGTAAAGTTTAGAAGTTTAGTGACTAAGTCTAAGACTCTAAGTATTAACAAGTTTCAAACTACATGACACTGTTAAAGTGTTATAGTTTTAAAATAATTATTTAACTTAAGTATGTGTCTTAGATCATATAGTTAATTTTAATGCTTGTACTATACTTATAACTGTTCAGAATTATCTCCAACACATTATATATCTAGTTAAGATTATCTCATTTAAACATATTCTATTCTCAGTTCTGTTAACTTTTATAATAAAGTGACTGCAGTAGTTAGTAATATTAGTAACATAATCATATTCCAGTCCTACAATACAATAATTGATATAAAAAATGTACACAATTTGAGCTTGAGACCATCATATCAAAGTAATGTTAAAATAACCTGATTATTTAAACTTACCTTAAAATAAACTGATGAGGAATATTTAGGAAATTAGACATTGATCAGGCATCATTCCAATAAAGACTCCAGTTTTTTTTTTTTTAGAAAATTATTTAATTTTATATCTTACACAAGTTTTTGAGTTATAGTTCACACAAGACATTATTTTGTTGGGGGGGGGAAGCTACCAATAGTAAATATTATTTCAATAAATGTATTTTAGTCACACATTCACTTAAAAAATATTTTTTTTTACTTTATGGCTGAGTAGTTGATTGATGTTTAAACCTGTTTATTCAAATCACTGTAAGATTATTTTATGCCAGACTTTTTTTCTTTTCTGTACAGTAAGCAATACATTTGGTGTTTACAGTAAGCAATACATTTGGTGTTTACAGTAAGCAATACATTTGGTGTTTACAGTAAGCAATACATTTGGTGTTTACAGTAAGCAATACATTTGGTGTTTACAGTAAGCAATACATTTGGTGTTTACAGTAAGCAATACATTTGGTGTTTACAGTAAGCAATACATTTGGTGTTTACAGTAAGCAATACATTTGGTGTTTACAGTAAGCAATACATTTGGTGTTTACAGTAAGCAATACATTTGGTGTTTACAGTAAGCAATACATTTGGTGTTTACAGTAAGCAATACATTTGGTGTTTACAGTAAGCAATACATTTGGTGTTTACAGTAAGCAATACATTTGGTGTTTACAGTAAGCAATACATTTGGTGTTTACAAACTAAACAGAAACTTGTTTTTGCTCCATTCTAATCAAGGGAGTTAAATCTTTAGTGGCCATTCCCATCACCATGGTTTATTTCACTCTCTGTTAACTGCCATTTTTAACACACAACACACACACAAATTATTTTTACTACTAGTGTATCTGTTTTCTTGTCTCTCCATGATTCCTCCTGCTTCAGAACAAACAAAAAACCAAGGTTGATTCCTCCTGTATTGAAATGAATAGCTCAGGTCTATTTTAGCACACAAATAACAGGATCTTTGGTAAACAGCTGGGAGGGGTGGAGGTGGTGGTAGGCTGTGCTGTTTGTGTGACCCAGTTTTTAACCCTTCACTTGCCCTTACTGCAAAGGTGGTGGTGGGGTAAACCTCTGTGTGAATGCAAATAATGGGTAGATAAAAATTTTTTTGTTTGGTTTCAGAAAATATGTTTTAGTTGTTTTTTATATTATGAAACTTCATGGTGGCTGGAGTTGTCAATAAAATAAACATGAATGATTTATCACTTTTAATCATCATACACCCTCCACACCTGGCTGACCCCCCCCCCCCCATTTAACCATTGGAATGAGAAACAGATGTCAAAAGTGAAAGACATTTTGTCTCAGACTTTCCTTTGCAGCTTTTTAATTTCATTTGCCGTTTTGTCTTAGGGTGGCTTTCATATTGTCTTTTGAAAGAACGTTTTTTTTAATTGCATGAACAATGGTTCTGAAATATGAGACTTAATATTTTCTTATTGCTTGAGCTATTAACAGATTGCTTATTTTTTAAATGTGTGGTACTTTTTTTAAATGGTTATTTTTTATATTTTTTTAAAATATTTTGATGGTTAATTTTTTTTAATTTTTTTTTTCCAAACTGGTTTATCAAGAAATTCTTGTTGTAAATGATGCACATAGACTGGTCTGATATTACATATTGCACAAGGTTTAATGTTTTTGTTATAATCTGTTATATGGGGGGGGGTTAAAGATAGTCTATGTCTGTTATATAACACATATTTATTAAAAATGAAATTTTATATTTTAAGCAAAGAGGGGGTGGGGGTGGTAATCAGATGCAGGTCATGAATTTTAATGTTTAAGTGTTGTTGGTGAATTTCAGGTTAGATGTTCTAACTTCAGTTTTTACTCTGCATAAATGACTATTATATTCTTTTTTAACTAATTATTAAAAAGAAAAAAATAGAGTTGAAAAAAAAAATTATTAAATGTCAAATTTTCTGTTCATTTCACTCTAGTGACATTTACCCTTTTTTTTTTTAGCGACAAAGAGCAGCTACCCTCACCCCTGGTCAGGACATAAGTCATTCTACCAGCAGTAAGCTCCTGCCTACAGTGTTTAAGTGGGAAGGCGGGGGCAAAGAAGTGTATGTGGCTGGCAGCTTCAACAATTGGAAAACTAAAATTCCATTGGCTAAAAGGTGTGTTAACCCCTGTTCTATCCCCCTTTTTTTTTTGCTTCTAATTGTCAAAAAACTTCTCTCGGTAGATTTAACTAGAAAGTTATTATATTTTTTTTTTTAAAGAACATCAAGTGGCTTGTTATATCATCCACCCCCCCCCCTCCTCTGATAAGTCTTGTCTTCATCAGTTAACCATTTTCCACCTTTCTCTTCTCTTTTGTTCACTTTCCACACAAAGTGTCATTTTTTGCGACATTGTTTGTGACATTGTTTTTTTTTCCCTTCTAGCCATGGGGATTTTTATACCATCCTTGACCTTCCCGAAGGGGAACATCAATATAAGTTTTTTGTGGATGGACAATGGATGAATTCTCCGAATGAAGTGAGTACTCGGGTTTTGTTTACGCAATTTTGTTTTTTTTTTTCTTTTTCCATTTATACTCTTTGTAAACATGATTTCTGCTGTCTAGAAACTAGTGTTATTTTGCTAAATATGTGTAAAGATCTTTGGTTTTTTAAAACCTCATGCTGCTTAAACAGATGGTTTATTTATTTTATTGTTTCTAATTCTATGCTTACAACTTTAATGATGTAAACAAAAAAACAAGTGTTCATATTAAAGGAGTTACTGGTCCAGATTTTCACAGATATTTTTAGCTCAGAATTGCCTTCACATGTCTTTGATTTTTCACCATTGTATACTTTTATTTCACATACAGCTTCACATAATAACAAAACATTATTTGACTTTTTAAATCACTCCTTTCTTCACACGCTGGCAAAAAAATTCTTTGATCTCAGACAAAAGTATACTTTAAGCTCACCTCTTTCTTCACGTGTTAACAAAAAAAATTTCTTTATCACCATTGCTTACCTAATAATGCAACTGTCTTGTTTTTAAAGAATGTAATTCATCTTGTGTTCACTTTTATATTTTGTGAACTTAAGCATGATTCCTTTAAAAAATTGCACACTCTTTGTGCACAATTGAAAATATTTTGCTGTGTGCTGGGCTGATGCAATTTGTATGGCCCCTGGATCAACATGGTTTCAGATTGTCCAGATATTTTCATCTTTTTTTTCTCTTTTAAAGCGTGATGAAGTTGTTGCGTGTGATTGGCTGCTGTGTGTGGGCCCTTGTAATAAAACAATGTTAGATGTATTTACGCAGCTGTAATAGGTTTTAAATGATTCCGACTGATGGCAGTTATATGGAGCTTGAAACACCTTTTTTTTTGTTCAGCTTCAGATAGTCTCCATGTTTTGTTGTTTTTTCCCTTTTTTTTTTTTGTTTTACTATTTTTCACTAGAGTACCAGTATCATTATCAGCTCTTGCGATGGTTTTATATTACATCCCAAGAGCTCAAAAACTGTCCGCGGTGCTGATAAGGCCTAGGCAGTGTGAACTTGTTAAATTGAGCAAGATTTGTTTATTTGCATGTACCTTTTCTGTTGAGTTTTCTTGCATGTACTTGGCCTGGCTTCAGTTTCCACCATTTTAATTTGAGCATTGTTTGTTGCAGAGGTCCTCACACGTTCGGGTCGTAAGTATCCCGTTCATATCACAATCTGAATACATGGTTTGAATGAAAGACACTTGATTGGTCATGTCGTAATCTGTAAATCTGTGATGGGTGAATATGTCAATAAAAAAATTGCATTTACCCTTCGTTTGTAATAGAATTCAGCATTACATTTTCTTCCTGTGAAATTAAAAAAAAAAAATAGAAAAATCTTTCCCTATACAGTTAAAAATCAATTTGTTGTTGGGCTTGACCAGGTTAGAGAAAATTTTGAAGTGCCTCCTAACGAAATGTTTTTTTTTTTTTTTTAATCATTATGTTCAAAAGTGATAGAGATGTTTTATTAAGAAGTTTAACTTGGTAAACGCTAAATTTTATATCAATTTAATCATTTTATTTTGAAGTTATAAATATATTTATGGACTATAATAAGTAAATTGTTTGCTACTGTATGCAGTACTTTATCGATGTCATTTCTCAGCTCTCACATTTCTTAGCTGCAAGTTAATCATTTCAATTTAATCTGATTATTTTAGTTTCACTCTACCCTAAAACATTGGTACATTGTTTTGAACAGAAATTTGCATTAAATTTTAATTCATGGTGATTGAACTAAATCATTTCATCAATTTAAAAAAAAATCAATAAATTGCCACAGATTCTATTGAGAATGAGTTATTTTTTTACGTTTATTTTTTCGCGAGATTTTCTTGTCATTTAAATAATTTTTAAATTTGGCCACCCAAACCTGTACCCATAATGTAAGCAAAAACCATAAGAATTTTTTTTTGTTGAATTAATATTTTTCTTCTCTATATATTTCATTTTAACATCTAACCCAGTGTTTCCCAAAGTGTGGTGGGCACACCCCAGGGTGCGTGTGAACAGTTTGGTGGGGATTAAGTAATGCGCCAGGTTGAGAGCATAGGGTAAACAGGCAAGGCTAATTCGAAAACAATGATATGATGGGGAAATCATGACAGTGAAAACAGCATATGCAATTTTTTTTAATAGGGGTACTCAGTACTACGGAATGTAAACAAGGGGGCACACTAATGTTGTAAGTTTGGGAAACACTGATGAATGCAACATGTTATAGAAATGGGCATTCAAAATTTTTGTTGTTGGTTTAATTCCCTTTTTTTATTATTTTTGTTTCTAACACTTGCTAACCAATTAACCCTTGCTTCTCCAGCTGTTCTTTATTTTCCTCTTTTTTTTTTATTGTTTACTGGTAAGGTGTTTTTAAGGATATCTTTCTTTTCATTTCCCAAAATAAAAAAAATTTCCTTTCGTTTTGTTTCAGAAAAAAATGGTTTCATTGTTAATTTTCAGGCATGCTAGTTGACCTAGTCAAAATATGTAAAGAAATGTTTTTTAATATAATTTTGTGTTAAGAAGTTAATTATGTTAATGAAAAGTTATGTGGTGAAACAGTTTTGCATGAATTAGATTTGTGCATGGAAATAGAGCAAAAAACATAACAGTGCAATGACCCTATCAGTTAGTACCTGAATGAATTTCATGGACAGGAAATAAAAATTTTTTTAATGCTTATCATTTATTTTTTCTTATACTTATTTATTTCAATGTATCTTTAAACATTTCATTTAATGTCAACATTTTATAATCTACTAACATTAGTATAGCATGGGACTCATTTTTTTTTCTTTAATACTTAGATAGCATCATGGTTTAATGGATGTCTATATTACTAACCAATATTTTGTTTTTATTTGTGTTCACTCCTATTATGACATTGATTGTGCGGAGTAATTTTTTCCTGCAAAAAAAGTTCAAGTTCAGAATTTTAAGTTTAGGTGGTATATTTTGTTGATTTGGTAGAAAGACCACTTGAAAAAAACTTGCATCGCTTGGACATGAAAAAATGTCAAAAAGTTTTAACTTTATTTTTCCCCCCTCAGCCTGTGACTAACAGTGATATTGGTACCCAGAACAACACAATGAAAGTCAAGCGATCTGACTTTGATGCATTTGAAGCTTTGGCTATTGACGGAAAGGCCGCCAGCAAAAAAGGTTCAAAATAGTTAAAGCTTTTAGATGGAATCACCCGGCTTTTATTTACTAAGCAGGAGAGCCAAATTTTTTTTTTTAAGTATTTATTTCACTTTATTTGTTGTTTTTGATTATTTATTTGTTTATTACTTGCAGCTGATAAGGGAAGCAGTGATTACGGCCAAGACATTCCTCCGCGCACCACCTCAGAGGGAAAACACAGTGGACCTCCGTTTCTGCCACCACAGCTTTTACAAGTTATTCTCAATAAGGACACACCTGCTCATGTAAGTCTCAAAGTGTCGAACATGATCATGTTTGTTTGAAATCATTATTTCAATATTACATCACTACTTCTGTGATAAGTTTTACGATTCTTTAGATTCTTAGAGCTTGCTCTCAGCTCAAATTTTGAAAATACAGGCTTTGTTGAATTAAAATTTAAACCTTTGATGTATGTTCACATCTTTCCTCACCTCACTATTTTCCTTATTCGACAATTTTTTTTAGCTCAATTTCAGATGTATCTAGATTCATGACATGGTATTTTCATGTAATCATCAGTAGCATTATACTATAAACAGAAATGAATAACTTGACATGATATGAGTATTATGAAAAATGTAGTCTCATTGATTACATTCTTTTTTCTTACATCGCAGGTTGAACCATCGTTACTTCCAGAACCTAATCATGTCATGCTGAATCACCTGTATGCATTATCTATTAAGGTGAGTTACTTGTTGACATATCTATTCAAGTCAGCCAATGCTTTTTTTTTTCTTTCTATTCTGCAATTTACAAATAATAATTTTTTCTTTTTCCAAAATTGGAATAATTGTTAAATCTGATCATTGTTGTCTTCCAACAGGATGGAGTAATGGTGCTAAGTGCAACTCATAGATTTCGCAAAAAGTATGTCACAACATTGTTGTACAAACCCATCCAATAGAATAACAAATTTTTGGTTCCAGTAAAGTGTGTATTGTGTTTCTGTCCAAGGAGGAAGTCAAAAAAAAAGTTTCATTCTTACAAGTGTTTTGCTTTTGGTGACATTCACATGGATAAATGTACAATGGAAAATTGTTCTTGTCCGTTGAAAGGAGAAAAAGTATGGTTAAACTATGCCCACCATTTGGACTTGTCAGCTTTGTAAGCTATTTTTAACTTTAAGTTTCCTTTTGTATCATTTAAAAAAAAAAAATTATGTTAGTAGAGAAATGTCCTGCGTTTGTTGATTTGTGCATGCATAGATTGAGAGATAAGCAAACTGGACCAAACACGTTTATCCACTTATGCCATTGGATTGTTTTATTCATTATTTAAAAAATAAAATCAGAAAGAATCTTAGAGTATATATATATTGTAATTCAGCTGCTACAGTAATTTAATATTTATGTAACCATGAATCAGGCGTGTCTGTCTGGAAGGCGTGTCTGGTATGCTGTAGGTTGTGGGAAGCTCTAGACGTTTGGGATTAGAGCTTCAGTTAGCATTTCTTTTTATTTACATTTTGTTCACATTTGTGACTTAACTTGATGTGCGAATTTGATCAATTGTTTGTCCATAGTTAAAAAAAGAATTCTTACCGGAGCATTGACTGAATTACCATGGTGATTTTAGTATATAACAACTAGCTATCACCCACAAATTGTGTCGGAATCATGTTATAACTTTCTCAGCATTCATATCATTTTTTTTCTTGTCAGGATGATTAAGATTGAAATTTTGTTGAAATTTTTTTCTGTTGCAACTTTCAAGGGCGTTGTTCATTAAAATTGAAATAGTGAAAGGAGTTCTGTTAGTGTAAGTAGAGATAAATCAGTGCCAATTGCAAACACTCATTTTTCTGTAAACTAAAGAACCTGATTAAGTAATTAATAGAAGGCTTGAAAATTAATTGATCCAATGAATCAGATAAGAAATATAAATTATCCTGATTTCAATGCTCCCCAAAAAAGATCTGATGTTTAGGATACAAAAGAATCACTAAATGTAAGCTCCATCCAAGCCTATATTACGCAGCCCTAGCCGATATATTACGCAGCCCTCGTGCTCAGCAATTTACATTTTTTGATGAGTGGGCATTAAAGTTAGAGAATACAAAGGTTAAAATTATTCTGGCTCGCTTGAGACATTGGATCATAAACCTTTTACTCCCAATTGTTCCTTGATATTTTCAACATGCTGACCCGCCGATGCAAGTGGATAATAAATTAATAATATTTTTTTGTACATAATAAAACATTGCAAAATATTACAAAGGAGAAATTAGCTGTGATGGTCTCAAAGGACAAAAAGATAACTTTTAAAAAAAAATGTTGGCTGAACGAAAGGTCTGTGTGCAAATTTTGTTTTTTAAAATTATAAACCGTAAATATAGCATTTAGTGTTAAAATGTTGTATGAGATGTAGATTTGAGAATGTTACATGATTTTGTTTCATCAGCTAATGTATCACTGGTTGAACATCCAGACATTTTCCAACTTAATTTGAGCTAGGCTGTAAATATAATGCTGTTTTTTTTTTTTTACCTTTTTGTGGGATTTTCCATTAATATAAAAAAAGTATGTTTTTATTTTTTGTAACTTGTGACACCCATTATAAAAAAATAACACAATTACATTATTCTTTCATTAGTTGGTTTATCATGTCTTGTATCCCCATCTGAAAATGTCTGGATTATTTGAATCATGCGTGCAGGTTGATTGTCTTAAAACCTGCTCTGGGTTAAACCTCTAAGTATCAGTATGACTGTGTGGGAGTGAGTTAAACCTCCAAGTATCAGTATGACTTCGTGGGAGTGAGTTAAACCTCTATAAGTATTAATATGACTGCGTGGGAGTGAGTTAAACCTCTAAGTATCAGTATGACTGCTTGTGCGTACTTGTTTTTGTTGTTGTTTTTTAATTTATACATTTCTGTGATTGAGTTAGTTTTTCTATGCATTATTACAATCACCCTTTTTCAATTATAACTTTTCTTGTTATTGCCTATGATTGGATTGTTATTCATTGTATTTGTACTGCAAGGTTATTGCATTTGTTAAATGTGATGTTTTTTTTTAATAACTGTTGCATAACTTTGGTACAGTTGTATGTTATGAAAGTACTGTCAAGGTACAGTTGTATGTTATGAAAGTACTGTCAAATTAATAGATATGTCCATTTATTTTTCTGTGTGTTTGTAAGAATTATATTTTGTGCTGTATTTTCATTGGATGTGCCTAACAAATGAATTTTATGGAGATAATAGATGATTGGGCCTTGATGTAGTTCTGACATGTAGCCCCTCCCCTCTTCCAAAGTACTACTACTATGTTTATATTTTAACTATTGATTGAAGTATTTGACACATTTTGAATATTTATTCTCATAGTATTTTTTATCATCTCCATTAATAATGTTAAAAGAAAATTTAATAAAAATATTTCATTGACACACAGTATATTTCTTCATACACTTAGCATCACTTTGGCTTTTTGGAACGATTTCTAATGAATTTGTTGTACCACTTAATTTTTTTTGTCAGACTCATTTATTATTTTAAAATATGCGTCCTTGATAAAGCAAGTGGATTTAAGTTTCAAACATCACAGAGAGGGAAATGAAATATTTTAATATAAATTTGTTTGTTCATTAAGCTATTCCTTTTTAATTAATGTACTGTCCTCATTTTGCATAGACCTAGTAATATAGTAGCAATTGTATAAACATACAAATATTTATTTTTAGACAACTAGAATTTTCTGTAGGTCAATTTTTTAATAAAAATATCTGATCAACGAAAATTTTCCTCGTCACAATTGAGTTGAGGTATTAGGATAACAAATTTCAACCAGGCTGCAACTCAATAGTTGGTATTGGGCCCGATATTCTCAGTGGCTGACCTTTGCCTGTAATGAGGATAACTGGTGCAATCTAAAAAAATAAAAAAATTTTCTATCACATGGTAAATGATGGAGAAAAAACATTCTAACCCAGGACTTCTTTATAGTCATTGTTTTAATGAAAGCTGGTAACTTTAGATTCTGCAGGCAGCTATGTCTCTTGTGACTGTTTTGTTCTTTAACTCTGCAGTATTAGTAGGTGGTCAATCCTGTCCTAACATAAGACATTTTTGTAAAAGGCCAGAGAAGTAAACAGAATACTTTGTAAGTTATCAATGGGTCATTAGTTCAGTGATAACTGTGTGCATAATTTGATAACTTGATAAACACATTTTTTTACTTACTCAAATTAATTTCTACTGCTTGCTGTCAAGCATTTTCTCTGAAAAGTTTGTTGAAATTTTAAATTCAAACATTGAAACTGACAAATGGCAAATTTTTTTTTTTTACATTTTGTTTTAGTTTATTTGTTAATTAGATGACCGCTAAAAAAAATTCTGTATGGAGACATTTCTTTTTAAATTTCTCTTTTCATTGTCAAAATATTATATTGGGATATTTTTTTATATTAATTGTACATTATCATATATGTGTAATTGTATCAAAAGGAAATTAAGTCAAAATTGAGGCTGAGAAATTGTAATTGCTGAGGTCACGTTTCAATATCAGCGTGTGTGTGTTTGAGCACGTAATAATGTTGATTTGAACCATCGATGGAATAAATCCATAAGTATATCGTTATCAACTCTTTTTCTTGTCCACAAGGATTTAGCTACATTTTTTCCAAATCGCTTGACTGTACCTTAATGTAAAAAACCTAGTACTGATACATCATATAGTAGCTTTACATTTTTTTTTGGACAATAATCTTTAATTTTACTAATGTTTGCATGTGTATAGTGTCATCTGATATGAAGTAAGATAGACATTGCTTAAAGATAAAGGGTTTATTTTTTTGTAATGAAAGAAAGCAATCATAGGAATGTTCCATCTGTATAAGGTCTGTCATGGTTGCTAAGGGCATTTGATTTCCATTGTTATTTTTGTGTTGACAAAACCAATTTGAAGATTGTCATTTTTATTTGTAAGAAGAATTAATCAAGATGAATATTTTTCAAAGCAAATTTTTTGTTTTTGTTTGTTATTTTCTTACAATTAAGCTTGCATTTCGTTTGAACCTGAACACCCCATTCAAATTTGAACTAATCGAAAATCAAAATTGCATTAAAATGACACCAGTATTTCACTAGAAATTGTGAGTCTAAAATGTAACATGAAAAAAAAATAATAAATAAGGCTTTGATGCTAAAGACAATCACCATAAATTATTTAATGTCAGACACATCTCTATTATATGTACCAAGGCTTGGTGCCACAGTTGGATTCCTTTTTGAAACTATAAATACGGTATAGACAATAAATTTAGGTCAATTTTTAAACCTACAGATGTAGTGACATGAACAAATAAATTGAAAGTTAAAGGCTAAAGCTGTGGTTCACTCTGATGCTTGTGGCTTGCAGTAGTTACACCCATGGCAAGACACCCCTCCCCCTTTTTTTATTACCAAAATCATCATTTGGTATGGATAGTTAAACCGAGCTGGACAAAGTAAAATGCTGGCTTTTATTACATTCATACAACTCGCCACTGTACATTACTTGTGCTTCCAAACCCATTCCTTTTATTAAGTGAGAATATGGAATATGAATATAGAAATTGAGTTTATTGACATTAACTACATGCACCAGATGTGGCCAACTGGAAATAGTCACTTTCTCCCTCAGGCAACAATTAAAAAAACTTAATTTTTTTTTTTATAAAAACTTTATTCTGAAATTTGTTCAGTATTTTTTTAAACATAACACTTATAGGTATGTCATATGAATTGAGCAACATTGATCTAGAAATATAAAATACAAACTAACATTAGGACAAACATAAAAACTAATGAAATTGAAATGGAGAAACAAGCCAAGTTGTTCCTAGACTAAAGCATTGTTTGCATTTTCAAGTTTTCGATTGTTATAAAAAAGCATGTCAAATGCTGTTATAAAAAAATGTATCAAGTGACTGACAGTTGTCTCTGACCAGTCTGAAGAAATATTGTGTGCATGAGTATAGGGTACATTTACAAAATAAATATGTGAGATTCCAAATACATACACACAATATATATATATATATGTGTGCATGTATCGATTGAAAAAAAAAAGACTCAATTCTGACCTCTCCGGCTAAATAATTTTTAGCAAAGAGAGTATTCTGGGTCTATGTCATTCTCCAAATGGTTGTCTTGTTCATGGCAGTACAAGTAGGACTAGGGCTTGGATATAAATAGCTGAATATTTATATCTGATGATCGACAAAAACAGAAAAACCACAAAGTGATCTAGTGCAAACAAAGTAAAAATTGTAGGTGATACACTAAGAAATGTTTTCTTTCAAAGAGGATAAAATATCTGATAACATAGTGCGTTGTACTACAGGCAAACTCATTTGTTTCTCACTAAAAAGAAATATAATTTCATTAATCCTTTAATTTTCAAAATGTCGGGGGTAAAAAAAAATGCAGGAAATAAAGATCATTTGCTTGTCTCTTAACTGCTCAGAGCATTTTCAAAATGTCATTTGGTTTGCTGCAGGTCAAGCCTGTACCATCTGGTTCGACGTTGATTCCCTTGACGACTCCATTGTCCACCAATAATGCGTACCTTAATGCATGAGAAGTATGATAAAAAGATTTATTAAATGGTGGACAGAACAAAACGTACAGATCACGAGCAAAAGATAACACAAAACACAGAAGGTTAAATTCATTTAGCAAAACTATTTAGTTGACTGAATGAATAGAACAATTCAAAGTTTGAACCATTTTTATATAATAAAAAACAACTGAACAAGGAAAAACCTAAAAAAAAAATATTTTATGTTGCATTGGGTCGTTTATATCCAAGAAGATGTGCAATGGTTGTTATAAAACTTGTCTAGCTAGTACTGCTGATTCAATCCTGTGTCTGAGCCTGGGAGAGACAATCACACAGCCATATTCATAGGGAATAATTGACACAGATTTTATTACCCTAACATTAACTGCACAGTGAAAAAAACAAATGACTTACCTCTTATTGCGGACATTGCCAAGTACTGCAGTCAAATCAATGGTGACATCAAGGGCCTGTTAAACAATTTACCGCAAAGTTCTTTTTTTAAATTAGTTATAAATAAAGACTAAAACAAAAAACCGTCGATATATCTTAAGCATAAGTGTTTCTCAGTTAATGTTCCCTTTAAGGTTATTTGCTGCAAAGATATTAGTTCCACAAATATGGAAGTAAATTAAAAATATTAGTGCACAACTAAGTACAAGATGTACAGGTACTATAACAATGAGTGCACACCTAAGAACAAGATGTACAGGTACTATAACAATGAGTGCACAACTAAATACAAGATGTACAGGTTCTATAATAATTAGTGCACAACTAAGAACAAGATGTACAGGTTCTATAATAATTAGTGCACAACTAAATACAAGATGTACAGGTTCAATAATAATGAGTGCACAACTAAGTACAAGATGCACAGGTTCTGTAATAAAGAGAGCGCAACTAAGCACAAGATGTATGGGTTCTATAATAATAATGAGTGCGCACACATAATTTGGAAATTTACCAGGAACAGTGGGTCCCCCCCAGGATTTTAACACACTGTTAAATTAGGATTTTTTTCAAAAATGTTTTCTTACCTTGGCAAAGTCCCCACAGGTGTCAGCCAAGAAACGAACCTAAAGAAGAAGAAAATGAACACGGTTTAGATTAAGTCTGAGAACAGCAATGAAGAGTGACACTGAAATTAAGATAAGGGTGGTAAAGTGTGGGTCTCGGACTAATTTCAAGTGAGTCATGAAATTTTTGAAAACAAAACAAAAAGACAGAGTGTATTTATGTATAGTTACAACTCTAATTTCTCTATCTGTTTATAAAACTAAACGCTTGTAAATCTACAAAGTTAAAGGATAAATCTATTTATACAAATAATGACACTTTTTTTTTTCTTTCTTTCATCGTAGTTTTTCTTAGCAAAGACAAAACAGTTTTTTTTTTACTGTGGGTCGTGAAACCTAAACAGTTTCCAAAGTGGGTTGTGAAGCGTAAAAGCTTGAGAACCAATAGTCTGGCATGAACACTTCAGCATCTATCCTGTATCTAGTATGTAATATCAACCGAAGCATATTTAATTAACATCAATGTTTACCTTCCCAGATGGGTCAAGAGATTTCCCCCATGCAGACATAACAAACGGATCGTTGACAGAGACACATATGACTTCTTTAACACCTTTGCTTTTAATGGTGTCGACTGAACCAACAAATGAAGGCACATGATCCTGGAATATACCAATAAGTCACATGACAAAGCATACAAAAAAAAAAGAAAGAAGAAATGACAAACAATAATGGAAACTATTTTTTAAAAATTTTAAGTGACTTTTAAGTGACAGTAATGTCAAATATTTATCTAACAACAAACAGCAAGAACATATACAAAACATAACAAATAGATGCCTATTTATGATACAAAATGCCTATTAATGATACAATAAAATTAAACTTTCCTTTTTTAAAAGCTTTTTGCGGTTATTTATAATAACTAGTTCTTGATGTATTTTGATTAAAAAAAACACATTCTCCTATATACCACAGTAGGATGGGATAGGACAGAATGATACAACCTAAATTTCTTTAATGAATACAGAAACCATAATTGTGTAATGCATCAAATGCACAAAGTATCAAACATTATTTAGGTTTGAGAAAGCTTGAATTCTGGACTAAGTTTTCAGGTAGTAACTGTTTATAATGTTTTAAAAGCTGTCCAAATTCATGATTCAACTACATGAATTAATCTTCAGCTTTAAGACTGGTTCTTGTACAGCTAAGTGAGACAAGCTCGATGCTAAATGAAATTGTTATAAGTGAAAGTAATTGAGCACAGAACCAGCTACACCATATTTAATTCAAAATCCACAGTCAGTATATACAAATGACACTGTAAGGACAACCAACTACAGCAAGGATAAAGAGAATGTCCACAGGTTTTTAAAAGAATCGAGATTACAAATGTGCAAGAGTCCAGCAGTTTTTCTAAACTTACTTTGGAACAAGTCGGAGTGAATGCCCCTGGCACACCAACGATGACAAACTTGCCATTAGTAAAACTCGATGTGTTAACTTTTTTGTCAGGAGCACCTTCAAACAGGTCCACGCTAGGCAGTTTACTTCCTACCTGGTTATGAAAGGAAATTTTTACATTAGTACATATGAAAGAAATTTGTCGATTGAATAAAACTGAGTATAGACATTAAAAAAATTATAAAAAGAAGACAAAATAAACATTTTAATTGTGCACGTTTGGATGCTCTATTCCCAGTATGTGTGTATATGTATAATATTTTATTTTATATATTATACTTATAGTAACTTATTGTGAGCGTAGATTTAGGCTCTTTTTCTAGTTCAGTGCAGCTACCACTGAACCAGTTTTTAATTTCATTACATTTTTTTCACTTAACTTTTTCCTATGTGTGACTCATTACAATATAATATAGTATTATTTACTATAAGTAAGAACCAAAATGCAGCTCTTGATGACCTCACAAAAGGCCAACTTGGGTCAAACACGATATTCCATTTTTTTTTTGGATTGTGATTTCATAACTTTTAGATAATACTTTGAACCCAGAGACATGCCTTATGTGATGCTAGGCACAAATGCTTCAAGGTAGGTAGACTGATAAAAAAACTCAACAAATACCACTAATATCAGAGGTGGACAGGTCAGTTCAGGCCTGCAGAAAAAAATAT
Organism: Bulinus truncatus; assembly: GCA_021962125.1. Taxonomy (NCBI): domain Eukaryota; kingdom Metazoa; phylum Mollusca; class Gastropoda; family Planorbidae; genus Bulinus; species Bulinus truncatus. Next base: position 194,988 of record JAGDYQ010000116.1, read on the forward strand.
TGGACCCCTTACAAAAAAAAGAGGATGGACATATAAAAGTAGCCTAGGGCTAGGCTGCTCGCAGCCCTAGGTATGTGACATGAAAATTTAATTTTGTAAATTTTAATAAGTCAAGTTTTTATGCATCATTAGAAAGAGTTTTTAAGAGCATCCGGTCCATAATGAAAAAGAATTTTTCTTTACTAGAATAATTTATCATCATGACATATAAATATGCTGATGGCATCATATGCATGAAGGCATGATAATATATAGCCATAGGATAGGAAACACAAAATATGTTGATTGTTGTATACTAAAATCTTTTTATATAAGTGATTATTTATGATACTTTCTGTCACTTTTCTAATATTCACAGTATATTATTACATAACATTACAATGTGATTTACAGTTTTCAGTGTGACATACACAGAGAAAAGTTTATGACATGAAAATTAATGATTTAATGGTAAAATTTATTTAAATTTCAATTATTACGTTCGCTTAATGGTATATTACCGAAATTGGCATGTTTAAGCTACTGCTTGTCTGGAAAAAACGCTGTGCGAATCCTCGGCGCAGTGAAGTCTGAAAGGTCAAATAACGAAAACTCTGCATTATTAATTTTGTTACTAATTTTACTGTACGGTCGTTATGAGCGGAAGGTTTAGAACCTCTCGGAACTTAAGAAAACAATAAATTACTATTGCCAGATATTTTTGAACAAAAATGTCAAAACTAAAAAAAAAAGCTATATCCGCCTAAAACTAAAAGCTAGCGACAAACTCATAGAAATGTAGTTTTTGTCTTAAATTAAATCGAAATGTCTTCTTATGAGATATTTTGATGATAAAACCAACATTTTAAAATTCATAAAGAAACAATATCATTTAGCTCTCATTGAATAACACAGTGAAAAAAAATTGCTGACCACCAGCAGTAAAGCCTATAGTCCTCTCTAGTCAGCAACGATTCCAACCTTTAGTGATGAGCAGAGGCGTAGCTGGGGGGGGGGTACATATGTCCCCGGGCGCCGAGGTTCAGGGGCGCCAAATGGTATATTTTACATATAATATTATATGGTTTTCGAATGGGGGTGGGCGCTAAAAAGGTATTAAAAAGGTAAAATGCCCCGGGCGCAAGTTTTAACTTGTAAGGTTTGATGATCTACTTTTGAAAACCATCTTTAAGACCAAATAATAAAAATGTCACATTTGTATCACTTCATGTAATGGTTTTGAAATGTTGATTTTTTTATTTACCCCCCCGCCCTGGGGGGGGGGGAGAATATAGTACAGAGAATGTTGGGAGAAAGTAAAAAAAATAGGATTGGGTAATCAATAAAACTAATAGAAAGGAGAGGAAGATAATAAAGAGTGTGTGGGAGAAAATCATAGATATACATCTATGGAGAAAAATACAGCTTGGTAAGGGGAGATGGCGGGCACGCTCACCCCGCCGGTCTGTAGGCATGGCAGACATGCATCAGCGCCGCCAACAATGCTGGTGTGGTAGGCACACTACACCCTATCATGCTGGCGATGGCGGCGTAAATAAAATTAAAAAAAGGGAAAAAAAATATTCATGTATCAATGTATTTACTTTTTCTAAAATATAAAAGTATATGTAGATATTATTCAAATGTTGTCTTTTTTAAAAACATTTCTAAATATTAATAGTTGCTATTTTGATAAAAATTTAAATTATTTGTATGTAAATTAGTTAACACCAATGTACTTACATTTATGTTACTATGTAAATAATTCTATATTATGTTATTTGACATTATAACTATTTTTTTAAGATTATAAAGAGTGCAGAAGGAACACAATTCCTAGTCATACATCTGCCATGGGTGAAGGGAAAAAAAATAATGATGATACTTCTGTGCAAGAGTGTAATTTACTTTGCTTAAATTGTCACAGCAAGCTTTTGTCTTTTTACCAGATCAAGCAGTTATTTTTGCTGTGTACTCACATTCCATCTTCAGATAGACCAGATGTGGGCATACTTTTCAAATCCTGCATCACAATGGTTCTTAAATTTTACAGAACAGCAGGAGCAAGAAAATTATGGGTGAACACTGAACCATTCATATGAACTTTTACAAATTATATACAAAAGTCTAACAAAAAATGTTTGAGGGACACCTTGCTGGATGTAACAACCAGACGGGCTGAACTTTGACATTGTCTAGCCCCAGCAAAGATTTACATTTTTATTAATTTACATTCAGCAGAGCAGCTGAATATTTTTCTTAAAATATTATTTTCTTACAAGCGTTATATATTTGTCGTGATTTTTATTTAAATTGTGAGCTAATTTAAACATTTTTTTTACGGTTTTTAAAAATTAAATATTGCCAGCATTTCAATTAAAAAGTATGATGAAAAAAAAAAACAAAACAAAAAAAACTTAAAAACAAGTTGAGCTGATGTTCCAATTTATTGTGAAGCTGAAATGACCATAAAAAAAATAATGATGACAGTCAACATTGTGTCAAACTCACAAATCCAACCAGCATGCCATTCAGAAAATGATGTAGAAGAGTTTGCGGATTTTCAAGCAACATTTAACATAGATTTCATTCCCTCTCAATTACATTGAATTTACAAATGCAGCTAAATCCAAGCACATCAATCAAGAAAAACGAGACTGAAATTTATTAAATGCATTGCGACATGTTAGATACAGTAAGATCGATAATCTTTTCCGAAATTTCAGAATGAGTGATCTATTGTACTGACATGGCGCACAGAGCATATTTTGTCATATCCAGACTATAGATGATTTTTTAAAACTGGTTTTGAACCCACACCTGTTGATTGCCTGGTGCACTAACCACAAAGCCTTGTCTATTTTTAGTTAGCCTATTCAAGTATTCCCTGACACATTCATAAGTAAACAATAGAGTAAGAAAAAAATAATGGAAGGTTGAAGATCGCAATGAATCTTGAGTGATCCACTTCTAGACTTACATGTTTATGTCTACCATTAACTATATATTAGTTTGTTCTATGATTCAAATTACTGGGCAAATAGACAAAAAAAACAAAAAAACATTGCATCTTTTTTCAAGCAAGATAGGTTAAAATAACAACCTAAGTGTACTGATACACATTGTACAATCATACAGCTACGAAACATAGATTCAATGAACCGTAACAAGGTGCTGGTTGAGTAAATTGTACAAAAAGAAAAATATCTCATTAACCAGGGTCGAGGCGTGAGTGCTGCAGGTCATAAATCCAAGAGGAAAAATTTATTGATGTTTTCTATGCTATATACAAAGGTACAAACAAACATATATTTATATTTTTGTATAAATAATTAATCTAACAACATACACGATATATATATTAATAAATGAATGTCATACATGTTTAAACTTGTAGTCATTTTCTTATGAATGATTATGCTAACTATATTCAATAATCACTGTACCCTAAAATGGTATTACATATGCAACTATAAATATGACCATGTTGCTACACTCAAGCCTAGTCCCTGTTATCAACCAATTACCGCGTTAAAAAAAAATCCGCTTGAGCAAAGAGCTTAGCTTGTGTCAAATCACACGTCTTTTAGATCATAAAAAGTAAACTTAAGCTAAAATATCCGCAGGAAAAAACCAGCCGAGCCACGCTTAGCGTTGTTTACTTTTTTTTTTTTAATTGGTAGGTAGAACTTTGAACACATGTGGCTTAATGATGATGAGCTTATCCGGCCATACTGTAGAAGTGCACTGTAACTGACCAATGTGGATATGTCCATTGACAGGTAAAACTTAGGTCACACACGATGAGGTACTTTTAAGCGGTGGTCAGAGAACATAAAAAATAGGCAAGCATAATGACTTTAGAGGTAATCAAGTTAATTATACAGGTACTATTCCAGTGAATGAATTGCTTAATAAATTAACATTTCAGCCAGTTTTTTTTTTTTGAATGGATATGGGGGTGGGAAATATCACAGGTATTGGTTGGGAAGACATAGAGTGGCATCCCTTGCATCACCAGGTGACGATAATTATGTCCCCTGCCTCTATGGAAAAGAACCCTAGCTGTCTCATATCATTATCAAGCTCTATCTCTGGTCCATTAATTTTCTGAAACAAGAAATGAAAAGGTAGTACATGTACATTGTATTAATAATTGAATTTTGAATCAGTCAGTTGTCCATTTTAACTTTTTAACTCTTATTTAAAGTAACATGATACACATTTAAAGTAACATGATACACATTTAAAGTAACATGATACACATTTAAAGTAAAGTAACATGATACACATTTGAAGTAAAGTAACATGATACACATTTAAAGTAACATGATACACATTTAAAGTAACATGTTACACATTTAAAGTAACATGATACACATTTGAAGTAACATGATACACATTTGAAGTATAGTAACATGATACACATTTAAAGTAAAGTAACATGATACACATTTAAAGTAAAGTAACATGATACACATTTAAAGTAACATGATACACATTTAAAGTAACATGATACACATTTAAAGTAACATGATACACATTTAAAGTAACATGATACACATTTAAAGTAAAGTAACATGATACACATTTAAAGTAACATGGTACACATTTAAAGTAACATGATACACATTTAAAGTAACATGATACACATTTAAAGTAACATGATACACATTTGAAGTAAAGTAACATGATACACATTTAAAGTAACATGATACACATTTAAAGTAACATGTTACACATTTAAAGTAACATGATACACATTTAAAGTAACATGATACACATTTAAAGTAACATGATACACATTTAAAGTAACATGATACACATTTGAAGTAAAGTAACATGATACACATTTAAAGTAACATGATACACATTTAAAGTAACATGATACACATTTTAAGTAACATGATACACATTTAAAGTAACATGGTACACATTTAAAGTAACATGATACACATTTAAAGTAACATGATACAAATTTAAAGTAAAGTAACATGATACACATTTAAAGTAAAGTAACATGATACACATTTAAAGAAACATGATACACATTTAAAGTAACATGATACACATTTAAAGTAAAGTAACATGATACACATTTGAAGTAACATGATACACATTTAAAGTAACATGATACACATTTAAAGTAAAGTAACATGATACACATTTAAAGTAACATGATACACATTTAAAGTAACATGATACACATTTAAAGTAAAGTAACATGATACACATTTAAAGTAACATGATACACATTTAAAGTAAAGTAACATGATACACATTTGAAGTAAAGTAACATGATACACATTTAAAGTAACATGATACACATTTAAAGTAAAGTAACATGATACACATTTGAAGTAACATGATACACATTTAAAGTAACATGATACACATTTAAAGTAAAGTAACATGATACACATTTAAAGTAACATGATACACATTTAAAGTAACATGATACACATTAAGTAAAGTAACATGATACACATTTGAAGTATAGTAACATGATACACATTTAAAGTAAAGTAACATGATACACATTTAAAGTAAAGTAACATGATACACATTTAAAGTAACATGATACACATTTAAAGTAACATGATACACATTTAAAGTAACATGATACACATTTAAAGTAACATGATACACATTTAAAGTAAAGTAACATGATACACATTTAAAGTAACATGGTACACATTTAAAGTAACATGATACACATTTAAAGTAACATGATATTTACATTTAAAGTAACATGATACACATTTAAAGTAAAGTAACATGATACACATTTAAAGTAACATGATACACATTTAAAGTAACATGATACACATTTAAAGTAACATGATACACATTTAAAGTAACATGATACACATTTAAAGTAAAGTAACATGATACACATTTAAAGTAACATGGTACACATTTAAAGTAACATGATACACATTTAAAGTAACATGATACACATTTGAAGTTATAGTAACATGATACACATTTAAAGTAAAGTAACATGATACACATTTAAAGTAAAGTAACATGATACACATTTAAAGTAACATGATACACATTTAAAGTAACATGATACACATTTAAAGTAACATGATACACATTTAAAGTAACATGATACACATTTAAAGTAAAGTAACATGATACACATTTAAAGTAACATGGTACACATTTAAAGTAACATGATACACATTTAAAGTAACATGATACACATTTAAAGTAACATGATACACATTTAAAGTAAAGTAACATGATACACATTTAAAGTAACATGATACACATTTAAAGTAACATGATACACATTTAAAGTAACATGATACACATTTAAAGTAACATGATACACATTTAAAGTAAAGTAACATGATACACATTTAAAGTAACATGGTACACATTTAAAGTAACATGATACACATTTAAAGTAACATGATACACATTTAAAGTAACATGATACACATTTAAAGTAAAGTAACATGATACACATTTAAAGTAACATGATACACATTTAAAGTAACATGATACACATTTAAAGTAACATGATACACATTTAAAGTTACATGATACATATTTAAAGTAACATGATACACATTTGAAGTAAAGTAACATGATACACATTTAAAGTAACATGATACACATTTAAAGTAACATGTTACACATTTAAAGTAACATGATACACATTTAAAGTAACATGATACACATTTAAAGTAACATGATACACATTTAAAGTAACATGATACACATTTGAAGTAAAGTAACATGATACAAATTTAAAGTAAAGTAACATGATACACATTTAAAGTAAAGTAACATGATACACATTTAAAGAAACATGATACACATTTAAAGTAACATGATACACATTTAAAGTAAAGTAACATGATACACATTTGAAGTAACATGATACACATTTAAAGTAACATGATACACATTTAAAGTAAAGTAACATGATACACATTTAAAGTAACATGATACACATTTAAAGTAACATGATACACATTTAAAGTAAAGTAACATGATACACATTTAAAGTAACATGATACACATTTAAAGTAAAGTAACATGATACACATTTGAAGTAAAGTAACATGATACACATTTAAAGTAACATGATACACATTTAAAGTAAAGTAACATGATACACATTTGAAGTAACATGATACACATTTAAAGTAACATGATACACATTTAAAGTAAAGTAACATGATACACATTTAAAGTAACATGATACACATTTAAAGTAACATGATACACATTTAAAGTAACATGATACACATTTGAAGTATAGTAACATGATACACATTTAAAGTAAAGTAACATGATACACATTTAAAGTAAAGTAACATGATACACATTTAAAGTAACATGATACACATTTAAAGTAACATGATACACATTTAAAGTAACATGATACACATTTAAAGTAACATGATACACATTTAAAGTAAAGTAACATGATACACATTTAAAGTAACATGGTACACATTTAAAGTAACATGATACACATTTAAAGTAACATGATACACATTTAAAGTAACATGATACACATTTAAAGTAAAGTAACATGATACACATTTAAAGTAACATGATACACATTTAAAGTAACATGATACACATTTAAAGTAACATGATACACATTTAAAGTAACATGATACACATTTAAAGTAAAGTAACATGATACACATTTAAAGTAACATGGTACACATTTAAAGTAACATGATACACATTTAAAGTAACATGATACACATTTAAAGTAACATGATACACATTTAAAGTAAAGTAACATGATACACATTTAAAGTAACATGATACACATTTAAAGTAACATGATACACATTTAAAGTAACATGATACACATTTAAAGTTACATGATACATATTTAAAGTAACATGATACACATTTGAAGTAAAGTAACATGATACACATTTAAAGTAACATGATACACATTTAAAGTAACATGTTACACATTTAAAGTAACATGATACACATTTAAAGTAACATGGTACACATTTAAAGTAACATGATACACATTTAAAGTAACATGATACAAATTTAAAGTAAAGTAACATGATACACATTTAAAGTAAAGTAACATGATACACATTTAAAGAAACATGATACACATTTAAAGTAACATGATACACATTTAAAGTAAAGTAACATGATACACATTTGAAGTAACATGATACACATTTAAAGTAACATGATACACATTTAAAGTAAAGTAACATGATACACATTTAAAGTAACATGATACACATTTAAAGTAACATGATACACATTTAAAGTAAAGTAACATGATACACATTTAAAGTAACATGATACACATTTAAAGTAAAGTAACATGATACACATTTGAAGTAAAGTAACATGATACACATTTAAAGTAACATGATACACATTTAAAGTAAAGTAACATGATACACATTTGAAGTAACATGATACACATTTAAAGTAACATGATACACATTTAAAGTAAAGTAACATGATACACATTTGAAGTAAAGTAACATGATACACATTTAAAGTAACATGATACACATTTAAAGTAACATGTTACACATTTAAAGTAACATGATACACATTTAAAGTAACATGATACACATTTGAAGTAACATGATACACATCTGAAGTAAAGTAACATGATACACATTTAAAGTAACATGTTACACATTTAAAGTAACATGATACACATTTAAAGTAACATGATACACATTTAAAGTAACATGATACACATTTAAAGTAAAGTAACATGATACACATTTAAAGTAACATGATACACATTTAAAGTAACATGATACACATTTAAAGTAACATGATACACATTTAAAGTAAAGTAACATGATACACATTTGAAGTAAAGTAACATGATACACATTTAAAGTAACATGATACACATTTAGAGTAACATGATAGACATTTAAAGTAACATGATACACATTTAGAGTAACATGATACACATTTAGAGTAACATGATACACATTTAGAGTAACATGATACACATTTAAAGTAGAATGCTACACATTTTTTTCAGAAATCTTAAAATGTATTTTTTTCTCTTCACTAAAAATCGATTTTTTAATAAAAAATGTTTCAGATAAAAAAAAAATCACCTTGTGGCTGGTATAGGTCAGTCTAGGTTCAGAGTTCATTTTGAATAATCGTTGAATCAAGGTTTTTAGCTTTTGAATGGACATGGTAGCTAAGAGAAGAGAAAAAAAAAAGAATTTTAAATTAAAATTAGCTTCAAAGAACAATTGAAGCATTTTAAGCCAGACTTGCCTTACTCACATCTTGAGCTGGGCTAGTTTGACTTTAAATGCTTCTTGCATAACTATTAGAGCTGCTGTTTGATTAAAATTATGGAACAATATTAACGGATAATTAAAAATTTTACCGCAAATGAATGCGCATTTTAATCTACACCATGTAATACATTTATTTCAATTCAAACTAGTTTGTCATTATATTCTATCATAACATTAGCATAATAAACAAGTCAGTTTAAATTATCAAATTAATTGTAACAGACCTATTAAGTCTATTGAATAATTCAGGCCGGCTGATTGACCCGTATCAATCAAGTGATGCAGGTTTTTTTTATTTTTATCAACAACAATGCCAAACACGTGTTTTTTCTTGGAGTGTAGGTTCCAAACTAATGATACATGTGTCAACCCCTCTCTCATCCATCCCGCTATATTTTGCCACACCACGCACCCCTGTAAGTCTTGCTTGCCCGACCCAAACCTGCCTCCGCCACTTTAGGTTATCTTACTGCCAGGCTGATGATAAAATTTACACTAAATATCCAACTAATGGTCTATGCTGAATTTTTCTTTTAAAATGTTTTTGAAACTACCTAAAGGTTGGCACCTGTTAAAAGGAACATTTTAAATCTCGGTAATTAGCTAGCCATACAATCCTTTTGGGAAATGCAGTTATGGGTCTAATGTTGTTTTTTTCATTAATTTGATAATTTGTCATTTGATTGCTAAATTTTTTTGTAAGGACATAACATCAAAATTGACATCTTCTATCCAGCACTTCAGCTACCTGTACATACAAAGATGGTGAAACCTTAATTTCAATAACATAAAAAGACAATACAGTTGTATGCATTACCTGGAAGTTTTTTGTCCAAAACTCCTTTTTCTGGATGTTGAGGACTAAAAATTTTCACCTCTGAAAACAAAACAGACTCGATCATTTTTTTTTAAATCACAGATGAGTGCCAAATAAAGGAAATAAATATTATGACAAACAAAATATACAGTAGTGGTAAAAGCACATACGTAATAAATTATCTTTTAAAGCTGTTGACTTCTCGCCAAGTTCAGAGTCTTCAGGGGCACCCCATTCTAGATTAAAAATGAAAATTGCTGAGTTTAGCATTAAGATCAATTAATAAAACTATGTTTTTTATAAATCATAAAATATTCTAGTGCTAGAGATAATCTTGTAGAGTAAAGTAAAAAAAAATAATCTATCTAGATCTCTTAAAGAAATCATATTGTACAGCCACTTTTTAAAACTGCCTAAATGTAAATTTGAACAAAGAAGCAACGGTTTCGAGTTGTGGATTTCTCTTTTTTTAGATGTGGTGGTGTAACAATCATGATGTGGTGGTGTAACAGTCATGATGTGGTGGTGTAACAGTCATGATGTGGTGGTGTAACAGTCATGATGTGGTGGTGTAACAGTCATGATGTGGTGGTGTAACAGTCATGTGGTGGGGTAACAGTCATGATGTGGTGGTGTAACAGTCATGATGTGGTGGTGTAACAGTCATGATGTGGTGGCAGAGGCTTTGTCTTGTAGTATGGTGCGGCTTATTGTCAACAATAACTTTCAAATGCAATACATGAACAAAATGTAAAGATACATTAGTACAGTAATATACAAATGAAGCATTTTTCTTATGTGCATCTATGATTCCAAGTTCAAGAATGACAAACGTCTATTTGCTGATCTTTCTTTTCTTTCAAATCTAACAAAATATTCTACAAACCTTAACTTAATGTCACCACATTATCAAAGACTGATGATTATAACCATGTATGCAAGCGTCATTGCTATTCTATACTATTCCATTGGAGGACCAATGATAATCTTACAAGTCTAATAATACAGAATATGCAGGCACTATCTTAAATTTGATTCAGGTTTTTCCAACGAGAGTGATAACAATGTAGCAAATGTGCATCAAAGTTGTGCATGTCAGGTGATAATGGGTGTTAATCTATTATAAGAAATCAGCCATCAGTCTTTTTTGATTTTGTAAAAAAAAAATTATTACAAGGCCAGTGCTTCAAAGATTTAAACTTGTTAAAAACCATAAATATGGGATAGAATTACAACAATAGTATATGGCAAACCATAAATATGGGATAGAATTACAACAATAGTATATGGCAAACCATAAATATGAGATAGAATTACAACAATAGTATATGGCAAACCATAAATATGGGTAAAGAATTACAACAATATTATATGCCAAAGCAAGTAAAGTGTAAATTTAAGCTGGGCTTCTGCAAAATATTTATTAATAGTCATGCAAAAAAAAAAATGGATGCAAACAGATTGCAAGATAAATAAAAAAAAATGGATGCAAACAGATTGCAAGATAAATAAAAAAAAAATGGATGCAAACAGATTGCAAGATAAATAAAAAAAAAATGGATGCAAACAGATTGCAAGATAAATAAAAAAAAAATGGATGCAAACAGATTGCAAGATAAATAAAAAAAAAATGGATGCAAACAGATTGCAAGATAAATAAAAAAAAAATGGATGCAAACAGATTGCAAGATAAATAAAAAAAAAAAATTGATGCAAACAGATTGCAAGATAAATAAAAAAAAATTGATGCCAACAGATTGCAAGATAAATAAAAAAAAATTGATGCCAACAGATTGCAAGATAAATAAAAAAAAAAATTGATGCAAACAGATTGCAAGATAAATAAAAAAAAAATTGATGCAAACAGATTGCAAGATAAATAAAAAAAATATAAATAACTTACTGTCTACAAGAATTTGGTACCGTGGATGATTTGCTGTAAATTCATTGCTTGGGTTATTTTTGGTCTTATCACAATTGCCGCCAGATAGTTTCCACTCTGCACCGAAACGCTTAAGGTAGTCGATTTCTGCACCTTTCCTTTCTTCAAATGAAATCTGAAACAGAATCTTTTTCTTTAAAATCCAATCTTGTTTCTATTCCTCAATTTTTTAGTGCATTAGGTCAATCAATAATTCTTTCCCCCAAACTGTTCTATATATATGTTTATTATTCACCAATTTAATAAGTTACAGAGACAATGTGACGAAGACATTGCACAGCAACCTTTAAAACCATTTTTACATGAGTGAATCTTAAGAATGTCTTCTTATTCCACTCAAAAAGAATTCTAGCATTGACTAGAGTTGGAATCCTAGACTACAGTTTAGTTATGTCATGAAATGCTAATTGGCTTTTAATATTGTTTAAATTGCTTATATATATAAAAAAAAAAAACAATAGTGAAACTGGAAAAACTCACTGGAGTTCGACTAATAAGTTTTAGACTTCCAATTTTGGCCACAAATAGTTGCCGAACTGTATCATAGGAGAAAGTTCTTAATATTGGATTGTCTGCTATCTCCAGCTCTTCCAGGTGCTGTAATTTGTTAAGCTCATTTATAGAAGACCACTGAGAGAAAAATATAGATTCAATAATTGTTTTTTAATAATAATGCAGTAATCGTAAAATTTGTCAATAATTTTAGATAAGAGTTCATGTCAATGCAGTAGGAGACCAATTTTGCTACAATAAAATTAACTGAATATTGTATCTACTGCAAAACTGAATATCATATCTACTGCATAACTTAATATCATATCTACTGCATAACTGAACATCGTATCTACTGCTTAATTGAATATCATAGCTACTGCATAACTGAACATCGTATCTACTGCTTAATTGAATATCATAGCTACTGCATAACTGAACATCGTATCTACTGCTTAATTGAATATCATAGCTACTGCATAACTGAACATCGTATCTACTGCTTAATTGAATATCATAGCTACTGCATAACTAGATCAAACATGAGACACGTTTAATTAACGATAGAAAAACATTTTTTAACCAAACAATTTTTTTTCTCTCTAAATTGTGAGCTGTTTTTTTTCCAAGCGTTATTACCTCAGATATATCATTTTTCTTGATGATAAAAACTTTGAGTTTCTTGAAGAACGTTGTTTTCTCAGTGGGAGAACAATCAGGGAAGTAAATTGATTTGATCTGATTCTCACTGACCACCAGAGTCTCCAGCCTGTGTTATAGAAAACAAAATAAATTACATCATTTTAGAAACCAAATGGATAGACAAAGAAAAAAAAAAGTTGCAGTTAGCTCCCTTGACTCATGGCACTGGTATGAAGGTGAAGGGCTTGGTAAATATTGGGCAGGATAAATTTTATGCAACCCATCTTTGTAGAGGTTCAACAAAATGCTTGATTGGATGATATACTATAAAGAACCTATAAATATTCAAGGCGAAGTTTTTTGAGGTGCCCTTGCCACATTGCCAGCAAAGCCGAATCTGCAATGGTTATAGATAACTGGCAATAAGCCAGCACCATGTCAGTTGGGATCATAACCCTTGCCACATTGCCAGCAAAGCCGAATCTGCAATGGTTATGGATAACTGGCAATAAGCCAGCACCATGTCAGTTGGGATCATAACCCTTGCCACATTGCCAGCAAAGCCGAATCTGCAATGGTTATAGATAACTGGCAATAAGCCAGCACCATGTCAGTTGGGATCATAACCCTCACTGCCATGGAGGCCACCCCCAGCTCAGGTTGCAGTGGAAAAATTTCCGTAGTTATTGGCAGGCAATGAACATGGACATCTGAGTTGGTAGGCTGAAACACTAACCACTCTGTCGCAACAATAAAACAGAAACACTCTTAGATCTGTTTGAATACTTTCCGTTTTCATAGGGATGCATACCCTTCTTCTAATCTTCTGCATCGACGCCATTTTTTTTTTTTTTTTTAGATTTATAATTATTCATAAAATCATATTTTCATTTTTAGAGCCATAAACACACATGATGAAAGTGTATTAAAACTATTGCACTCATTGACATTAGTGACTTTTTGTGATCCTTTGATATCCTGAACGCTCTTCTAGTCGGTAAAGCAGGGACTGTAATACAGGAACATGGTGGCAGTGTGGCAGAGTGCTCGACAGCTAACAGAAAGGTCCTGAGTTTGAGCCCTGGTGGAGTGCCAGGTCTTTTCTACCATCTGATCAACGTCCACCCCAAGGTCCACCCAGCTTACAAAGGGGTACCCGACATTTGTTGGGGACAGTGAAGACAGCTGGGCATTGTACCGGCCACACAATCTCACGTGATAGCCATGAATACAGAAACTTTACTTCATCTGACCTCGACGGTCTTTAAAGGCTTTATAAGGGAAACTTTTATACGGCTAATTTAAAAGTCAACTTAAAAAAAAATATCTTTGTCTTACACAGGTAGATTTCCCAGTTTGAGAATCTCTTCCCAGTCTGCAATTTGATTGGTCATTAGGTCTAAAATCCTCAGACGTTTCAGTGCATGGGCAGAGTCAGACAGCTGGATGAGATTATTATAAGATACGTGAAGCTCTTCCAGCAAAAGAAACATGGAACAGCACCTCAGGATCTCCTTCCATGAAAGATTCATTTGGTTCATAGTTGCATTTTTTAGCCTAAAAAAACCGGCTGACAGAGAACTCGGATCACCGGGTAGCACAAGACGGTTCTCGCTTAAAGGAAAAATTGTATATGCATAAAGACATAAAACATGTAATAACAAAAATACTTTTTTTATATAAATGCAAAATCTAAATTTACGATCAAAATGTGATTTAGAAATAATAATTGTACACAATATTTAAATAGGAGTGAAATCAACAAATGTGGACACAGTTTTAATGATTGAAATAAATAAGTTTCTAATGAAATTATAAAAAAAAATATAGGTATGAAATGTACTAGCTTCTAGTAGCACACAACCTTGGCATCATTCAAAGCCTTACCTACAATATACATCTACAGTATGGTTATCAGTTAATTAATTTTTACCAATGTATATATAATATTTTTTTTCAATAGTACAATTGTACAATTATTAGTAGTAAAATGTATGCCTATGTTGTGTTACTTTGAGAAAATAAAGAATACTAGTACTTTAAAGTAAAAATACAACAGACGTAGGGAGAGTTCTTTAAAAAATAAATCATACTCAGCAAATAAAAAATTTTTCTTACCTTACTGTCAAATCTCTAAGGTAGGGCAGCTGTTTGGTAATCTCCGCAACACGTTCCCATGTGGCTAACAAGTTAGCGGAGAGGTCAAGGTCAGTGATATTGGGACACAATCGATCCAGCTCACCTTCTGGGCCCCCACAATATACTTTCATGTTATACACAGACACTTTTCTTAACTTGTTGAACTGACTGCAAGTAAGAATTGAATGAATAACGATCAAAAGTACGACATTTTATGATAATTAATTGAATTCAAACTTAATAAGCAGTTTTGTGTCTAATAAATAGGAAAATAGGACAACAGTAAATAAAACTATATTTTTCATCGCTACATTTTAAGAATCAGAAACAACCACTAAATATACATCCTACAAAAATTGATTTTAATTCTGACTTTTCTAGACTAAGGCTCAACTCAAGAACAATATAAATAGTTTAAGCATGGTTCCAGAAATCTTGAATTTTCTAGACTAATATATTTAAAAAAAAAATTAAGATTTTACTTTGAAAATAATTCTAAGATTGAACTGTCACTAGCTCAAGTAGAAAAAAAAAATGAAATTTTAAAAAGGAAAAAAATATGTTTTAGTGGCTTTTGAAATAAATGCCAAATGAAATTTCTAGTTTTGTTTTAGGATTATATTTGCTTTTGATTAAAAAACAAAATAAATTAGAGATAAAAAAATGACAAAGAAAATTAATAACTTACACATGCATCATACATATCTTGTATTTATTAAAAAATGTGTCGCAAATATTACATAATCAAGGTAAATCTATATTATTAGAATTAAGTGAGGATAATTAAAAAAAAACAACTTATTTTACACTACCTTTGCTGGAGATTAACTTTCTTCGCACCAACCATCTCCACGCTGGTCTTCTTGAAAAACTGATCCACAACAAACAAATCTTCCTTCTGGATGCCAGCATCTTCATCTTTTTTCAGACCGTACCTTTCGTGTAGGGCCTGCACAATGCTGATGCCACCATTCACTTTCTTGGGCCTCACAAAAGAGCCGGACGTGGGATGACTGAAAAAACAAATGTTTTTATTTTTATTGTCAAACACGAATAATTATCAGATATTTTCTAAAAAAAAAAAAAAAAAAGCAGAAATAAAATACCTGGTTTGAAAATAAACAACTCCTGCGTGTGAACCATTGTGTTTACCACGGGTCGGGTCATCCCACTCCACACCTAGCCACAAACCTTAAAAAAAATTATGGAAGTTCAGATGAAAATGAAGATCTTTTCAAGATTGCCAAAACTAGAAAACAGTGAAACACTCATTTTTGTAGCAAAATGAGATATTTAGGTGTCAGACCCCCTAAGATTTGGGGACCCCTGACAATAATTGAGTTTTAATATTAAAACTTTAGATCTTGAACCTCGTAGCTAAAATCACTTCTCCAATCTTGTGTTAAGTCAGAATAACAGGTTCTTAGTTTAGAAAATTAATTTTTTAAAAAGCTGACGTTAATTCATATATGACTTGATAGCCTTAACAAACAAACAAACAAACAAACAAAGCAATGAGCCACAAACCTTTAAAAAGTATAATTAACATTTATTTATTATTGAATTCCAAAAAAAAAATTTTACATCATGGCTTCACCAGATTGCTTACTTTTCTATAGTGTTACATAGTGACATGTCACCAGACTGTCTTATTTCATTCATACTTTCCTTCAAAGCATAATCTTACTTTTTTTTTTTTACTAACTATTTTCCATAAAAACACAAATATAAATGCTATATCAATATATCTTTTATGTTCTTTTAAACCTGTATCTTCAAGTTATTTCTCTAAATTGTGTAAAATTTTATCCATTTCATCCAAAACATGTGACTAAATCCACCAACTTCAAAAATTAAAAAGTAAACACCCCCATTCAGTTATGCCCGTGAAGCCACGTTTGCAGCCGAAGAACTTAAATTCAAAGAAATATAGGTAAAGAAAATATTTTTTTTAGTAGCTTAGAATTATTGAGTAATTTTACTGTCCATTTCGTTTGATTCACACTAAGACATATGCATTAGGATATGAAAGAACCATTAATCTCATGGGATGATGGGTGGACTGTCATTGGTAGTTACCTAATTTTTTATTTGGTTTATTGTTGATATTTGATTTGAGATTTACCTAGTAGGCGACTATTGGCGTATTCAACCGTATTGCTTTTTAGTTGTTTTGTTTTTTACATAATTACATTCACTGAAAATTTAAATTTCAAAGTTATTTAGGTGAATGGTGCAATCTATTTTAAGTATTTTAGTGGCAGTTCAATATAATTTATATATGAGGTCCAAATAATATATCAGTTTATAATATAATAATTAATATATGATCTCTGAAATATTTTGAAATAAATACTTAAATCTGTACACATGTAGTTGAAAATTAAATGAATCTCACTACAGTAGAATGAAAATAATTTTACCACAATACCTTTTGTTGGTGGGACTTCTCCAATATAACGTATAAATGCGCAATGTCCATCACATTCAACTCTGTCTCCTACCTGAAGAACGGATCCATCTGAACCACGAAGATCTGAAGTGAAATTGAATCATGATTAGTAGAAAATCAAAAGAGATGTAAAATTTTTATCAGATATATTATCTTTTTAAATAAGCCAGCACAACTTTCTGGACAAAAATCGACCTTAGTGCAAAGACATATTTTATTTTATAAATGTTTATTCACAATGGGATGGAGTGATTGTTTACAAATGTATCTGACTCACCCGTGTCCTCCATTTTCAGACATAACCAAAACTTGATTTAGCATCAACAGAACAAAACAAATTGAAAAAAATAAATAGCATTATTTATAATTTTTAAATTATATATATTCAATACCAAATAAAAATATTAAGTATGAGTGATAATTAAATAATTTAAAATGTATTTTAAGTTTAAATTAAATAAAAACGATCAATTTCTTTCGTGATCCACATTTTTATATGGTTGTAGAGTAAAGTAGTAAACAAACATTCAGGACATACAAAATATTACTTACCTTAATATTAATACATTTATTAAAGTTTTTTTTTCTGTAAATCCGATACAAACGATTAATATTTCATTTCAGTTAAAATTATACTTTGTTTATTAACGAAATTCTGAACTAATTCAGTAATATTTATATATATATATATACTGTTTAAATAAACTACATAACAAAATTCACAGTTCTGCAACTTACACAAACAAAAGTATAATAGAAATTTAATATAATAAATAATCGATAATAAACAAGTAAATTTACACCACGCTAAATTTGGAACTACCTACCAGACGAGGTCCGGTGACATAGATATAATAATGCCTTAATGGGTAATTTTGTATGAGCTGATGCTTTATCTTATGTTTGGTCAAGCTATGGCATGAAGGTAAGGGTATTTAAAATAGTAATGGTATTTGTATCTTTTTTTGTGTGTTTATTTTTAATTTACCATTTTCCTAATAATGATTGTCTTAGACTCATGAAACTTTCATTCATTGAGTCTTATTAACTTATCAGTTTTGGTGCAGGGCTGTCACCAGCTAATCTTGGGCCGGGCCCCTGAGATCACACCTGCCAACCAATAGTTTATTTTATCACAGATTATTGTACATGATGGGGATCCTAAAAGCACTGCTCGGTTTTACATATTGACTTATATTGTACACAAATAAATAGGTAAACTAGTGAACAAATTTGTAAAAAATGTATATGTTCTCCCCTCAATAGTAATGAAAGATTTATTTTTATTATTATATATGTGCAAAAGCTTAGAGTCAAATTTTAGAATATTTTCATTTAAACTGATTTCATTGTGTTTATTTTATAAATTAGCACTTCTGTAATGATAGTTTTCAGTATAGCTCTACAAGTTAAGAAACCACGGATAAGTTGTGAAACTTCATTTAATTAAATCAGTCCTAAAGTTTAGGGCAAGGGTCACATATGTATTTTATTAAATAGTTAAAGTTAAGTCTTTGTTGGGTGGAAAGAGGTTGAAAGTATGTTAAAAAATACAAGTTAACTAGGTTAGGAAAATTTGGTAATTTACCTATAATTACCATGCCCAAGACCGTAGCCAGGATTTTGTTTTTTTTGGGGGGGGGGGGGGGGGGGCTGTTCCAAGTTTTTAAAGGCAAATTTTGGTCAATTTTTAATGAGTTACTATCAGCAATAAGACTTTTGTTTATTTGGGGGGGGGGGGGGGGGGAGGCAAGTTAATGATGCAGACAGAATTTCAAGTATAGCTGCTGCAATCCTTTGGAATGGCAGAATACTCATATAGAAGAGATAGTTACAATTTTTACAGTAGTACATTTAGTTCAAGTATATCTGCATCAATCCTTTGGGACACCAGTTATACTCATATAGAAGAGATAGTTGCAAATGTGGTTGTGCACAAAGTCAAAGAAGTGCATTTTGATATAATTTGTTTACGAAATTATAGAGGTGTATTTTGATCAAGTATTTCTACCGTTATCCATCAAGATGGCTGAATACTTACATATACTATCCAGAGAATTTGGAAAGGATTATTACAGTACATGATTATATTTCCAAAATGTTTTTATCTTTGAAGTCCATGTAAAAAAACTTTATTTGAATTGTAAAACTTCGCCTCATTCATTGAATTTTGTCTATAACAGAAGATGTGCAACTAAATTGAACTCTACCACATGTAAACAATAAAAACAACAAAAACAAAATGAAATTAAATAATATAAATACTGTAAGGTCTTTTTTTTTCCTGCGAAATAAAGAATGAAAGAAAATATTTTTTGAAATAAATTACTTTGAAATTCCGCCAAATTCATGTACAACAATAAACTTCATTTAGTGATGTGATTTTTTCCCAAATTAAAAAATCAGTTACATGAATTCTTACAAAATTAAATCCACAATCCAAATCTCTAGGACTGTGTTTGTTCTTTCTAAAAAATTATTTCTTGAATATGATTCCAATTAGACACTTCATGTTGTACCAGAAATAACTGATTTTCTAATTGCGGTTTAATTTTTCTTAATGGCTTTAATAGTGGATTTGCATAAATTTAAATGTTTTCCAGTTGTATTCAATCTCTCCTCATTTTCTAATCAATGTAAAATTGCTGTTTTCATTGCCAGTGAAATGCATAACTTCAAATTAGAACCAAATAAAATTCTGATTTAAAAAAAAGACTTTACAATTCGTAATACAAAGAAATTTTTTTTACATTCCAACATCAAATTAACAGGTTATTATAGACTCATTATTGAGAATTTAAAAAAAAATAGTTTTGGTGAAATTACATTCAAGAACTTAGCATTGACACTAAATTAAAACAGATATCTTTGTGGGTGGACCAGGGCGGCAGCAAGGGAAGGTCCAACCCTAACACGACAGGATCCTCAGCCTTAAAGGCCCAGTCTAGTATAGTAATCTGCTATTAAATGACTTAGCCATCAGTGTAACCGTAGGGGTACCAATTAGTGTGTAGAACCTCAGGATCAAGGTTACTAGGAGACAGACCTGGGTCCACTCAGGTGCACAGTTTAGCATAAATAAAAAAGGATAATTAAAAATTTGCTCTTGGCTCCTTTACTCAATTATCCTGTAAAGTCTTTTAAAAATGTATACCTCAGTTATCTTAACATATTTGTTTTATAAATGAATGATTGTAAACATTTATCAGACATTGATATTCATCTTCTAGCGTCAGAGCAATGGCGTCCTACTTTGGTATTCGGTTATCAAGAAAGGAGGAGAGGCTGTTCGTTGTCATGGGGATTTTCATTACCGCTATTGTAGTCATGCAGGTCTACAGTTCCATAAACAGAGACACGCAACTTGGTGATTGGCTAGACAGGAATAAAATTGACCACTTGAAAGATTTTGTAAGCCATGCAGGTTAGTGAGATGAAGAGCTCCAATTTAAAATTATGTATATTAAAAAGTTGGTCCGTACTTATTTCTGAATGTGACTAAATGTGCAGTGATTACCAGTTTTTTTTTTTTGGTTTCCATGACAACAATCCTTTACAGAAAAAGAGGCAAAAATGTAGTGCTGGCTGTTGGATGAACCAAAACACTACTAAAATAACTTTATTTGAAATGTAATACAGTTATTCTTACAAAATAAGTCATTTTTATACTCGCAGATTTGTCTCAATTTAGTGACAAACTCAGACCAATGGGGTACCTCTGTTGTCACCTCTCGCCACCACTCCTCCCACATTTGTTGCTACAAATTAAATTTAAAAATTGAAAAGCTATGGGGCCCTCAAAGCTTAGGGCCCCTGACGTATGTTCGGGTTTCCCCACCTCCTTTCTCCAATGACCCTGATGCCTCCAACCATTAGGTTATGACCAACATTTTTTGTTTAGTAACCATGGGCCTGTAAATCTCTTAATAAAAGTAGCACTTTATCTGAGCCGATATTACTGTCAGAAAATCTGGTCATGCATTGAAATGAATGGGGTGCTAATCTCTTAAAGTTCTTTTCATGAATGAAAGGTATCCCTTGATTCTGTGCAGTCAACTTGTATTTCTGTGTGGTCATGTCAATGGTCAGCCAGTTGGTCACTGTAGCACAGAGTGTGTCCAGGATGTTCTATGAAACGATTATTCTCAGTTCACAATAGTTCACACTGAGTTAGTTTTACGTTTCCTTGAATTAGGGTAACGTTAATAAACATCATCCCTTTTATTCATTTTATTTTTATTCACTTTAATCGCAGCCAACTAGTCATTTGAATCAACAGACACAGTCAATTCTACAATTGCCGTTCATCATTATTTGCTTATTTTACTACATTTGTTTGTTATGGTTCATAAAAATTATTATTTACTGTAAAAATAAGATGTCTTATTAATTCATCATCAGGATGCTCCACATCAGCTGATGTCCTAGAAACTATGCACGGTGCCAGAATCGACGATCCACTTTTCCTGAGCCTTCCCCCCAATGACAGGCAGCTTATAGTCAAGGCAGTCCACAGGCTGCATGATGAACTGGAACTGAAGTTCTGGCTGACTGAGAGCAGATTGACAAACGCCTTTGAATTGTGAGTAGTTAGTGGATGCAATCAATGTAACTTGTCTCGATCCTAGAAAATGAGACTCGCCATATAGTAAAGATTTTGGTCAATGGATTTTTCTTCATAATCTCGTAAAAATATGTGACCTTCATTTGAAGAAAATTAAATTTAGCCATCATTAATTCACCTAATAAACATGAATGGGAAAAAAATCAACATATGATCTTGCTTTTTTTTTTCCTATCTCACCTTATTGTTTGGTATTTATTTTCTCTGCAGGCTGCAAAATGAAAACATAATGAGTCTTAACGATCTGTCATGGATGAGTGAAGCCAAGCTCAGTAATGTGTTGAATGTATTGAGAGATTCTGACAGAGAGACATTTGTTCAAAGGTTGTCCCTATTGAAAGAGATGCTCGCCTCGGGGAAAGAAGTCGTGTCCAGCAAAGATCTCATTTATTTTCTGAGAGGAAAGAGTAAAACAACGTCAAAGGCAATTAGTAAGTAAACCATAATTTTTATTCATTTGATTGTAAAAAAAAAAAAATCCCGGTAAAGTTCTCTAAGGTCCTAAAAAAAAATCCCCTGTTTCTCATAGAGGATCGAACCTGGGACTCTTAGAATGAAAGTCGAGCTTTTTACACCTCTTGACCATCTGCCCTCTGCCTGCAGTTGTAAGAAATATTATAATTTTTGTATTTACTACACAAAAAAGAAATCACCATTTAAGCTGGTAGACAAGATGTTGGTGATTTTCTGACTATATCCATGGCGACTGCTTACACAATAACCATAGAATACGTGTCAAACAGAATGCGCAACCTCGTTTGGCTAAGTACATCTGATGGCCGCCATATTTGTACAATGGATGATGCCATTGAGACTAATCAATTATTGTTGTAAATAACTGGACCAATTATTTATCAAGCATCTTCTAGTACTCTTGTCTACAAAGTCGCAGAAAATATTATAATTTAGTTTTCCTTCAGCTGGACAGACATTTCCATCAGCCTTTTTTCTTTAACATGGCGAAGCTGTTTCAGAATTAATTTGTTCTTACTTAACATGTCCGATGTCCATCTTTTATATGTGACGGATATTTCACACCAATATTTATCTGCTGTACTATTAGTGTTTCAAAAAATAATTCTGACTGAGGGGGGGAGAGGGAGGTGAGAAGCCCTAAAGTCCCGGTTCCCCAGCGCCTCTCCTATCCCATAACGACGCCAGTGTGTAAATATAAAGCTAGCTGTTGTGTAAAGTTATTTTTGGTAACAGTGCCCCTTCCTAGTTTGGTGCCAGATGCGGGCGGCAGCATCAACCTGCAGTACCCTACTGAAAGGCCTACAGTGAATTTAGAATCTACATTTGAAATATTGCAAAAAAAGTTTTTAAAATAGTAAATGTAGTGGCTCGATGGAGCTGACAACATTGTTGGTGGTTTATTAACGGTTGTGAAAGGTTGTGTGAATCTGTGTGTGTGTGAGTGTGTGTTTTATGGTAAATAGTTTCTCCCATGGATCAATGCAGCCAACCAGTGTTTCACAAGTACAAAGTAGTCAATAACAGTAATTAATGGGCGTTCCCCCCCACACACACACAACCCCAACTTTTTTTCCTTTACTCTTAATTTATTGATGGGTAACTCCAACGGCATCAAGTTAATGGGGTGTTTTGGTCAGATTTATCTCCCCTTTCATCAATTCTAGGTAGCAGTGAGTGTTTTTTTTTTGCTTGATTGCTGACTGTTCCATACCCCTCCCCCCCCCCCCCCCTTCAGCCACAAACCATTTTCTGGAAATTATATTGATGAAACGTGTTGCCTTTTAACCCAGTCGGGCCTCGCGTGGCCGGCATGTGACCCCTTGCGGCCCCCTAGCTTTAATGATACGCTGCCCCCCCCCCCCCCACAGGGTCTGTCTTGATGGTGGGAGATGGCTGCCATGTCAGTTTCCAAAGTCGAACTGTGATACCCGTAGAATAAGTTGATGTGTGTGTGTGTGTGAGGGATGGGGTGATGTGTGTGTGTAGGGGGGGGAGGGGATGCTTATCCAGGACCGTCCAGGGCTTTCGCTCCGGCGGCCCCAAGTTAGATGAAGGGCTAAGTAATAAGAATAAAGAAATAGATGGATTGATAGAAAGATAAATGTATGCACGGACTGATGGGTACATGGTTGGATGGATGAGTGGTATAAATAGGTTGATAGAAAGATTAACGAATGGATGGAGCGATAGATTGATGGATGGATACATAGATGGGTGGATGGATGGATGGATACATAGATGGGTGGATGGATGGATGGATACATAGATGGGTGGATGGTTTAGATATTTAGATGAATGGACGATTTAGATCGATAGATGGATTGATATAAATAAAGAAAAATATAGATGGATGGATCGATTGGTAGGTAGATACACATACGTGGAATGTAAGTGCAGCTCTTATGGGCAGAAAATAAAAAAAGGTATCGAAATGAGCTTTTGTGACATTGATTTGTGGCCTCCTGATTGCCGTGTTAATGAAACAATTAATTAAATCTGCTCTCTGCTGGCCGCGCCAGGGGAAACAATCATGCTCATGTCAACTTGTGATGCGCGTATTGCCTTCATCGGCGACGCTGGCGTGCTGGTTTTAACTGGGCAGCTTAATTACGTCATCGTTTTTTGTTGCTTTTTTAATACATTTTTATATGATCTCTTGTTATAAAACATTGTATCGGCTGCTGGCGTGTAGACACAGTAGAGCAAATGTCTTCATGTTTGAATTTCTCCTTCCCCTCTCCCCCCCCCCCCGCATTAAGCTTTTCTTTTCTATTATATATATATATTTTAATCTTCGTTTAATCCAGTGGTTCCCAAACTTTTTTGAGCCGTGGACCCCTTTTAGAATCAAAACTTTCCCACGGACCCCCAAGTGAAAAACCTACATAAATGCATAATATACAAATTACAAATGAATGAAGAAAAAAAAACATTTTGATGAAGAAGTATTTATTGAAATGATAATTTCTGTTTAAAATAAAATACATTAATGACTTGGATGAACTTGATGAGATATTATGAGTGTGTTTATGTCCGGCTCAATGTTTGTGAGTAGCAGCCGCAAATTCCCACGAGCACTAATTTCTAGTCGGTTTCTTTTTGTTGTGATGAGACTCATAACAGCACTGAATCCACGTTCTACCAAATAGGAAGACGGAAAGGCAGTCAATAACTTCTGTACAATAGCCCATAATGCGGGATATAAAATTGGTATCTGTTTTTGTAACCAGAATTTGTGATATCCTTGTTCATACAATGGTTTAAGTTCCTCATTTGTGGATATTTCAATAAGCTGTTCCTGTATTGCTACGGATTCATCTGTGCTAGGTATGTGAGTTTGTCCATGTGCGAAAGGGTTCAGCACCCAGTCGGGAATATCCAAGTGAAGAATGTCTTCAAATCTTTGGTTTATGTCTGCATGAAGAGCTGTTAAGTGCTGACAGTAGGCAAGCAAATCTTCATCCCTGTTTTGCGATTTCAAAAGATTTGGAAACTGAAAACATTCTCCTCTTGCCAAGTTTTGTTTGTACAGAAAAAGTTTTGCGACAAACGCAGACATCACACTTTTAGTTTTGATTAAATTTAATTGGTCTTCTTGTAGTTTAAAATTAGTTTCGTTAAATTTGTCAAGTAAATCAGTCAAATAGGCTATGTCATTTTTTGAGTTAATTAAATTGTGTCGCAAATCATTGTCTTTGCCTTCCAAGAATTCCAACACAGAATCAAAGAGGGTATAAAAGCGATTTAAACATGCACCCTTGGATAACCAACGTACTTCTGTGTGAAGTAGTAAACGATTATAGTCTTCATCATTTTCCAAACAAAGTTGAGCAAATAATCTCTCATTTAAAGCATTCCTTTTGATTTTATTAACTGCTTTAATGACATGATCTAGTGATCCATGCAAACGTTCACTAAGATTTTTTGCAACCAAATGATGTCGATGAATGACACAATGTACTGAAAATACATTTGGTACAGCTTGTTTTAAGTATGCCAGGAAGCCTCGGTATCTTCCTACCATTGCCGGAGCACCATCAGTAGCAACAGAGATGATATTAGTTAAGGGTATAGCTTTTATATCAAAATAACTTTTTAATTCAGTAAATAACGTTTCTCCTTTTGTATCGGTTTCCAAACATTTAGCAAATAACAATTCTTGACAAAAATTGTCTTCTTTGATAAATCTTACATAAGCTAAAAGTAAAGCTTCGTTTCCTGGTAAAGTTGGCTCATCAAGCTGTATAGAGAATTCAGATGTTTTTAAGTACTCACATATAGAATTTTATACGGACTGAGCCAATTCATCAATCCTTCTTTGTACCGTATTATTACTCAGTGGAATTCTTTTTATAATGTCGAAAGCTGGTTTGTGCAACACGGTGCGTATCACGTCACTTACAGCTGGTAATATAAGTTCTTCACCAATAGTATGGGGCTTTCCGGACTTTGCAATCAATAAAGAAATGTTATAAGAAGCAGCAATCAGTCCATCATCATCTCGCTTAGCTGTTGTCCCAATGAGTTTCTGCAGTGACGGTGTTTTCAAATATTTTTCTTTGACTGTTTGAAAAAACGTTAAATCCTTATCTTTTTTATCAGCGTGCATTTTTATTAAATGCTCCTTAAGCTTGGAAGGTCTCATGGAATCATTAGACATAGTTTTATTACATAGAAGACACATAGGTAAAGTACTATTTCCAGGTGATGAAATAAATCCATACTTTAAATATTCAACACTGTATTGTCGGCATTTTTTCTTTGGCTCACTCATTCTGTTATCTGTCAAAAAGGCACAAAACGATAAAGAAAATGTGGATATCAAATGTTTTGTTTGCAGCAAACCACTGTTAATTATTAACATTTTCAATGGAATGCTGCAGACCTGCAGTAAAGACTTTTAGAATTAATTATATGACGTAATGAAACGATTTCCTGTAATTTTTAATAAAATATAATTTCAAATAATTTACTACTTTTAAATAACATCTGTAAACAAAAAACTTAATATCTCTTCCTAAGTTTTTAATAAAAAGAGGCATTACTATATTGAAAAATGTGATATATAATTTTTTTTCAAAATTGGTTGAATTTTCTTTTCAAGACTAGACTGTTGATAAAATATGTGGATTCTTACATGCACTGAAGTTGTACTTTCTATGTCACTGTATTATTACTTTCCTGTGTGCTGCCTATTTTCATCAAGCTGTATGTCTGTCCCTCTCTGTTGTGTTCTTTCTCCTGTTCTCTCTGTCTTCCAATCTATCTGTCAGAAATATCTGCTAGCTTCTTTTATAAGACCCTAATTACAACGTCTTTAAACACTCATCCTTGTTTCTGATTGATCGGTCCCTAATAGGTTATATTCTGTTATTTCAGTCAAAACAGCAATATCCCTGGACTTTTGTAATCCCTGGACTTTTGTATTTTAATGACAAACTAACTAATTAACTCATCCCTGACCTAATGATCCATATTCTTGAAAATACAATGCTCAACCTAGAAACTTTGGGTCTTTGTATCATTAATCAAGCCCATGTAGAAGTTCGGCGCCATACATACGAGACCAGACAGTAGATAAATAGGTTACCACAACATTTGTCTCTTGAAAATAAAAGGGCGCTTAGCATTGCTTTTGATTACAGCCTAACCAGGTCATCTTTTTTTTTCCACAGGTATGTGTCACCCAAAAATACAAACTCTCTATAAACATGACCGACATTGTAATCTCAGAGAGTCAGAGTAAATATGGCGCATTTTCTGCATAAGCGTGTTTTCTGCCGTCTGTCTCTTACCATGCCATGCTTGTTATTAACTTTTAGCTGGCGCTTTCACTTTATTTATTGTTTTTATTTTTATTTCCATTAAAATAAAATGAATTTTAATTTTACTGTTTTACATTTAACCTTTCGCGGACCCCCTGGAGTTGTTCAGGGACCCCCAAATGACTAAAACATTTCCGCGGACCCCCTGGATGCTACCAGGGACCCCTGGGGGTCCGTAGGGACCACTTTGGGAAACACTGGTTTAATCCATGTAGTGATAAATATAAAATGATTTGAAATGTCTTTCGACTGGTGAAAGATCGGGAAACTCCGTTATAAATAAATCTTATATTTATTATTTTATTTACATTTGTATTATTTTATGATATTTTATTTACACAACGTATTATTGTGTCACAGACTGTTGAAAACTTACCAAACACCTTGGGAAATGTATATTATTGTGTTTATGTGAAGCGTTTTAAGCGAGACTAGCCTAACCCACTCTGACCCACTGTAACCCACACTAACCCACTCTAATCCACTCTGAATGCTTCACAGAGTTAAGTAGGATAAGTTTCATAAGTCCACGAAGGTGGGGGGGGGGCATCGGAGAAGATGAAATGTTTAAGTAAAGGTTTTTGGGGCTAGCTCAATACTCAATTGATTCATATATAAATAAATAAATATAAATAAATATATATATATATATATATATATATATATATATATATATACATATACACAGAGCAGGATTTACCTATAAACTACACAAGCTATAGCTTAGGGTCAGCGTGAGCGATTGTAATATATACATAAATAATTGGCACTGACATATCAAATCTTCATTTTTAAAGGGCCCCCATATTTCAAATAGTTTAGGGCCTTATCAAGTCTAAATCCGGCCCTGTACGTATATATTTTAAGTCATACCAGTCGCAACCAACATCTGGATTAGGCTAGTCCGGCTTAAAACGCTTCATATGGTCCGGTGTCCCTTGGGTTGGTCAGAATTGACTGGCCTATTTTACGAAAATTAGCGCAATCTGGCAACACTTAGTTGCGTAGATAAACAACAACACACACAACAAAGACGTAATTTTGATCACGATATGACCGCCAGCGTGTTATGAAAACATGCGCGCAGAAAAAACAATAACAGTGTGTTTCCGTTGCAATATTGTTGACGTGGAGACTACAACAACGTTGTTATATCGGGGAGTAGCATGACAAAGATCATAACAGCCCAGCCTTGTCGAAGCGGTTCTCAAAAAAAAAACGTTCTTTGTCTAGCAGCGGTTCTCAGATAACGTTCTTTGTCTAGCAGTGGTTCTCAGATAACGTTCTTTGTCTAGCAGCGGTTCTCAGATAACGCTCTTTGTCTAGCAGCGGTTCTCAGATAACGTTCTTTTTAGATGGTGTCTTTTGCGACTTTTTCTTGTAGGATATTCGGTAGTTGTGGGTGGGGCAGAACAGGGAGACACGAGGGGCGGGACTGGTCTGGGTTGAAATAATATGTTTCTAAATTTAGCAATCTGTCGGCATATTTTGTTTTGAACAGTTAGCCCCCGTGTTTGAGAACCTTTGTTATTGGTGTTTCCGTGTAATCTCTCTTCCCCCCCCCCTTTCCACCCCCCCATCCCCCTCCCTCGTGTAGTAAGTTAACTATGCATCGTACGACAAACATAACGACTTGCGCACCGTGTATTACGTCTTCTTTACGGGAGAGAATCGCGTACTTGGATCCGTATTACTGCTTGCGGCCCCTTGTTTGTTTGTGTGCGTGTTTTTAAAGTGCATCCATTTTCACGGTGTTCGGGTTGAAACGGTCTGTCTGTCTGTCTGTTTGTTTGTCTGTCTGTTTGTTTGTTCTGCCTTTACAACGTTCCCAGGGACAGGAATAACGAGGTGGAACCATTAGAGTGAAACATAAAAATTCCTTGTTTATTGTTTTGCACTGTGTTTGTTGTTTAGCACTGTTTGTGTTCGTTCAGTTCCTGATTCCGTCGTTTACCAACCATCGCTTCTCGGTCTATTCAGTCTATTGAGTCTATTCTCTCTCTCTATCTCTCTCTTTCACTCTCTCTCTTTCACACTCTCTCTCTTTAACTCTCTCTCTCTCTCTCTCTCTTTCACTATCTCTCTCTTTCACTCTCTCTCTTTCACACACACACTCTCTCTCTCTCTTTCACTCTCTCTCACTCTCTCTTTCTCTCTCTCTCTCTCTCTCTCTCTCTCTCTCTTTCACTCTCTTTCACTCTCTTTCACTCTCTCTCTCTTTCTCTCTCTTTCACTCTCTCTCTCTTTTTCACTCTCTCTCTCTCTCTCTCTCTCATATCTCTTACTTCTGCCACCAGTGGTGTAGTCCGGCAGTATCATTAATTGTGTTAAATTAACCCTTCCTCCCCCCTCCCACCCTCGCTGATTTTTTTACCAAATTAGTCTTGACCTCTGTGCGGCCCCACACGTGTTTGTGTGTGTGTGTGTGTGTTTGTGTGTGTGTGTGTGGCTGAAGGGTACGCCATTAATGCCCCCCCCTGCTGCTAATTTGTAACGGATGTAAAAGTTCTGATGACTAATCGAAATCGCCCGGCGGATGTACTGCCGAGAAAGGGTATCTCCAACCGAAACAACAGGAACTGGAATCGATTGTACTGATGGGGCGATTCATCGATTGTACTGATGGGGCGATTCATCGATTGTACTGATGGGGCGATTCATCGTGATCGAAATCAGGAATATATAAAACTATTAGGGGAATAGGAATTGGGAATTTTTTTTACCCGAATTTGGACCCAAATTTAACTTTTTTTTAAACCTTCCATTAAGTCTGTTATCTCCAGGACTTCTGAATCGGACATCGTATTGGAAGTTTGAAGACGATACTTGTATCGGTATCAGTAACAGTTTTGGCATCGTCCCATCGATACTCCCATACCATCGATACTCCCATATCATCGATACCCCCACACCATCGATTCCCCCACACCATCGATACCCCCACACCATCGATACTCCCACACCATCGATACTCCCACACCATCGATACTCCCACACCACTCCCTTTGCACTTCCATCTTAAAACGATACCAGGTGAACGGCGTCGCTATACTGAAGCAAGGTGCTGAACGCACTTTAAGAACCTGACGTCGTATATCGAAACAAAGCGGTGTCGATTCTTTGATTTACGGCATCTCTAACCGGGCCCCAAGCTTGGTTTCGATGTGCGCGCGTGTGTTGATGTACAGTGGCGTGTGTTGATGTACAGTGGCGTGTGTTGATGTACAGTGGCGTTCACCCCAAGCTCCTCCACTTCCTCCCCCGCGCCTACTGTTTGGTGATTTAGGGGGACGGGATGACTTGCATCGTGGTGGGAGGTTGGGGGGGGGTGGAGGCATGCGCGCGCACACAGAGACCATTCACGGCGCAACCCTTCTTCCCTCTCCCTCCAAGGAAATTATTACCCAGGGGGCTCCCGAGTCAGTGGGATTACTGTTTGGAGAATGGTTCCAAACTAGGTCTCTGCAAGTGTTTGTGTCTGGAACTCCTTTGTCTGAGTGTTCTGTCCACTGTTCTGTAAGAAGTGTGTGTGTGTTCTGTCCACTGTTCTGTAAGAAGTGTGTGTGTGTGTGTGTTCTGTCCACTGTTCTGTAAGAAGTGTTACCGACCGAATCGATTGCGAGAGACTTGGCGCTCGTCTGATTCTAAGGATAATGACCCCCCCCCCCGCTCCCCCACCCCACCCCCATCACACACTTCGTGTCAGTCCACACCCCCCACCCCGCTTCCCCAAAACGTGGAGGAAAAGAAGATGATTCCCTCTTATTCTTCTTCTCCTTTCGCTGTTGCGCTGTGCGGTGGGGAGGAGGAGCGGGGAGAGAGAGAGAGAGGGGGGGGGCGGAACTCCAGAGCGCGCGCTTGTAATTTTTTTTTTATATTATGCTTTCTATATTCTCATTGGATATGATACCGGGGCATGGTACTGGCTTGGTGTGGGGGTGGGGCGGGCTGAATTTGGGTTTGTTCCGGGGGATGATTGAGAAATCGAGGGAGGAGGCTCAGTTCGATTTTAATTCGGCCGTTTGCCTTGTGTTTGAATACGCTGATTGTTTTGGTTTTTCTTTCTATTCTTATGTGATCGTGTGGGATTTCCCGAAGAAATAAACAACAACAACAAAAAAAAACAAAACAAAAACTGTTCGTTGGCGTGAGCATAATAATACCGGTAATTACCCCAGAACAAAAACAAACACACACACACACACACACACACACACAAAACCGTTATTCACAGGGTTCTCGAGGAAATAACCTCGAGGGAGGTGAAGCAGTTCTATTTCTGTGTTGGATAGCACTCGTTCTTTCTGACTGCACGTCAGAGTGTTCGGCGAATAGTGTAAGCGGTCTGTGTGTGTGTTTGTTTTGTTTATGTTTTTATGCGCTGCGTAAAATGTAACAAACATGTCAGTCGCACGCACACACACACGCACACATATACACACGCACACGCACACAGATATGATAATGCCCGTGCGTGCCATTTCTGTGGTCATTCGGTGATATAACGAGCGCCAGTGACCGGTGCCGTCTGCCAGCCAGCGAGGTCAAAGCTGTTTATCTTTCGTGGCCAGAGCCTCGCTTTAAGCGATCTTAAATACCGAAACAAAACAAAAACAAAAACCACCGAACGGATTAAAAAAAAAAAACCCAACAACAACAACAACACCTAGAGTAAAAGGGTGGCATGCTGAGCGTACATTAGGGCTCACAATGAGTTGGCCAAGGTGAAGGCTGCTGGGAGTGTTGTTCGTCCTTTTTTCGACATACATCGCCAGGAGCCGTAAGCGATCGGTCTACACTAGCCGTGTGCTGCTGTTGTTCTTTTAAAAGTATGTGTGTGTATATATATATATATAGAGAGAGAGTCAAGTGCCGTTTTCTTAAAGTGTTCAGTTCTGCAAGTTGATCGTTTGATTGTTTTTTTGTCATTTGATCTCATCTGTATAGGAGCTGTTCTAATTTTTTTTTCGGGACAGAGGTGTTTAAGAACTAGCGTCACCGGAATAATTCTTCGGATAGAAAGCGGCATCGCGTTGTGAATATATTCTGACATTTGATCGGATAGAAAGCGGCATCGCGTTGTGAATATATTCTGACATTTGATCGGATAGAAAGCGGCATCGCGTTGTGAATATATTCTGACATTTGATCGGATAGAAAGCGGCATCGCGTTGTGAATATATTCTGACATTTGATCGGATAGAAAGCGTGAACCTGCAAGTGTCATCTTCATTTCCGGTGAAAAATATTTTCCATTTGGTTGCTGTGGATTATTGGCGGGAATCTTTCTTGTTTTTTTTTTTTAAACCCTCTTCTGTTTTCCTGTTTGGGTGGGGGCCAGTTGGATGAGTTTCCCTCTTGTACAGCGACGGTTCTGGTCATCCGAGCAAACGGAGATGTCACGTGACGGATTGATCTGGTCGTCTGAGGAGGTCACCGTCGTGCCTCCAGTGTGCTGAATGACACGTGCGGTAAGTCACAACCATCACTAATCATGACTAACTGTATGATGGGTTGATCGATGAATTCGGGTAAGATTATTTATTGGCATTGACAGCAGTCCTGTATTTGTGTGTGTGAAGTTCCTGTAAGGATGAGATGAAATCTTACATCCTATGAACCAGTAATCGGACTGTCGTTTTATGGCGCCCTTCTTTCATCCCCCACCGTGGCCGACCGATAGTGCAATGGCATCGGAGGAACCACGAGAGATCTAGCTGGGACAAAAAACCATGACCTGAAATATCCATTGGTCATCACCGGAGATCGAACCAACCGCTCAGCCCAATACATTAGTAGCTATTATTATCATTTTGGCCCGCATTAACTTACACACTTTGTTACTAATTACCTATAATTGTGCGCAGATTGTGCGGTTGTATTTTGGGTAGTTTACTAGCCGAACTGCCTGCACAATAGGCAAAAAAACAAACAAAAAAAAAACCAGTGGTAAAAGAAAAGGGAAAACCCGCTAAGGCACAACACTATTTTCGCACCAACATTCAATTTTACTTTACTGTCATTGGGAATTTCCTTTTAATACTACTGAGCTATTTTTAGCTCTGCGGACAAGACAGAATGTGGTGTCATGCTTTTTATGCAGCAGTATACCATTAATGAATTGCCTAACTTAACACGCCAGGAAATGTTCATGGCACTTCACAATTATTTTTTTTTAGAATATCAAAAATATACAAACTTATAAATGTTTCGTTAAATAAAACAAGTGAAGTTTTGTGTGTGTGTAAATTTCAATTACATTAAATTTTGGCTCTTCGATTACATCAGATCTGCCATTCCTGTAATGGAGCATATGTTCGATGCGCGGTGTGGTCAGTCCGAAGAGAAGATAAACAGTGTGCAAGAGCTTGAATTCTTTGTTTTGGTGCTTGAAAGATTTGGGAGGGATGGATTCGGAAATAAACTAACAAAAAATATTGACACAACTTTTTTAGTTAAACAGATAATAAAAATGAGTTTTCATAAACATTGTTAAATTTTTCTACCTGTGAGTGTGGCTTTTAAATTTTTTTTTAATCTCTATCCACAAGTACAATATTTTATTAGAATACATTCAAAGGCGAGATTGTGGGTCAGAACATTCTCCCTTGGGTGTAGATCACACGTGAAATTAACTAACACGTTTCTTTGAAGTATTGATCTGCCCATTTCTTTGTGGCCGGCACTCTTGTCTGTTGTGGCTTGGCTCATACATTTACTTAAGACCGCAGTCACCTGAAATATTCTATAGGCTAGTGCAGTGGTGGCTGGGCTCACACATTTACTTAAGACCACAGTCACCTGAAATATTCTATAGGCTAGTGCAGTGGTGGCTTGGCTCATACATTTACTTAAGACCGCAGTCACCTGAAATATTCTATAGGCTAGTGCAGTGGTGGCTTGGCTCATACATTTACTTAAGACCGCAGTCACCTGAAATATTCTATAGGCTAGTGCAGTGGTGGCTGGGCTCACACATCTACTTAGTCCGCAGTCACCTGAAATATTCTATAGGCTAGTGCAGTGGTGGCGAATCTTTTTGGGGCCGCGTGCCCTAAATTCAACCAAAACACCAAATTTATTTATAGCAAAGTGCCAACTCTCCAATTAAAATTAAAAGGAAATGATATTGTAGTCGCGTGCCGACTGATGAGGCTCTGCGTGCCGACTGTGGCCCGCGCGCCATAGGCTCGCCACCACAGGCTAGTGGCTCGGTGTATACTGGAGCCGTTTATGGGGATCAAACCTGCGCCTGTATACAGGTAGCCTGTGGTACCACTGTAAACTTTCTTTATTGACCAGAATATACAAACGTATTTTTGTTTTAGTTTCAGTTTGTTAGTTCCAATTTATTAGTTAAATTCCAGTTTGTTAGTTCCAGTTTATTAGTTCAGTTTCAGTTTGTTAGTTCCAATTTATTAGTTAAATTCCAGTTTGTTAGTTCCAGTTTATTAGTTTAGTTCCAGTTTGTTAGTTCCAATTTATTAGTTTAGTTCCTGTTTATTAGTTTAGTTTCAGTTTGTTAGTTCCAGTTTATTAGTTTAGTTCCAGTTTATTAGTTTAGTTCCAGTTTGTTAGTTCCAGTTCAATTACTTGTTGTACTTAATGTGGAGTTCAGTGAATGATGAGATGTTTTATGCATGAATCTAATGTTGAACATATGGTCCAGTACTAAACCTGTGGTCCACTACTGAACCTGTGGTCCACTACTGAACCTGTGGTCCACTACTGAACCTGTGGTCCACTACTGAACCTGTGGTCCACTACTGAACCTGTGGTCCACTACTGAACCTGTGGTCCACTACTGAACCTGTGGTCCACTACTGAACCTGTGGTCCACTACTGAACCTGTGGTCCACTACTAAACCTGTGGTCCACTACTGAACCTGTGGTCCACTACTGAACATGTGGTCCATGTTAGGGAAGTCCTACAGCGGCCTTTCTGTTATGTCCACTATAACCGAGGTCGACACGGCTTTGGGTGATTTCGGTTATTGGATGCCTCCTGGGTTCAAATCCTTAACTCGCATCGTATCGGTCAATCTCACAATTAAGTACCAATGTTTAAACTCTTAGGTCACTTATCTCAGAAGTTTACACTGTTTGGTCATTGGTCTTAGAATGTTTAAGCTGTTCCGTCATTGGCCTTAGAATGTCCAAACTCTAATAAATAAATAAATGTATGTTTGCCCTGTTTCAGATCCATAACTTCCCCCACTGTCATTGTGAGACTCTCCGTGTCATTGTGAGACTCTCCGTGTCATTGTAAGACTCTGTGTCATTGTGAGACTCTCCGTGTCATTGTGAGACTCTCTGTGTCATTGTGATACTCTCCGTGTCATTGTGAGACTCTCCGTGTCATTGTAAGACTCCGTGTCATTGTGAGACTCCGTGTCATTGTGAGACTCTCCGTGTCATTGTAAGACTCCGTGTCATTGTGAGACACTCCGTGTCATTGTGAGACACTCCGTGTCATTGTGAGACTCTCCGTGTCATTGTGATACTCTCCGTGTCATTGTGAGACTCTCCGTGTCATTGTGAGACTCCATGTCATTGTGAGACTCTCCGTGTCATTGTAAGACTCCGTGTCATTGTGAGACACTCCGTGTCATTGTGATACTCTCCGTGTCATTGTAAGACTCCGTGTCATTGTGATACTCTCCGTGTCATTGTAAGACTCCGTGTCATTGTGAGACTCTCCGTGTCATTGTGAGACTCTCCGTGTCATTGTGAGACTCTCCGTGTCATTGTGAGACTCTCCGTGTCATTGTGAGACTCTCCGTGTCATTGTGAGACTCTCCGTGTCATTGTGAGACTCTCCGTGTTGACATTTGGTTACTAACCATGGCTGCCAACTATTTTTTTGAAGAATTATCCACAAGATATGCACAAAATGCTTTTTAAATATCTAGATCATTCTAATTATATAGCAAACTAGCTGTACCCGGCCACGCGTTGATGTGGCTAAGCCCCATGCAATGTAATAGTAAGAGCCCCATGCAACGTAATAGTAAGAGCCCCATGCAATGTAATAGTAAGAGCCCCATGCAATGTAATAGTAAGAGCCCCATGCAATGTAATAGTAAGAGCCACATGCAATGTAATAGTAAGAGCCCCATGCAATGTAATAGTAAATATTGAGAAAGCTCTTGTTTCTAATTTTGTTTATTACAAAAAAAAAACGAATTTTAAAAAATAATTATCAATCATTTAAAACTAAAAACAGACGAAAATTAGTTCCAGTAACATTACATCCGTTTCTAAATTTGTTATGTTTATTATTGCAGCACTTTTGGATGTACTTAATGGCGTGAATCCTGTTTACATGTTTGATGAAAAAAATACTGACGAAATAATAATTTGCAAACAAAAGTAAAAAGAAATATTTTACGTTACTGTTTGTTAATTAAAACAAATTACTGACGAACTATTAGTTTTGCACACGGCGTATCGGTTTATTTTCAAACAAATACTGAAAATGTATAAGTTAGCACCTCTGTGACTCTTGAATCACCTCCCGTGGTTTTAATAAAAGTAAAGTGAAGTGAAGAAATAATTTTCCCTGACCGATAGAATAAATATTATTTTTAATATAACAGGTGTGATGTGGATATAAAATGTATACATAAACACGCCGGGTAATTTCCTGCAATTGTGTGTGTTCGTTTCAAGTCATTTGGTGAAGAACTTTCTGATTTATTAGCTATGGCGTGAATCCTATTTACATTTTTTATTTCTATAGATAATCAAAAATTGTAGATCTAAATGGCAAACAAATAAATCGTCCAGATCTATTATTTTCTCCAAAAATATTTCCAGATTTGGCAGCTATGATGAATAAATGCTGCACGCTAAAGATGCATAAATCAATGACATTGGTACTGTACTAGTATACTATTTTTATTTGGAGGTAGGGGGGCCGGGGGGGGGGTTTGTTTACTAACATTGTGTTGTTTGTTGGTATGTACTGAGACTGATGGACCACTTCGTCCATTGTTTACGTATATGATTGTTTAGTGTTTTGTTTGTTACTGATAGGTGGCCGACCGAGAAATCGACAAACTCGAACCAAACATGCTGCATATATATATATATATATATATATATATATATATATATATATATGTGTGTGTGTGTGTGTGTGTGTGTAGGTGTGTATGTCAGAAGGAAAGAGGGAGTTGGGAACTGAGGCTGAATATCCCAGTTGCGTTGGATTAGGGGGAGGGAGGGATATCGTCAAGTGTGTGTTTGGGGTGTGTGTGTGGGTGTGTGTGAGTCTGGTTCTTTTCTCGGTTGTCGTGTGACGCGCTCAGAGGCTTTTCTTCCTTTTCCTCCATCCGTCCGTCCGTCTGTCTGTCTAACCCTCCCATCTAAAGGCCCTCTGTGTATGACGTCAAACCAACATTGATTCGCTGGCTGCCTGTGGAAGACGGAAGACCACGGGTTTGTGTTTTTTTTTTTATATTTCATTCCCTGGAGAGTTCTGTGCAGAGGACGAATTTTTGTTTCGTTTCGGTTGTTTTAAAAGAAATACTTTTTGAGTGGCGTCAGTCGAGGCAACACACTTGGGGTGGCGAAAGATTTAACTGGTAGGGTGGGTGAATGTTTGGGGGAGTGGGGGAGGGGGTGGGTTATACAGTTCTTTGTTCAATAGTTGGTTTCTCTTTGTACGTTGGGGACATCAGTTAATGAAATAATGGAGGGGCCACGGTAGTGCCCCACAAGTCTATCTATCTATCTATCTATCTATCTATCTATCTATCTATCTATCTATCTATCTATCTATCTATCTATCTTTCTATATATATATATATATCTGTCTGTCTGTCTCTCTGTTTCTCTATCTGTCTCTCTATCTGTCTATCTATCTATCTATCTATCTATCTATCTATCTATCTATCTATCTATCTATCTATCTATCTATCTATCTATCTATCTATCTATCTGTCTCTCTATCTGTCTCTCTATCTGTCTATCTATCCATCTATCTATCTATCTATCTATCTATCTATCTGTCTGTCTGTCTGTCTGTCTGACAATCATCTGTCATCTGTGTGTCTGTTAGACAGTCTGTGCCCCCATCCGTCCGTCTGTCTCTGTCTGTCTGTCTGCCTGGAATAGAAAGGCCTGGTTGGTTCCAATTGCTGCTGAATCCACTCTGATAATAAAGGAGACAATGAACAGTGTTTCTCTGTTTCACCGTGTCATGAGCGGCTATTAGAACTACCCCCCCCCCTTTTTCACTTTCAGACATGACCTACTTAGAATAAAGAGATTTTGGAACTGGCTCCCTCCACCCCTCTCCCTCACCACCTTCATTTAGCAGACCGAGGAACTCTAGCTAATCGTCGCAAGATGACATATGATGCCGCTAAATGGTTGTAAACAAATTGCACCGTATGACCTTCCCCACTCCCCCATCCCCCTTGGCTGACCTACACTAATTACCCATTGGTTTCATCAGTCAGCCCCACCCCACGTGCAGTCCCACCCCACGGGCAGCGTCTCATCGGTCTCCAATCGTTAAAACGTCTCTGTCTCACCCCCCCCCCCAATCCCCGTCTCATTCATTTCTTTTTTAATTTTTTAATCGGCCCTTCCTCTGCGGACCCTACGTCATAATGAAACAGTCATCAAGTCATAATGAAACAGTCATTAAGTCATCTTGAACTGTCTTGTCACTTTGTGAATGGCAGACTTGGCAAACTATGGAGTGGGGTGTGTGTGTGTGGGGGGGGGGGCTTGCTTAGAACAGGTGCTTGCTATGCATTTGTGTTACAATTCGGCATGTTTCTGATCGTCTTTTATATCCGTGGTTCTAATCGTCTTACATATCTGTGGTTCGAATGAATACATCATTCTGACGCGGCCGTTATAATGGTGACCTTGGCTGTGTGTCCTTGACTCAGAGGTCACAACCTCCTACAATGTGAAGGTCTCTGTGTTCAAACCCCCTGGTATAAATGCTGGGTTAATGTCTTCACAAAATTGTACGGAGTCTGCAGACGTGTGTATATTTGATTGAAAGTGAGGAGGTCACACCACGGGTCACAGTGTTGCGTGACTGCTAGAAACTGGTGTGGAAGCAAACCTCTCAACTCCTTGCCGGCTTGGTGGCTCTAAAACAGGTTCATTCATTCACTCTTGTTTTTTTTGTCTTCTTCTGTTCAACTCATCTAAGATTAAGACAGGAGGCTATAAACGGATTCGATTATGCTTACCTCCCTCCCCCCTCCCCCCGTCTCCCCTTTCTCAATGATATCCAAGGAACATCGATTGAACACCAACCGGTCAGTTCAACAGCAGCGGTTTGTGTACACTGATCAGTATGGTTCGCTGACCCAGGGTTTGAACTGAGTTTCCCTCAATCTCCATCCCTACCCAAATGACAGACATGAAATGTGTACACTGCTCTGTACTGCTGTATACTGCTCTACACTGCTCTATACTGCTATACTGCTATACACTGCTCTACTGCTCTACACTTCTTCTTCTTTGTTCTAGATATATGATTATGGAGGATTTCAAACGACCAGGCCTATAGCTATGATGAACTGCACGGTGGCATCCAGGTCCGTCTCGCTCCCATAAAGTTTTTGATTGAAGGAGGTCATCTGTGGTCAGAACCTGTTGCGAGCTGTGCCATGTAAAGGGCATGTTTGGAGAACATGTTCTGCATTCTCTGGAGACATCCCACATGGGAAGTCCTCACTGTTTCCAATGCCTAGCCTTCAGAACATGTTCTACACTGCTCTACACTGCTCTACACTGCTCTAAACTGCTATACACTGCTTTGTACTGCTCTATGCTGCTATACACTTCTCTGTACTGCTATACACTGCTCTATGCTGCTATACACTGCTATATACTGCTCTACACTGCTATATATTGCTCTACACTGCTCTAAACTGCTATACACTGCTCTGTACTGCTCTATACTGCTATACACTTCTCTGTACTGCTATACACTGCTTTATACTGCTATCACTGCTATATACCACTATAAATTTCTCTATACTGTTATACACTTCTATATTCTAGTATGCCCTTCTATACACTTCTATACTATTTCACTGCTATATTCTGGTATTCTATTATTTTCTGTATATACTATTTTGTACTGCTATACACTGCCTTACGTTGCTATATTACTTTGACTGCTATTCACAAATGTTGTGTGACCCATTTGTAATCTATCATTCACTTGAATATTTGAAAACATAAAGCGTTTTATTAATTCATTTCAAGTGTCCATTTCGTCTGAGTTGGTCAAAAAGTGGTCAAGCAAGTCCTGATGACCATTGATGAGAAACTCACTATGTCAACATGCCCTGGGGTGTACTGGTGGGGGGGGATGTACCTTGATTCAACAAGTACATTTAGTTAAAGGACTACGTAGGCAAACTGTGGGGCAACCCCCGAGTTGATACTTGATTCAACAAGTACATTTAGTTAAAGGACTACGTAGGCAAACTGTGGGGCAACCCCCGAGTTGATACTTGATTCAACAAGTACATTTAGTTAAAGGACTACGTAGGCAAGCTGTGGGGCAACCTCCGAGTTGATACTTGATTCAACAAGTACATTTAGTTAAAGGACTACGTAGGCAAACTGTGGGGCAACCCCCGAGTTGATACTTGATTCAACAAGTACATTTAGTTAAAGGACTACGTAGGCAAACTGTGGGGCAACCCCCGAGTTGATACTTGATTCAACAAGTACATTTAGTTAAAGGACTACGTAGGCAAACTGTGGGGCAACCCCCGAGTTGATACTTCACAGTGGCGGGACTGTGTCACGGATAGAATGGGCTGCACCTAATGGGATGTTTCAAATTGGGTGATGGTGATCACGTGATGATGGTGGTGGTGGTGGTGGTGATGACGGTGGTGAGGATGATCACGTGATGATGACGATGGTGATGGTGGTGGTGGTGATCACGTGATGATGGTGGTGGTGGTGGTGATCACGTGATGATGGTGGTGGTGAGGATGATCACGTGATGATGATGATGATGGTGGTGGTGATGATGATGATGGTGGTGATGAAGATCACGTGATGATGGTGGTGGTGATGAAGGTCACGTGATGATGATGGTCGTGGTGGTGGTGATGGTGATGATGATGGTGAAATCAGTGAAATCGCTTTCATCTTATCAGACGGAGTCAACTTTTAATGTCCGCTGTTGTAAACAAATTACAGTACATAGCTGCATACTGATGACCAACGTCTCCTTTAAATCTCCACCTGGACATGAAATATTTCAGTTCATCTTCAGTTCATCTTATGTTTCCTTTTTGGTGTTGACCTATTTTTTTTGTTTAATGTTGACTTTTGTTTACTTTAAGTTATCCCCCCCCCCCACACACTCTTTCAAATCTAATTTTTCCATCTGTCGACTGTTATAGTTACACATTTTTGGTTGTTATTGTTGACATATTTACATTTACTGGGTGTGTCTTTCTTAACTTGTTGACAACATTATCCCCTCTCCCGGTTATTTACTGTACGTGTACGCAGCGTGTTTGTTTATGTGTTTGTTTATGTGTTTGTTTGTGTGTTTGTTTGTGTGTTTGTTTGTGTGTTTGTTTGTGTGTTTGTTTGTGTGTTTGTTTGTGTGTTTCTTTGTGTGTTTGTTTGTGTGTTACTTTGTGTGTTTCTTTGTGTGTTTGTTTGTGTGTTTCTTTGTG
This sequence comes from Bulinus truncatus, assembly GCA_021962125.1. Taxonomy (NCBI): domain Eukaryota; kingdom Metazoa; phylum Mollusca; class Gastropoda; family Planorbidae; genus Bulinus; species Bulinus truncatus. The sequence continues at coordinate 237,868 of JAGDYQ010000116.1, forward strand.
TGTTTGTTTATGTGTTTGTTTATGTGTTTGTTTGTGTGTTTCTTTGTGTGTTTGTTTATGTGTTTGTTTGTGTGTTTGTTTGTGTGTTTGTTTATGTGTTTGTTTGTGTGTTTGTTTGTGTGTTTCTTTGTGTGTTTATGTGTTTGTTTGTGTGTTTCTTTATGTGTTTGTTTATGTGTTTGTTTGTGTGTTTCTTTATGTGTTTGTTTATGTGTTTGTTTGTGTGTTTGTTTATGTGTTTGTTTGTGTGTTTCTTTGTGTGTTTGTTTGTGTGTTTCTTTGTGTGTTTCTTTGTGTGTTTGTTTGTGTGTTTCTTTGTGTGTTTCTTTGTGTGTTTCTTTGTGTGTTTCTTTGTGTGTTTGTTTGTGTGTTTCTTTGTGTGTTTGTTTGTGTGTTTGTTTGTGTGTTTCTTTGTGTGTTTGTTTGTGTGTTTGTTTATGTGTTTGTTTGTGTGTTTGTTTGTGTGTTTGTTTGTGTGTTTCTTTGTGTGTTTCTTTGTGTGTTTGTTTGTGTGTTTTGTTAAGCTCGCACACTATTTAATCACCCCACTCCCTCCCTCTCTCAACCTCCCCCCCTGACTTGCAATCTGACCCCCCCTGTGTGTGTGTGTGTTATCTGATCCTGCTGGTATTGTGTCTTGTTTTTATTTTTTTCATCGGTCAGTGTTTTTTATGCCTGAAGTATTTATCCCGTTCATGTCCGGCTGAAGATGATTGGTTCAAGGAATCGCTAACGACAGATCAATTCCGTCAAACCTGGGGGAAACTTTAACCTTTGCTTTATGTTCTTCTCTCTCTCTCTCTCTCTCTCCCTCTCTCCCTCTCTCTCTCTCTCTCTCTCTCTCTCTCTCACTCTCTCTGTCTCACTCTATCTCTCGTTCTCTCTCTCACTCTGTCTCTCGTTCTCTCTCTCTCTCTCTCTCTCTCTCTCACTCTATTTCTCGTTCTCTCTCTCTCACTCTCTCTGTCTCACTCTATCTCTCGTTCTCTCTCTCTGTCTCACTCTATCTCTCGTTCTCTCTCTCTCTTTCTCTCTACCCCCACCTTCCCCCAAACTGTAGTGCCAATTTAGACTCAGTTAATCAGTACTTTTTATGACATTGTATGTGTGTGTGTGTCTGTGTTTGTCGGTGATGAGTATTTTATAGACACATCCAGCATATACCTCCTCGGTACTTCCAGAGCCGTTCTCAAGTGTTTGAGCCCCCCCCCCATGCTGAGACTGACAAAGACATTTGATGATGAGGCCCAAATACAAATACATGTCTGGGCCATCTCTCCCCCCCCCCTCCGCAACACGTCATGACAGCCGTTACTTCAACGGTCCTGTCTACAGTTGAGGGTTGAGAATGGAACCAACGCATTGACTAAACAACTTGAGTGTATTCCTACTTTCATTGTCTGGACGGCCGTATTCCCCAGAGACCGACTTGTTACTGGACAAAATGTCGTGTCAACATTAGATGTCCTGAAAACTGACCGCACTATCGGCAACTTACAAGATATCTGAATACATTCTAATCTATCTATCTATCTATCTATCTATCTATCTATCTATCTATCTATCTATCTATCTATCTATCTATCTATCTATCTATCTATCTATCTATCTATCTATCTATCTATCTATCTATCTATCTATCTATCTATCTGTCTGTCTGTCTGTCTGTCTGTCTGTCTGTCTGTCTGTCTGTCTGTCTGTCTGTCTGTCCGTCCGTCCGTCCGTCCGTCCGTCCGTCCGTCCGTCCGTCCGTCCGTCCGTCTGTCTGTCTTTGTGTGTCTGTCTATCTATCTATCTGTTTGTCTGTCTGTTATTCCTGTTCCTGTCTGTCTATCTAATCTTCTTTCACTGTCTATCCACATCATGTCCTGCCTCTCTTTATCTGTGTCTCCTATCTTCGTTTGAGTATGTCTCTTTACAAACCATGGTAACTGTATACATAAACATCCAATTACTGATACAGTACTTTCTTTTATCACTGGTGGGTCTAATTTAGTTATCTTCTATGAGTACTATCCATGAATATTGTTTATAAGTGGCATTCCATCCACCCAATGCAAGAGCCAACATGAATTCATTACCGACACACTCATCCCCGGTTTCTTCACATTCGCTTATTGTAAACAGCCACATAATAGAACGCGTTTTATTTATTCGCACATGCCAACATTCCACGTACAGTAAAACTTCGCATAACTCGATGTGCTTGGCGAAAGATTATCTCAAGCGACCCCCCCCCCAGGGGTCAGTGGCGTAGTGATGGGGGGGGGGGCAGGGCATCATGCCCCGGGGTTCATTTGTATTCAGAGGTAACGCCTTTATTTAATGTTTGGTCGTGTGGCATTTATCGGGTTAACCGGTTTCTGGCGTGTATCCGTGATGGAGCTGCCCCCCCACCCCACCCCCACGTGACACACATTGGTTAACGAATCACATTCAAAATGGCGGTATTTCTCGGAACACGCTGAGCTGGAACAGAGGGAAGTGGGGGATCACGCTGACTCACTGCGGCCCGTGACGGCCCCCCCCCCCACCAAAAAGTGTAACCACTTTGGTCTGGTTTTTTGGCTCCAGTTTTGGGGCAGTTTCAATGGAACTTCAGCGTCTTTAAAAAAATATAAATATATATGCAGTCAAAGTTCAAAGGTTAAAATATAAAATTAAGCTGGATATGGTCACCGTTACACATACAGTAGCAGCCATTCAACTTTCCGTTGGTTTAAACTTTTTTTTTTTTAATTTTTATTCATGAAAGACTTTACCAACCGAAAGGGCCCGATGGCGAATGTTTGACGTCGCATCTTCGGCCCGCGGCGCTCAACCGGTGGTACGCGTACCCCAGGGGGCTCGGGGGAAAAGCTATGCGGGGGGGGGGGTGCCCAGTGACATATAATTTTCGTTAAAAAAAAACAAACAAACAAAGTAGAGTTTGAAGAAGGTCGGCCAATATGCTGCGTGACACGTCACCAAAACCACGTGGCGCGTCACCAAATCACGTGACCACCTATCGCATTCGAGAAGCAAGCGCATTCCATAATGGGGAAAAAAAATACATTTATTCGCGAACTTACGTGTCGAGGTGGGGGGTGGGGTACCCATACTTATCGCAAAACCTCTGGGGTACAGTCGCGGAATAGGTCGAGAACCGACGCCCTAGGCCAGCACGTCCACACAGTTTATAGATTAGTAGGACTTGCATCTCAATTTATTTTCATTATTTTATTTTAGTACTGACTGCAGACCAGTGGTTGACCTTTAACCTTTTGTTGTTGTTTTTTTCTCTCTTTGTTTCCCCTCCTCCCCGCCAGGTCTCTCCCTTTACATCGGGCTGCTGACCTCAGCCGCGGCCATGTTGCTGGCCGGCCTGTCCCCCACGCTGCCCACGGTCCACAACTTCTGCTACCACGCCATCCCCACCACCAAGGCGTCCATCTACGAGTTCCTGACCGGGCGCTACTCCAGCCCGCACACCAGCGAGGTCACCTGGGGCTGGGCGGAGCCGCAGACCGTTGGCAAGACGATGACCTTCGGTGCCCGGGTGAGTACAGTAGATGACCAATAGACAACAGCAGCAACATTAACAACAGTGATAATATTGATGTTTTCTACGGCCAATAAGCCATGTATGTAACTATTTAATCGAGATGGCGGAGGGTGTAACTGACACTTGTTTTACCAGGCACCTTTACTCGAGTACACTTTCAGAGTACTTTTAGTCTTACTTGCAACTTGGGTACTTTGTACTTTTAGTCTTACTTGCACCTTGGGTATTTTGTTGTTTAAGTCTTACTTGCACCTTGGGTACTTTGGTACTTTTAGTATTACTTGCAATTTAAAAAAAAGGTTTGCATTGGTACTTGTACTGTCATGGTCAGTACTTGAAACATCTCTACCAATATGAGTGTCTCTTTACCCTGCAGTTCACGTTGTTTGTAGATATCTTAGATCTCATTGGGTGGGGCGGATGGCCGAGTGGTTTAGATACTCGACTGTGGTCCCGAGAGTCCTGAGTTCGATCCTCTTTGAGAACCGTGTTATTTTAGGTGAAGTTTCGCTTTCAAGTCCCACAGGTCTTTAAATGTTTGCCTGACTTCAAGTTGGGGGGGGGGGGGAGTAAAGGCGGCGTGGCGTTGTGCTAGCCACATAATTCCTAAATGTGCCGAGGTCATAGAAACAGATTCTACACTTCAACGGACCCTGGTGGAACGTGATACCTGGTCACTCCCCGGGACTGGTTCAGTTTGAACCTCCACCACCCCCCCTCGCCCCTTACCACAGCCGAGTCTGACACCGACCAGCTGTATGTGTTGCTGGAGGACTCGAACCTCTTTTCTTCACCGGGTGACCTGCGGTTAACGTGACCCAGGACTGTATATCCAGTGACCTGGTTAACGTGACCTAGGATGGTATATCCAT
>JAGDYQ010000116.1:244783-601955 GCA_021962125.1 Bulinus truncatus
TGTGGGAGCTAATGAGATTATGTAGGAGCTTATGGGAATTTTTGGGAGCTTATGGGAATTTTTGGGGTGCTTATGGGAATATGTAGGAGCTTATGGGAATATGTGGGAGCTTATGGGAATATGTAGGAGCTTATGGGAATATGTCGTAGCTTATTTGAATATGTAGGAGCTTATGGGAATAAGTGGGAGCTTATGGGAATATGTGCCAATTGATTCTACTCCTGTTTAGTATTTGGCGAAAGTGACTATAGGCTTTGTGTTTATTTTCAACCACGTAAGGTCAAAGTCTTACGCATCAGTAAATTCTACTCCAATTTTTCAATTTTTGAAACGGACCTATAAGTTTCAATTTTCTGCTATACAATGATCAACTGTCATGCATAAGTAGATTCAACTCTATGTCAATTATCGAAATAGAGAGATAAGGAAAGAGAGAGAGAGAGAATGGGTATATATGGGAACGTATGGGAATATGCGGGAGTTTGTGGGAATTTTTGGTAGCTTATGGGAATATGTAGGAGGTTATGGGAATATGTAGGATCTTATGGGAATAAATGGGAGCTTATGGGAATATGTAGGAGCTTATGGGATTATGTAGGAGCTTATGGGAATATTAGGAGCTTATGGGAATATGAAGGAACTTATGGGAATATGTAGGAGCTTATGGGAATTTTTGGGAGCTTATGGGAATATGTAGGAGCTTATGGGGATATTAGGAGCTTATGGGAATATGTTGGAGCTTATTTGAATATGTAGGAGCTTATGGGAATATGTGCCAATTGATTCTACTCCTGTTTAGTATTTGGCGAAAGGGACTATAGGCTTTGTGTTTATTTTCAACCACGTAAGGTCAAAATTTTACGCATCAGTAAATTCTACTTCTGTTTTTCAATTTTTGAAACGGACCTATAAGCTTCGTTTGAATTTTCTGCTATACAATGATCAACTGCCATGCATAAGTAGATTCAACTCTATGTCAATTATCGAAATAGAAAGATAAGGAAAGAGAGAGAGAGAATGGGAATATATGGGAACGTATGGGAATATGCGGGAGCTTATGGGAATTTTTGGTAGCTTATGGGAATATGTAGGAGGTTATGGCAATATGTAGCAGCTTATGGGAATATGTGAGAGCTTATGGGATTTTTTGGGAGCTTATGGGAATATGTAGGAGCTTATGGGGATATTAGGAGCTTATGGGAATATGTGAGAGCTTATGGGAATATGTGAGAGCTTATGGGAACTTTTGGGAGCTTATGGGAATATGTAGGAGCTTATGGGGATATTAGGAGCTTATGGGAATATTTAGGAGCTTATGGGAATATGTAGGAGCTTGTGTGGATATTAGGAGCTTATGGGAATATGTAGGAGCTTTTGGGAATATGTTGGAGCTTATGGGAATATGTTGGAGCTTATGGGCATATGTAGGAGCTTATGGGGATATTAGGAGCTTATGGGAATATGTAGGAGCTTATGGGAATATGTCGGAGCTTATTTGAATATGTAGGAGCTTATGGGAATAAGTGGGAGCTTATGGGAATATGTGCCAATTGATTCTACTTCTGTTTAGTATTTGGCGAAAGGGACTATAGGCTTTGTGTTTATTTTCAACCACGTAAGGTCAAAATTTTTTGGGAGCTTATGGGAATATGTAGGAGCTTATGGGGATATTAGGAGCTTATGGGAATATTTAGGAGCTTATGGGAATATGTGAGAGCTTATTGGAATTTTTGGGAGCTTATGGGAATATGTAGGAGCTTGTGTGGATATTAGGAGCTTACGGGAATATGTAGGAGCTTATGGGAATATGTTGGAGCTTATGGGAATATGTTGGAGCTTATGGGAATATGTAGGAGCTTATGGGGATATTAGGAGCTTATGGGAATATGTCGGAGCTTATTTGAATATGTAGGAGCTTATGGGAATAAGTGGGAGCTTATGGGAATATGTGCCAATTGATTCTACTTCTGTTTAGTATTTGGCGAAAGGGACTATAGGCTTTGTGTTTATTTTCAACCACGTAAGGTCAAAATGTTTTGGGAGCTTATGGGAATATGTAGGAGCTTATGGGGATATTAGGAGCTTATGGGAATATTTAGGAGCTTATGGGAATATGTGAGAGCTTATTGGAATTTTTGGGAGCTTATGGGAATATGTAGGAGCTTATGTGGATATTATGAGCTTATGGGAATATGTAGGAGCTTATGGGAATATGTTGGAGCTTTTGGGAATATGTTGGAGCTTATGGGAATATGTAGGAGCTTATGGGGATATTAGGAGCTTATGGGAATATGTAGGAGCTTATGGGAATATGTCGGAGCTTATTTGAATATGTAGGAGCTTATGGGAATAAGTGGGAGCTTATGGGAATATGTGCCAATTGATTCTACTTCTGTTTAGTATTTGGCGAAAGGGACTATAGGCTTTGTGTTTATTTTCAACCACGTAAGGTCAAAATTTTACGCATCAGTAAATTCTACTCCTATTTTTCAATTTTTGAAACGGACCTATAAGTTTCAATTTTCTGCTATACAATGATAAACTGCCATGCATAAGTAGATTCAACTCTATGTCAATTATCGAAATAGAGAGATAAGGAAAGAGAGAGAGAGAGAGAGAATGGGTATATATGGGAACGTATAGGAATATGCGGGAGCTTATGGGAATTTTTGGTAGCTTTTGGGAATATGTAGGATCTTATGTGAATATTAGGAGCTAATGGGAATATGTAGGAGCTTATGGGAATATGTAGGATCTTATGGGAATATGTAGGAGCTTATGGGGATATTAGGAGCTTATTGGAATATTTATGAGCTTATGGGAATATGTGAGAGCTTATGGGAATTTTTGGGAGCTTATGGGAATATGTAGGAGCTTATGGGATTTTTTGGGAGCTTATGGGAATATGTAGGAGCTTATGTGAATATTAGGAGCTAATGGGAATATGTAGGAGCTTATGGGAATATGTTGGAGCTTATGGGAATATGTTGGAGCTTATGGGAATATGTAGGAGCTTATGGGGATATTAGGAGCTTATGGGAATATGTAGGAGCTTATGGGAATATGTTGGAGCTTATGGGAATATGTAGGAGCTTATGGGGATATTAGGAGCTTATTTGAATATGTAGGAGCTTTTGGGAATAAGTGGGAGCTTATGGGAATATGTGCCAATTGATTCTACTCCTGTTTAGTATTTGGCGAAAGGGACTATAGGCTTTGTGTTTATTTTCAACCACGTAAGGTCAAAATTTTACGCATCAGTAAATTCTACTCCTGTTTTTCAATTTTTGAAACGGACTATAAGTTTTGTTTCAATTTTCTGCTATACAATGATCAACTGCCATGCATAAGTAGATTCAACTCTATATCAATTATCGAAATAGAGAGATAAGGAAAGAGAGAAAGAGAGAATGGGAATATATGGGAACGTATGGGAATTTTTCGGGAGCTTATGGGAATATTAGGAGCTTATGGGGATATTAGGAGCTTATGGGAATATGTAGGAGCTTATGGAAATATGTAGGAGCTTTTTCGAATATGTAGGAGCTTATGGGAATAAGTGGGAGCTTATGGGAATATGTGCCAATTGATTCTACTCCTGTTTAGTATTTGGCGAAAGGGACTATAGGCTTTGTGTTTATTTTCAACCACGTAAGGTCAAAATTTTACGCATCAGTAAATTCTACTCCTGTTTTTCAATTTTTGAAACGGACCTATTAGCTTCGTTTGAATTTTCTGCTATACAATGATCAACTGCCATGCATAAGTAGTTTCAACTCTATGTCAATTATCGAAATAGAGAGATAAGGAAAGAGAGAAAGAGAGAATGGGAATATATGGGAACGTATGGGAATATGCGGAAGCTTATGGGAATATGTGAGTTATATATATATATATATATATATATATATATATATATATATATATATATATATATATATAATGAAATCAAAAATGTCATACACATAATTAAATAGATTATCATGACTAGAATTATACGAGTGGGTGCCCCCATCTAGGTGTATAGATTATTGATTATTGATTTATTTACTCACTGCGACTTATCAACTGCAGTAAAAGACAGACCGGATAGGACATGTCCCAGATCCTGTACACTACTGATAGTCGCGTCGTTTTATGGTGCCCTTCTTTCATCACCCGCACCATGGGCGCAACGACATGTGGAGGGGCCACGGGGGATACAGCGACCTGAAATATCCATCGGTCGTCACCGGGAGATAGAACCAGGGGGACAAGTCGGGGCGCTTAACGACACGACCACCACCTCACACCACCACCCCTTTCCATCTCCTCTCCCGTCTGTCGCCTTCTCTGCCGTCATGAACTCCCCCCCCCCCTTCAACCCCTTTCCTCTTTTCTTCTTCGCCCCCCCCCCAAGTTGCGTCTATCGAATTCTACCATCAGGTTCCCTACAATTTACTCTGAAACTTTTGTTTCCTAAAAAACACGGGCTTTGTTTATTTCCAGGAGGAGGTTTGTGTGTGCGCGCGCGCGTGTGTGTGTAACGGTCGTGTCCTACTTATTAAGTGAAATTATGGCTTACGTCCCCCTCCGTCCACCACACCCGCCCTCACTTCCCCCCTCCCCCCACCCCATCCGGTAAGTGATCCACGCTAGACGGTTAAAACAAGTTTACATGTGAACCACTCGTTGAATGGAGCTGGGTTTAATTGAAGGCAGAGTTTTGGGTTTAAATTGAACAGCGGTGTCCTGGGTTCAGTAATTGGACTCGTGGTCTGGCTACAGCTGTAAATGGCTGGGTTTTAATCGGGCGGCAGTGTTGGATTTTTTAATTGAAGGACTGTTTTGTCTTTGTGTGTGGGGACTAAATCCTTTGTGGTAATTAATTACAGCTGTCGGGTGAATGGTTTGTTAATTACAGCTGTCAGGTGAATGGTTTGTTAATTACAGCTTTCAGCTGAATGATTTGCTAATTAAAGCTGTCAGGTGAATGGTTTGTTAAGTTTCTAGTCCTTTTTTTTATTAAAAAATAGAAATGTTCAACCTTGTTAACATCTCAAGTTTAGTAATTGAATTGTAATTCATTTAGACTGCTAGATTGGGTTTAGATTTTCGGTTAGAACCGCGGGAATTTTGCCAGGTTAACAGTTGGCTAATGTCCCTCGAGGTCACCCAGCATTTGAATGGGTACCTGACTTAAGGCGACTGGGGCGTTGTTCTAACCACCACACAAACCCCGTGTACGCAGTGGTTACAGAAACAGGTGAACTCTACACGTCATCTGCCTGCCCGTTGGCCCTCAGGGGCTAAGGGAACTTTACTTTTTTTTTCCCCGTCAGTTAGTTCGCAGCCCCCCCCCCACCACCATACGCAACCCCCTTCCCTTTTCCCTATTCCCCTCAAATCTATTAGTCTCTGTTGTTGATTGTGTACAATTACTCGGAGAAGTACTGACGTCTTTCATCGTATCCAAAATGTTTCCCCCACAGCCACGCGCATCTTAGAGACCCCCTCCCCTCCCCCACCACCACCACCACACAAACAAGCTTTTTTTTTGTTGTTGTTGCCAGTTTTCCCGGAGTTGTGTTATCTTGACTTATAAATAGGCCCCCCAGGCAACGCGTTTGGGTGTGAATGGGGTAATGAGGGGGTGAGGAGGATGGGGGGGGGGTATGAACCGGTTGTCCGTCCAGGCTTTTAGATTTTTGAACACTGATGCTTATTGATCCAGCCCGGTCGTCTGCTTTGTTGACGTTCAGCTGCCGGTGAGTAAACACGCACAAACCGTCTTCCTGACTTGCCAGTTTGGTTCTAATGGAGTGAAGGGGAAAATAAAGTTTTGGTTTTATTTTTGACAGCCTACCTGGCGACCGGTGGCGCCGGTGGAAGAACAAAAAAGGGGAGAAACAAAAAATGTGCGTCACGTCCGGAAGTGTGTGAGGACCCGTTACTGGACCGTTCCGGAAATAGACTGTTTAAATATAAATAGAGAGATCTGTGGTGGTCTTTGATCACGTGATCTTTGATTGTTGTAAGATACAAACCGGGCCTTCTGACTCTGATGACCTGCTACATGGTCATCATACGTCCGTATTTTGTACGGACAGTTAGTACTTTCGGCCTTTTTTGTCCGTATGAATGTTTACTTTTCACTCTTGGTACGGATCAACCATACTTGTTTTTAGCATCGACGACTTGCTAGTCTACATTCAATCATAGTTTGATGCCCCGTGGAGCGGAACTGTTCTCATTAGCCGGAACATGAATGTCGCATGAGAGTCCGATCTGTCAAGTCCATGTAAGGATAAGAGGATTATCTCTCTTAGATCCTATAGTCCACCATGGGACGGTGTTTTACTTTGCCCCTTCTTTTCATATGTTTGACAGGGACCCTAAAATAGTGGGGTTTTTTTTACTCCAGAGGCCCCTTAATACTGTCGAAGCAGGGGGGCCCTTAATTATCAGATTTGATATTGGAAGGGGTCCCTTTAACAAAGGGACCCCAGTGTATAAGAACAGTTGTGACGTATCATTCCCTACTCTTGTGTGTGTGGGGGGGGACCCCCCAGTGTATAAGAACAGTTGTGACGTATCATTCCCTACTCTTGTATGTGTGGGGGGGGGGACCCCCAGTGTATAAGAACAGTTGTGACGTATCAATCCCTACTCTTGTGTGTGTGTGGGTGGGACCCCCCAGTGTATAAGAACAGTTGTGACGTATCATTCCCTACTCTTGTGTGTGTGGGGGGGGGACCCCCCAGTGTATAAGAACAGTTGTGACGTATCATTCCCTACTCTTGTATGTGTGGGGGGGGACCCCCCAGTGTATAAGAACAGTTGTGACGTATCAATCCCTACTCTTGTTTGTGTGTGGGGGGGGACCCTCCAGTGTATAAGAACAGTTGTGACGTATCATTCCCTACTCTTGTATGTGTGGGGGGGACCCCCAGTGTATAAAAACAGTTGTGACGTATCATTCCCTACTCTTGTGTGTGTGGGGGGACCCCAGTGTATAAGAACAGTTGTGACGTATCATTCCCTACTCTTGTATGTGTGGGGGGACGACCCCCAGTGTATAAGAACAGTTGTGACGTATCATTCCCTACTCTTGTATGTGTGGGGGGGGGACCCCCCAGTGTATAAGAACAGTTGTGACGTATCATTCCCTACTCTTGTATGTGTGGGGGGGGGACCCCCCAGTGTATAAGAACAGTTGTGACGTATCATTCCCTACTCTTGTATGTGTGGGGGGGACCCCCAGTGTATAAGAACAGTTGTGACGTATCATTCCCTACTCTTGTGTGTGGGGGGGACCCCAGTGTATAAGAACAGTTGTGACGTATCATTCCCTACTCTTGTGTGTGTGGGAGGGACCCCAGTGTATAAGAACAGTTGTGACGTATCATTCCCTACTCTTGTATGTGTGGGGGGACGACCCCCAGTGTATAAGAACAGTTGTGACGTATCATTCCCTACTCTTGTGTGTGTGTGTGGGGGGGGACCCCCAGTGTATAAGAACAGTTGTGACTCTTGTGTGGGCTAAAAGTTTTGTGAAGAAACACTGGAGTGAACTTGGTCCACCGAACATGTCTTGAAAATGGAGACAATAAATCTCTCTCTCCCCTCCCCCCCCCCGGACCCTCGATCCACATATTACTTGTTCATGCCCACTGTCTTGTACAGCTAAACAATTTATTTCCATTTCTTCACAATCATTTACAAAAAAATATTTTTCATGGACAACGGACAATCCTTACTTAATACGTGTAAGACAGTGGTCGGGGATCCGGGGTCAATTAACCCCAAATGGGGGTCAAAATGAAATTTTTGGGGGTAAAAATGAAACTTTTGTGAGTAAAAAGTATATAGTTTTAATTTGCTATGGGGTAATATCAACTTACACAAAAATATTTTGGGGTAATGATTAAATAAGTTCCCCGACCGCTGGTATAAGAGCTTCCTAGTATTTACTGGTGACATCACTCTGACAGATTCACTAGACTGCCCCCCCACCCCACCCCCCCCGGTATTAAACTAAATTAAAGTTAGTGTACTTTGGAATAAAACATTAAATGCTAAAGTAACTGGTGCCATTCAGAACATTTTTCTCTGAGATTAATAAAATACAAGACATTTTAATGGTTTCGCTCTTCACTTCGAGATGACCAGTGTCATTATGACAAACCTCACTGAACATGAAACATGTCGGTCGACAGTTTGTTAAACAGACGGCACTGACATACGTCACTTCCTGTCGGTCGATAGTTTGTTAAACAGACGGCACTGACATACGTCACTTCCTGTCGGTCGATAGTTTGTTAAACAGACGGCACTGAGATACGTCACTTCCTGTGTGTGACAATAAGTATTTCCATCAAGTCAGACCTCAAGATATCACCACCCTTGTCATAGACTGCACTGAACTATATTTATGCCCGAATGGTAAAAGTGATGATATTTTAGAGTGACGCTGTAATTGAAGCCTTTAAGGCAAGTTTCACTCTGAAATGGTTATTCTCTGAATCATTTTGTGTTTGACAACAGATATATCATTATAACTAAAAGCTTTTGTAACACAGTGAAAACTGAAAATGTTTCGTCTCCACTAGTCTCCAGTATGAACTAGCCTGTGCCTCCTCAAGTTTTGAATGGCAAGTTTCACACTGAAATGGTTTATCTCCATGATGAATTGACAGGTGTTGAATCGAGCTTCCTTTACCGTGTAAGCCTTTGCACCAAGTTTTACTCTGAAATAGTTTACCTTCAGTGTGGATTGACTTGTGTGATGGTCCATCAGATTTTTCAGCACTGAAGAAAATGTTCATTGCATAAATCACGTGGGAATGTATGAAACGTCACGCGCTGCTTAAATTTCTTTGTTATCTTAGAAAGTACCTGTATATATATATAAACTTAAAAATAGAAACACTGTGTGACACACACACACACACATACACATAAACGACAGTTTTTTTTTGTATGCCTTCACATGCGATGTGTAATTCCCGTCTGATATTTCAGTAATAATTTTGACATCAACAAACACAAATGTGTAGAAAGGCAACAACCATCACCACCTGTAGACAATATTTCATGTTTACATTTCAATCTTGTCTCCTTTTGTTTTTATGTAGGCCTATGTATCATTATACACGTATGAGGGAAGGGCTATGTATCATTATACACGTATGAGGGAAGGGCTATGTATCATTATACACGTATGAGGGAGGGGCTATGTATCATTATACACGTATGAGGGAGGGGCTATGTATCATTATACACGTATGAGGGAAGGGAGGGAACTGAAGTAAAAGGAAATAACTCAGGCTTTAATTAAAATGTACTAAACAGTTAAAAAACAAAATTCCTCAGGTCAGTTGGTCCATGAATGTAGTATATTGATAGGTCTCTGTGAGTCACACGTGTTTAGTTTAGGACTGTTTAATACATATCTGCCCCCCCCCCTTCTATCTCTATTTCTGATAGACAGATTGAGAGGTATGTAGAAAGAAAGGCAGACTTATAGATAGATAGATAATATATGGATAGATAGATAGATAGGTTAGATAGATACATAGATAGATAGATCCATAGATAGATAGATAGATAGATAGATAGATAGATAGATAGATAGATATACATAGATAGATACATAGATAGATAGATAGATAGATAGATAGATAGATAGATAGATATAGACAGATAGATAGATAGATAGATATCAAAATATTGACTAATGCGAGTACGAGTACAAGCACTTCAGAAATGTACTCGAGTAGTACTAGAGTACAGCTACTTGGTAATACAGCTACCCAGAACTCTGATACATATATAGATATAGATACAGATACAGATATAGATACAGATATAGATACAGATATAGATACAGATATAGATACAGATATAGATATAGATACAGATATAGATACAGATATAGATACAGATATAGATATAGATACAGATATAGATACAGATATAGATACAGATATAGATACAGATATAGATACAGATATAGATACAGATATAGATACAGATATAGATACAGATATAGATACAGATATAGATACAGATATAGATACAGATATAGATACAGACATAGATACAGATATAGATACAGATATAGATACAGACATAGATACAGATATAGATACAGATATAGATACAGATATAGATACAGATATAGATACAGATATAGATACAGATATAGATACAGATACAGATACAGATATAGATACATATATAGATACAGACATAGATACAGGTACAGATATAGATACAGACATAGATACAGATATAGATACAGATATATTTCAACGATTCTCTTATATTGCCCTCCTCCTACAGTTCTTCCAGAAGAACGGCACGCCTTACCCAGTGTCCGACGGGGACGGGATCCTCATGGAGATTGTCCACGAGAGCGTCAAGGTGGCCCGGACTCTGGAGTTTCCCGGGGACAGCCCCGATGACGTCAACCTGGTCAGATGTTCCTTCACCGTCCACAAGTCGGGCACCTACAAGATCTCCATCATGGTCGGGGGGCGGCACATCAGGGACAGCCCATTCACCAAGACGTTTGACCCAGGTCAGTACTGGTCAACTATTGGTCTGCCCTGGTCAATTGTTGGTCAGATAGCACTATGCATTCCCTTCTGGGCTCTTGATTGGTCTCGTTTCTACATTTCCTTGTCTGTCAGTTCTTCTGTCTGATGCTGCTCTGTTGTCTGTCAGTTCTTCTGTCTGATGCTGCTATCTTGCCTGTCAGTTCTTCTGTCTGATGCTGCTATCTGTCTGTCAGTTCTTCTGTCTGATGCTGCTATCAAGTCTGTCAGTTCTTCTGTCTGATCCTGCTATCAAGTCTGTCCGTTCTTCTGTCTGATGCTGCTATCTGTCTGTCAGTTCTTCTGTCTGATGCTGCTATCTGTCTGTCAGTTCTTCTGTCTGATGCTGCTATCAAGTCTGTCAGTTCTTCTGTCTGATGCTGCTATCTGTCTGTCAGTTCTTCTGTCTGATGCTGCTATCAAGTCTGTCAGTTCTTCTGTCTGATGCTGCTATAAAGTCTGTCAGTTCTTCTGTATGATGCTGCTATCAAGTCTGTCAGTTCTTCTGTCTGATGCTGCTTTCTGTATGTCAGTTCTTCTGTCTGATGCTGCTATCTTGTCTGTCAGTTCTTCTGTCTGATGCTGCTATCAAGTCTGTCAGTTCTTCTGTATGATGCTACTATCAAGTCTGTCAGTTCTTCTGTCTGATGCTGCTATCAAGTCTGTCAGTTCTTCTGTCTGATGCTGCTCTGTTGTCTGTCAGTTCTTCTGTATGATGCTGCTCTGTTGTCTGTGAATGAGTCTCTCTTGTTTGGTGAGTCTGTCTTGTTTTAAAAGTTATGGTTATGTGTCTGCCACTATGTCTGTCACTATGTCTGTTACTATTACATTTTGTCTGTGATTAGTTATTGTAGTGATTTATTTAAAGAAATTGTATGCCACTTTTATAGTTTTCATAAATTAAAATTCACTTTTAGACATGTTTTGCATTTGGTGCATTATTTTATCTTTATTATTTCATCCATTTCTAAACTCTGCATTCATAATCTTCTGTACTCACCAGTCCATGGTTACCACTGACTTCTGTACTCACCAGTCCATGGTTACCACTGACTTCTGTACTCACCAGTCCATGGTTACCACTGCCTTCTGTACTCACCAGTCCATGGTTACCACTGCCTTCTGTACTCACCAGTCTATGGTTACCACTGACTTCTGTACTCACCAGTCCATGGTTACCACTGACTTCTGTACTCACCAGTCCATGGTTACCACTGACTTCTGTACTCACCAGTCCATGGTTACCACTGACTTCTGTACTCACCAGTCCATGGTTACCACTGCCTTCTGTACTCACCAGTCCATGGTTACCACTGCCTTCTGTACTCACCAGTCTATGGTTACCACTGACTTCTGTACTCACCAGTCCATGGTTACCACTGACTTCTGTACTCACCAGTCCATGGTTACCACTGCCTTCTGTACTCACCAGTCCATGGTTACCACAGCCTTCTGTACTCACCAGTCTATGGTTACCACTGACTTCTGTACTCACCAGTCTATGGTTACCCTTCATTTAATTATTTGTTTACTGTCCACATCTTTACTCCTCATTTCGTTGTTTGTCCGTTTCCTTCCAGGCCCCATTGACCCATCCAAGACTGGCTTCATGCACTACACGTCCACCGTGGTCTTCCCCACAGGCAGCAAACACCCCCTGGTCATTGAGACCCGGGACTCCTTCGGTAATCTGGCTCCCTACAAAGCTGACCACAAGGCGTTCTTCAAGATAAAAGTCACAGCTGTAATGTATTGTTCAGTATAACTATTTCATTTTATTATTCCATAACTATCATCATAACTATCTCTATAACTATCAACATATCATCAACATAACTATCTCTATAGTGTTGTGGCCCCATGTTTTAAACTCAGTGGCCCCATGTTGTACACTGGCTGACCGTAACCAGCCTTTTGTATTTCATTATTCTGAGTAATGCCATGGGGGGGGGAGGGGTGGGTATGCTGCTATGAGTGCCCCTGCATACAAGTCTGTGGGGGGGGGGGAAGTCAACGGAATCATTTCCTGAAGAATGCTGACTATGTGCCTATTATCGTGGACATAAATTTGTGCATAAAAATAAAAGATAAATATCCTTTAAACTGGCCGGACTATTTTTTTTTATCCTTCAATATCAGTGTGTCTCATTGTGAGGGTCAGTGACATTGATTGGGACAAAATATTTAAATTCATGATTAATTCATTGAGAAAACTGCTTAATTTCAACCTTATTACTTGATATTTTTACCAACTAAATCTTTGTTAATCTGAAAAATTAAACGGTAAAGTCCATAATACATTTTCAAATGAAAGACGCTTTGTTTCACTTTCTTTTATCCGAGTTTTTCTTTCATTGTGGTTCAAAAAAAGAAAGCAGTCATCATAGTGGGATGCAAAGTGTACAAATCTGAGAACCACTGTTTTATATGAATGACTCGTTAGTGTTGGGTAGAAAAAGGATGAAATGCAGAACAAGTTTTTTAAAAAAAATAAAGTAGCACTGTTATGTACACATTAACTTGACTGCCGTAATTTTACACTTTCCATGACGTGCCCCATTCATCTGATAGTTTGCTTATATTGGCGCTCGCATTCTGTGGAGCAGCCACAAGTTTGGGGGAACTCTGTGGAGTTGTGAGGTTTCTGGGGATCAGTTTAATTAAAAAAAAAAAAAACAACTTAATCTGTAAGTCACAAACGTTATATTTGGTACCATTACTTAATGTGATTTGAACTGCACCTTGCAGGCAGGGACCAAGGAGCGCTACACCCCCACCACCCAGATCATCTATAACACGCAGGACAAGAAGCTGGTCATGTACATCAAGATGGACCAGAAGGGATGCTACCAGGCCGTTGTGTCCTATGGTGACGTAAAGCTGAAGAACGGGGAGTTTGACATCTTAGTTTTAGAACGTGAGCTATTTTCTTTATTTGTATGAGTGCTGACATTGTTTAAAATTCTTTCCATGGTTGGGGGACTTTTGTTTCATTTCATGCTAGCAGGACCATCTCAAATTGATCTTTTAGCACCATCTCAAATTGATCTTTTAGCACCATCTCAAATTGATCTTTGGACATAATCTCAAATTGATCTTTTAGCACCGTCTCAAATTGATCTTTGGGCATAATCTTGAATTGAACATGCAAACAAACAAATTAGAAAAATAAGTCAGTTGTAAATTTCTAAAATATTGGAACTCGTCAAATAATTGACTTTCCACTAGCATGCATGGTAAGATGACTCACCTGGAGGTCAAAGGTTCAACTCCCAGCGCCATCACAAGAGTCTATTTTATTATTATACAGAATCAGCAGAGCAGAGGAAGTTTTTTTTTTTCTAAACTTATAACAGAACTGATAGTTTCAATGTGAATATATCATTTCTAAATTGCCTGAACTATATCAAATTATCTCCACTTACGATGACATACTTTGTTCTCTGATGGCCACATCTCAGCTGTACAAAAAAAATCATTTCCTTTAGAACCTTCCCATACTGCTTGTTTGTTGTCTTTGTGTCCGTTGCGTAACAATATTTTGCTTTACCACATTTTTAAGCATATAACTTTGTTGCTATGTTAACCTTTTGATTAATATTCTCTTTAGAATAATTTTTTTTTTCGTTTTGTTTCTCCAGCGGCTGAATACAGCAAGGTCATCAAGAATGTTTACAAACGCAAACACAATGTGTGGTACACCGCCAGACTTCTTTCCCTCCACGGTCAGAAACTAGAGAAACCAAAGAAGATTTTTGTCTACATTTCACCCAAGGTAATAAGGATAATTTAAAAAAAAAATACTTCAGAGTGCTGCCACATTACATTTGATCTAATTCTGATCAATCATTTTATTAACTTCAACTCGCTTCCATTTATCAAAATAATTTTTTGAAAAGACAATATATTGCCAATAGGAAAATTGGACTGCCTCTCATTATAAATAAAAGGAAGCTCAGCGGTGTGGAGGTTGAGAGCTTGTTCTGAGGGGTGCAGGTTTAAACCCTAGTTAGTCCATTTAAACTTTGGTCATCATGCTGCATCCGTGGGTCTATGGAGTCATTGTGTAGTGTAGATATAGCAAGGGCACTACAAAATTGTTCTGACTGGGCACTACAAAATTGTTCTGACTGGGCACTACAAAATTGTTCTGACTGGACAATACAAAATTGTTCTGACCGGTCAATACAAAATTGTTCCAACTGGACAATACAAAATTGTTCTGACTTGACAATACTAAATTTTTCCGACTGGGCGCTACAGAATTATTCCAACTGGACAATACAAAAATGTCCCAACCAGTACCACCATGTCACTTGAAAATGAACCTCACCAAATAGTAAATGTAAAGATATTTTCAGCAAGCCAAGGAAAAAGAAACATGAGCATACTAACAAAAAGTGTAAACGCTGAAGTAGGATGTCGGAACAGTTTCCATTTTTTGTAGATTGATTTGTCACGAAGACATTCCTTTTATTAAATGTGTTAAATTGTTTGTTTGTTTTTCCGACATAATGAAATTATTTATGAATGATTTTTATTTTCTAATGATGTTAAATTTCAGCAAATGACAATCAAAGAATTTTGTTTCAAGATTTACAGAAGAAAAGTGTGTACGTTCCGAGTGTGTCCTTGGACAAAGGTGAAATACATTTTAATTTTAGACATCACTTTGCGACTTGAACTCATTTCATTTAGTTTCTGTTTATCTCAGCAATCTTCTTCTACAGAATATCTCTAAATCCCCAGTCAAGCCCAAGTGATAAGCCCTTCTCCTCACAGCCTGTGTTAGTGTCATCAAACTTAACTAGATTTTGTATAGTCATATTATTCAATAATAATTCTGGTTCATTTTTTCAATTACATTAAATTATAAATTATTAAAATATATTTTATTTCTTTTGCATTATTGCTTAGCTTATAAAAGTAAAGTTACTTAAAGGGCCATCGGGGCATATGGAGTAAAATTCATCTGTTTCTAGAACCATGTGTGAAAACTTCTAGTCTTTTTTTAAGATAAGGAATATTATTGTGTAAGAAATCAAAAAATATGTGGAGCTCTAAGTAACATATTTCTAGATTTCGAGGAATATATTTTAAGTATTCACATTTTTTATGCAAACTAACATTTAAAATCTATAGTTGAATTGAGCACTCATTCCCTGTAAACTTTCGTCAACCCTGACAGATTTTTAAACAAATTTTCTCAAAAAGTGGATTCAACCAATGGGATGCCTTGTATTCACTGAGAGAATTTTTCTTCTTTCAGTTTATTTTCAATGGTGTCAGCAATCAGTTTGACTCACCGACTTTCTGTATTGAGGATGGCAGCCAGCAGTCGGTGGAGCTAGCGGCGCAGGATCGCAATATCATAGCAGCGACTTTTTCCAGTTTCCTTTTGAAAAGTATAGGTAAGTGAGTTGAGGCAGTGACTTGTTTTCTCTACATAAAGTCTGTTATAACTACATAAAGTCTGTTGTAACTACATAAAGTCTGTTATAACTACATAAAGTCTGTTATAACTACATAAAGTCTGTTGTAACTACATAAAGTCTGTTATAACTACATAAAGTCTGTTGTAACTACATAAAGTCTGTTATAACTACATAAAGTCTGTTGTAACTACATAAAGTCTGTTATAACTACATAAAGTCTGTTATAACTACATAAAGTCTGTTATAACTACATAAAGTCTGTTGTAACTACATAAAGTCTGTTATAACTACATAAAGTCTATTATAACTACATAAAGTCTGTTATAACTACATAAAGTCTGTTATAACTACATAAAGTCTGTTATAACTACATAAAGTCTGTTATAACTACATAAAGTCTGTTATAACTACATAAAGTCTATTATAACTACATAAAGTCTGTTATAACTGATTGAAAGAGGAGTACATTGCTCATTTGATTGGCAGCATTCATAGTTCAAAGCTACAGTTACATAATTATAGTTTTGCCGGACGTTCATTGCAATTTTTTCTTTTCATTGTAGGTGGCTCAGAAACTTTCAATGACAAAAGAGATTTTTTCTATCGAGAAGTTCAAGGCTATCATGACAGAAGATCACACAGTACTTTGTTACTGAAGATTGAGAGATCAAATTTATTGCAAAGTGTGAGTACATTTTTTGTTTTTGGAGTTGGCATTGGTTGGGTGTAATTATAGCACCCACCGTTTTAATCTGAAGGGAGAAATGAATTAATTGAAGTCAGTGGTGCACAACCTGCGGCCTTAAGAGAGGTAAGTGGCTACCATTAAAGCAACATTTATATTACATATTTCTTCATGAATTATCTATATAAATTAGTTTATTGGCCGGCTTAACTAGAATATAAAGCGCAGACAATATTTTTAGTTACAGCAGTTTTTGTTTTTGCCCCATCCAGTCTTACAAAGTGACCAAGCCTTTAAGTGTCTGTGATTGGTGCAGGCGGTTTGAGATTACATTTGTGGGAGAGCAAGGCCTGGACTGGGGTGGGGTCAGCCGAGAGTGGTTTGAGCTGTTGTGTAAAGAACTCTTTGACCCAAATTTCTCACAGCTGTTCATGAGATTCACCGACAACCCTCAGGGACTGGTAAGTCTTTCAATTAACGTAGTTGGTAATTAATTGTAATTAGTTGGTGATTAGTTGGTGATTAGTTGGTGATTAGTTGGTAATTAGTTGGTGATTAGTTGGTGATTAGTTGGTGATTAGTTGGTGATTAGTTGGTGATTAGTTGGTAATTAGTTGGTGATTAGTTGGTGATTAGTTGGTAATTAGTTGGTGATTAGTTGGTAATTAGTTAGTAATTAAATAATATTTTAAAAAAACTTTTTCAAAATACCCTTTATTAAAATATACTGAAAAAAAAAATTTCATTGGATCATAGAAATATTTCTAGAAATTAAGATGTCTTAGAAAAAAATGTTGGCGCAATATATTTGAGAGACTCATGTATTTATTTTATAATTTATGTGATAAACTATCTGTGTACTGGGTGTAGTGTTTGATAAGCTAGCAGTGTACTGGGTGTAGTGTTTGATAAACTATCTGTGTACTGGGTGTAGTGTTTGATAAACTAGCAGTGTACTGGGTGTAGTGTTTGATAAACTAGCAGTGTACTGGGTGTAGTGTTTGATAAACTATCTGTGTACTGGGTGTAGTGTTTGATAAACTAGCAGTGTACTGGGTGTAGTGTTTGATAAACTAGCAGTGTACTGGGTGTAGTGTTTGATAAACTATCTGTGTACTAGATGTAGTGTTTGATAAACTAGCAGTGTACTGGGTGTAGTGTTTGATAAACTAGCAGTGTACTGGGTGTAGTGTTTGATAAACTAGCAGTGTACTGGGTGTAGTGTTTGATAAACTAGCAATGTACTGGGTGTAGTGTTTGATAAACTAGCAGTGTACTGGGTGTAGTGTTTGATAAACTAGCAGTGTACTGGGTGTAGTGTTTGATAAACTAGCAGTGTACTGGGTGTAGTGTTTGATAAACTAGCAGTGTACTGGGTGTAGTGTTTGATAAACTAGCAGTGTACTGGGTGTGGTGTTTGATAAACTAGCAGTGTACTGGGTGTAGTGTTTGAAAAACTAGCAGTGTACTGGGTGTAGTGTTGGTAGATGGATTACCTTTTGTAAGTTGCCCTGTTGGAAGATACAATAATGAGAAATTTTTTGTGGGTGTGTGGGCAGTGCAGTATTACCGCCTTAAATCCACAGTCCGATGTATCAAATTTAGTAGTGTTAGTGTAATTATTGTCTGTTTTATGGAGCAGAGTTTAATTCTACAATATTACTGGGTCAAAAACATTTTTTTTTCCATGAATAAATCATATATATAGAAGATGGGGTCGGGTGGTCGAGAGGTGTAGAGCGCTTGACTGTAGACTGGAGGGTCCCGGGTTCGAATCCCAGTGAGAACGTTGGGACTTTTTCAGATCCTGGTGAAAGTCCCCAAGTCCACCCAGCTTTAAATGGGTACCTGACTTTAAATTGTGGGAGTAAAGGCAGCTGGGTGTTGTGCTAACCACACCCTCCCTTTATGTGCCGAGGTTACTGAAACAGATGAATGCTACACTTCCTCTGCCCCGATGAGCCCTTTGGGGCTTAAGGGAACTTTACTTTTTTGTTTATATAGAAGATAATTTGATTATGTTATTAGATCAATAATTGTGTCCCAGTATGTTATAGTCTCATTCACATAAGTGGTCTATTTTTAGTAATTTTATTCAAGAAATGAAAACATTTTTTTTATCTTCCATTGATCCATTAATAGAAAGTCAAATACATACAACCTTTTTTGTTATGACAGGTTCACCCAAACCCGAAGCGGCCGCCAGATAAGAAGGTGAAGCTGTATGAGTTTGCGGGTAAAATCGTTGGGAAATGTTTGATTGAGTCTTCAGCCAAGAGGACGCAACTAGTCAAAGCCAAATTTACCCGCTCATTCTTGGCACAGCTCATCGGACTTAGAGTAACTTACAAGGTGAGTGCAGATCTACTGTTGCTCAACTCTTATTGATATACTTACGGTCATTTTAACATATAGATAAATATACTATACAGTTTTCATTTTTGTTCTAGGAAGTTTTCCTGTTTAATTCTTTTTTTTTTTAAACAAATTATTTGGGAATTTCTGTATAAAAAAAAAATGTCCCTTAACCCTCACTGGCCATCGGGGCAGATGAAGTGTAGAATTTATCTGTTTCTATAACCTCGGCATATGAAGGGATTGTGTGGTTAGCATAACGCCCAGCCGCCTTTACTCCCCCAACTTAAAGTCGGGTACCCATTTAAAGCTGGGTGGACTTGTGGAACTTACACCAGGACCTGAAAAAAATCCCAAGGTCCTCACTGAGATTTGAACCGGGGACCCTCCTGTTGACAGTTGAGCGCTCTACACTGCACGACTATCTGTCCCCTAATTTCTGTATAATTGTATAATTAAACTGTCAATGAACTTTTAACCTTTTATCATAGTATATTTTTAGAAAGATCTAATTAGTGCACACAGGTTAAACTTATTAAAACCATCCCCCCCCCACTCTTTAAAAACAGCACTTTGAAACAGATGATCCAGAATTTTACACCACGAAAATTTCTTACATTGAAAACAATGACGTCGATGGAATGGAGTTGACTTTCTCCGAGGAGATTTACGATAATCAGGGCCAGCTGGTCAAGGTAGGATGCATTGGTAGCAGAGAGATGACTTAGGTATTGGTAGCAGAGATGACTTAGGCATTGATATCAGAGAGAGATGACTCAGGTATTGATAGCAGAGATGACTTTGGCATTGATAGCTGAGAGAGATGACTCAGGTATTGATACAGAGATGACTTTGGCATTGATAGCTGAGAGAGATGACTTAGGCATTGATAGAGAGAGATGACTTAGGCATTGATAGAGAGAGATGACTTAGGCATTGATAGCTGAGATGACTTAGGCATTGATAGCAGAGAAAACTTTTCATTAGAAAGAGCATGTTGGTGCTTAGTAAAATTCATTTTTTACTTCTCTCCTAGCTAATCTTGTTAATTTTATCTGCTATATTTTATAGTGTATGTAAAAGGTTATTTGTTGTAAAACTAAAGCTGGTGAAATGTTTGTCTTTGATTTTCAAACTGTTGATTTAGTTTCTTTGAGTGATGGACATGAATGATGTGAGCTCCAAAAATAAAAAAAATCTGGTTTGAAATTACAATGACATAAATTCCAAGCAGTTGGGAATTCGTCTGTGAAACAATTTAAAAAATGAGATTTGCTAGTCCTAGTTTCATTTAATTTTTGCTTTGGATACAGGAATGTTTTTTTGAAAGTATTTTTCTTAGACCTAAGCCGTAACAAAGTAACAAACCAAAAAAAAAAATTTTGTTTGTTTTAAATAGCGAATTCTGCAAAAATTGAATTATTAGGAAAAAATTTTTTTTTTTTTTCAGGTTGTAGATTTTATTCCCAATGGTTCTAAAATTGCTGTGACCAACAGTAACAAAATGAAATATCTTGATGCCCTGGCCCAGCACAGGCTCGTTGCCCCAGTTAAAGACGAAGTTGAGAGCTTCATGAAAGGGCTCAGTTCGGAGCTCGTACCTGAAAATTTGCTCAGTATCTTTGATGAAAATGAATTGGAGGTAATCCCAGACTGCGTTCATACGGTATACTATCAAAGTTAATTATATTACTTAGTTTACCTTTTGTAAAATATGTCAGTGGATCTCAAAATGGAGGGGGGAGGGGTACTGTGTTTTATTTTTATTGGTGCCAAGGCCTGGATAAAATTAAAAATAAAAGGTTTGTTAGCTGTTTGAAAAAAATTTCTAAAAATAAACCAAAAAGGTTGGTGCCGATTGTGATAATTTTATTTATGGCAGTTTTAAACACGGTCCACTTGGATTAATTGCTAATCTCCTATAATTATAATTTGTTCTACAGCTGCTGATGTGTGGCACCGGCACTTACAGTATTGCAGACTTCAAGCTTCACCACAATGTCGTAGGCGCTACTTCATCTTTCAACAGGGTAGGCCTCATGTTCTGTGCACTTTTTAAAAAAAGAAGTTATTTCAGAAAATAAGAAGGAAACTCATATGATGATACATGTATTTACTGTTTGATTCCTCTTTTTGACATGATTTCATTCGGCATAGAAATTATTTATTTTCATTTGCTTTTTCTATCATATCTTTTAATATTTATGTGAGATACAGCTCTCAGGGAATTTTATTTAGATAAAATTGTTTCAACTGTGTTCCTTTTGTACCAGTTTTTTTAGTGTCTGTATAGTTGTTTGATTTGTATATTCTAATACATATTTAACTAAGCATACAGGATAAAAAGGTTTTCGAACACAATTTTTTAGTTTTAAGATTTATTTTATTGATTTACTGCTGTTGAAATTTTTCTCTAAATTTTTATAAGTCTTGGGTTTTTTTTTTTTCGATTGTATGCATCAGGTGCTAGACTGGTTCTGGACAGTTATAGCCAGTTTTACAGAGGAGCAGATGGCTCGGCTGCTTCAGTTCATCACCGGCTCATCTCAGCTGCCCCCTGGTGGATTCTCAGAACTGGTGCCCAAGATTCAGCTGTCTTCTGCCCCCACGTACAACTGTCTACCCTCGTCTCACACCTGGTAAGACATATAAGTGATAACATATAAGTACCTGATAGCATATAAATCTGTTCAAAAAAGACCCAAACATTGTAGTCTACAAGTTCGATAAATAATATTTGATTTAGCACGGTTTGATAGTTGTTTTGTTTTTTAAAATGCTGTGAGTGCTAAGTGCTGTGAGTGCAAAGTGCTGTGAGTGCTAAGTGCTATGAGTGCTAAGTCCTGTGAGTGCTAAGTGCTGTGAGTGCTAAGTCCTGTGAGTGCTAAGTGCTGTGAGTGCAAAGTGCTGTGAGTGCAAAGTGCTGTGAGTGTAAAGTGCTGTGAGTGCAAAGTGCTGTGAGTGCTAAGTGCTGTGAGTGCAAAGTGCCTGTTAGTGCTAAGTGCCTGTTAGTGCAAAGTGCCTGTAATTGTACAGTTTTTTTAAACCGTCAGTGACATTTCTATAATTTTACCTCCTCAGTAGAATTTGTTGTTAGGGCACTTCCTCTGCCACATGTCAATTTGGATAACAGATGAAATGCTTTCAATACTAATTATTTGAAAATTCAGACATTTAAAAAAAAAGAATTATTGTCTCAACATTTTTTAGCTGTTTAAAAAAATTGAAATGCTCTCATGTTGACTGTTTTCTTCAAATATATCCCCCAATTAAATGCCAAGTTTACTCTATCCCCTTATATTATACCAAGCTGTTTATACTCAACCCTAGTGTATTTATACCATTGTTGCCAAATCACATGATATTATCCAAAATACTAAATTTTGTTTTTTTTTTCATACAGCTTCAACCAACTTTGTTTGCCTGACTATGACACTATGGAAACATTTCATCGAATGCTGTTGATTGCAATAAATGAAGGTAACCAAGGCTTCGGACTGGTTTGAGGCTGTAACCTGGTGCAATATTTTTCTTGTATGAACAAAGACATTCACGGATCTCAACGTTTACTACATCTCAATACCTTGAAGCTGCACATTATTCCGGACAACATCTCTGATATACCTTGCAGTTGTGACTGTTTAGAAGTTGGGTTTTTTTTTTGTGTGAAATTAAACTGGTTTTGTGTTTTTTCCTGGATCAATTTATGACTCAATAATGGTGTCAAAATAGTCGTAAGATTTGGCCATCTACCGAACAGATTATCGTACTTCATTTCAACTTTGTCAACTCAGGCTGTGAAGTCATATTTTATTGCTGCGGACAATTTATTATACTACCTGATAACTCAGAGTTACCTGCAAAGTGCAGTATCTGAGTCCAGCCATAGATCTCACAATCAAACAAACTTGTTTTTGGTGTTTTTATTTTTGTTAAACTGATGAATATTTGTGTCCATGTATCGACTGGTCAGTGAATCAGTTACTGGTCAGTGTACAACCTTCTGGTCATCATATCATCCACTGGTTTGTGTACAACCTTCTGGTCATTTGTATCATCTACTGGTCAGTGTACAACTTATCGGCCATTAATCTAATAATCAAGAAACCAACTTTTCTTTGTATCATCAACTAATCAGTAAGTCCACTTTGATCTGTCAGTACTGATTGTTAAATTTACTGTATACATAACTTATACAGTTACTATAGACTGTCAGAACCTTTACAAAAACAAAACAATGATAAAGTAAACCTGGTTTGGTGGTTCTTTTGTTTTGTTGGGATGGATTTAAATTCTGTTTAATTATTTTTAAAATTCAAGTTTTTGTTTCTAATCAATTTTATTTTTCATTTAAACAGATTCAACATTTTTTTTTTCATGCATATTTTTATCTATGCATGTTATTTTTTACAATTTACAATTATTTTTGTTCTTGTCAACCTTCTGGTTTAATAAATTGTTTCCGTCTTGATCTAATCGAGAAATCCAGTTCTAGTTAAGTCATTTATTTCTCAATATTTTGTTCATGAAATTTTTTTTGTTGTTTTTGCTCCACATTCTCCAACTTTAATCTCAGTCAATCATTACGTAAATTGTAAATATTTGTTTCTTTTATTTTGCTTTGTACATGGCAGTTAACTATAGGGACCTATGGAAAAGAAATATAATGCTGTTACATTTTGAACAAAAAAATGCTTTAATTTAGTAAACACATTTCATATACAAGTTAATGACTTCAATAGTTGACAATCGACAGATGAAGAATTAGAGTTCATCTGTTTCAGAAGACAGTGAGTACAAGGTGATTATGTGACTAGCACAATCACCCTCCCAACTTTTACTTTCCTTAACTAATGTCAGGTAACCCATTTCAAGCTCAAGTGCATGAATGAAATATGACAAGCTGCCATTCATATTTCACTCATCGGACTTGACCCAGTTCTTTCGATACATCAAAACTTAAAGAAACACTCCACCGTCGCAGGCCACAATGCATAGAACTTAGAATAAAAAAAATTGAAAAAATAGTAACTTTCTTGTAAATCAATTGTAAATGTCGTACGTTAAAGATTTCTTCACGTTTAAATGTTAGGGTGACTTTTAGTGAGGTGGGGGGGGTACATTTTCTAATTCACTTTTTTCTTATTTAAAAAAAAAACTTCGCCCGTTTTTTCTCACTTACTTTTTTTTCTTAATGTCAAGTAAAAATAATTTTTTTTTAACCCATCTTTTTTTTTTCGACAAAACTTTGAAATTTCCCTGACCTCATTTTGTATTTTTATGTGGTTACTTTGATCTGCACAATGTACATTTTGTTTTTTCATTGATATATATATGTATGGTAAATATAAAATCTCAAATATATATATGTATGTATATGTATGTAGTGGTTTCAAAATAATTTCTCTGATAAAATTTGTGAAAACTTAGGCTTGTTAATAAAAAAGGAGGGGGGGGGGCATGAAATCTAATGGTACCATTGGCCGCAGGTTGGCCGCAGCCAAAATGGTTTTTTGCTGTCTTAACATATTTTTACACCCCATTAAGCAACAACAATTCAAAGTCTACTGTATTTCGTTATGCTCTTTAATTTATAAAAACAATTTACTGTTTAGATGATGTAAATAATCAAAGGGTATAAATGTCAAAAGTTGTTATTAAAACATGTAGCATAATAATAATTCTAATAATATGTTGTATTTTTTTACATGTTCAGTTTAAATTTCATCCATTCGGCTATCATTAACAACTGAATGTGTTTCAAAAAACAGTACATGTATTAGGTTTTGAAATTTATTTTTTTTTCTTTTTAGATCTAAGAAAAATTTGTTAGCTGTGTTTTTGTAAAGTTTGATGACTAAGTTACTCAAATGATTTAATTATTACACTAACATTTGAAAGAAGTGAATTATTTCCCCTATCTGTTTTATTTTTGTTGTTTTAAAGAAATTAATTTGAAAGTTCTTTGGTAGCTGATGAGTAGAAAGGGGGGGGGGGGGGGGAGGTCAAATTTTTCAAAAGAAAATTCTGTGATGATGAAATATTAATAGCCTCATGTTTACCTTCCATTTTATTGCATCCATTTATATTGCGAATGTTTTGAATGACAGCTAAGAAATGTTGAGCGTGACAAATATTGCTGCGTCAATGAAGTTGGTTGTGAAATTTATTTATGCCTGTTTAATTTAGTTGTTGTTTATGTTTGTTAAAAGAATCTTCATTACATTCATTAATTTATAACTTTTTTTACTTGGAATATAATTTACACAAATGTTAAAACTAGCACATTGTAATTTTAACTTAATCAGTAAGTAAATACAATTTTAAAGATTTTTTTTGATAGCGTATTTATTACTTCATTAAATTTATTGACAGTACTTGAAAATTTCTTTAGATTTAGGGGAGCAATGAACATGCCATTTAAAAAGTCATAAGATATTAGACATTTATTCACCCAAGTGTTGTGAAAAATGTTGTACATTTGAGTTCTTTTTCCTCCAGCATGCTTCAAGCCAATCTTGGCCGTATCTTTTCGCTTTCTGTTATTAGCAGATCTTTGCAGTCATGCATGGAACCAGCTGTCACCTTTATTTCAATTTTCTTATCAACATTGCATTTCTTTCCTCTTTTTTTTTTTTTTTCAAACTCCCATGTCCAACTGTAAGTTGACACCAATCAAAATAAATATCAAAATTGTATCTAAAATCATATTAATTGCTTGAAAGCAGAAATGCTGGTTAATAAATCAACGACAACCTGATGAATGTTTGACAGTTTTGTAGATCAGTGGTGACCTTAGGAAAAGGTCAGTAACTCTAAAAAGTCTGTTAAACAAGACCTAGTGAAAAATAAACAAAATAAAAGAAAAACTGATTCACTTTGAGCCCAACCAGCTCTAAGAGCCGAATTCGGATGTACTGCTATAGATCTCTTATGTGGACGATGACCTTTGTCTCTTGCTATTGTTGATTATTGAAGCTGTTTACACATGATTGTAATAGAACTAAGTCGATTTGGTGGCTGAATAAATTATGCTTCTTCCTGTCTTTTCATTTTATTATCTGATGACTTACAGCATTACCTGTTTTGATGACACATTCTGTGTTACTATATTCTTTTATTTGTTTTTCCATTGTAATTTGTACATTTCATGCGAATAAAATGCAAAGCATTTTTATGTTACAGCATTGTTTTTCCAGTCTTGCCAGATTTCTCTTCAAAGCCAAACTAAATTGACTTCAGTACAATCACTTGTTTTCTTGACTTTACTATTAATCCGTGTCCATTATTTCCGTAATTGTGCATTTTGTATAGACGATAAATAATCATATTAGACCAATAAGTGGTTAAAACATCACTTTGAAAATTCAGATGATATTCGGTTTAAAAAATAAAATTAAGAAAAAAAATTAGCAAGTTTCTTGTATTAATTTTATACTGTTTAATCACAGCTGCTTTGAGTTAGTTTTTATACTTTCTAATATTACTTAGAATTGACAATAAGAATTTCATCACAAATGTTATCATTTTGATGTAAGACAAAATGTTTATGTTATTTCTCCCCTCACTTTGTATGTTTGTTCACTTTCATATTTTAAATTCTAGTATTTTTTTTTTTAAATTATAGAGGAATTATCGTTAACTTTTGTAATATTTTTCTTGACAAAGTTAATTGGATTAAATTATTTTTTATTTTTTACAGATTTTTTTATTCATTACTTTTATGTTAGGCTTTATGCAATATTAAGATATGCTTTTGAAAAATGTGAGAACCATGAAAAAAGGCCAAAAAAAATGAAATTTCTAAATAAATTTGGCTTAGTAATGCTATTTAGCTATGTACAGTTCAAAACTATTGTTGATATACATGTAGTGCAAGTATACATTATTGTCCAAACTGGCACAAATCAAAATGTTCAGATTTTTTCTTTAAATACATTTTTCTTTAACTTTGTTGGCAAATAAACTAAACATTTGCGCCTCTTAAATATTTGTTTGACATGACTTTGTTTAACACTTCCACTTATTTGTTTTATAAACCTTGTTATTTCAGTGCATCATGGTGGTTAGGTTAAAGAACATATTGATGGTGGTTAGGTTAAAGAACATATTGATGGTGGTTAGGTTAAAGAACATATTGATGGTGGTTAGGTTAAAGAACATATTGATGGTGGTTAGGTTAAAGAACATATTGATGGTGGTTAGGTTAAAGAACATATTGATGGTGGTTAGGTTAAAGAACATATTGATGGTGGTTAGGTTAAAGAACATATTGATTATGAATGTGGTCAAGTGCATAATTTATTTATTGAACAGATTCCAATGTTTCAAAGTCTATTAATGAAGCTTTTCTTTAGACCCAGAAAAACTTGTCGAGTGAAAATAGAACAATATTCATCTACCTCAATTAAACAAGAATATCTTGAACAACATTATTCACATAAATGAAATATTCCTTTTGATTGTTTTTGAGATGGCTAAATTATTTTTCGGCCAGTTTTTACAGTAAAAAAAAAATTAAAACTTATGTGTACGGTACATGTACATAGGTATAACATTACCAATGTTAGTTGACGAGTTTTACATTTAAATATCTTAAATTTACATTTAAATTTCTACAACTCATCTCAACAGTAACTGGGAAAATGAAACTTGAACTTTTTTTTAAAGTATAAAAAAAAACAACCTGCCTTGACAAAAATAGTTTGGCCATAAATTTTGATGGCCAATTGTTGAAGTTTGGCCATAAATTTTGATTCAAATTATGATGGCCAATTGTTGAAGTTTGGCCATAAATTTTGATTCAAATTATGATGGCCAATTGTTGAAGTTTGGCCATAAATTTTGATTCAAATTATGATGGCAAATTGTTGAAGTTTGGCCATAAATTTTGATTCAAATTATGATGGCAAATTGTTGAAGTTTGGCCATAAATTTTGATTCAAATTATGATGGCCAATTGTTGAAGTATGGACATGATTATTGCTCTCATATTTTTCTGCATTCAAAAATCATGATCATCATTGAAACAGGAAGTCCTAAATGTTTCGTATTTATAATTTATCATCCCATAAATTACACAGTGCATTGGCAAGCAATTTTTTTTCAGTCATGATAATCTGTTAATATTTTGAATGTACGAACTTTTCAGTGCAAGTTTTTTTCAGTCATGATAATCTGTTAATATTTTGCATGTACGAACTTTTCAGAAAAAAAAAAGAAAACTAAATTATCGGTGACTTAGAAGATGGAGTATAAGGAGATGCTTGATAAGCAATGAACCAGTTATTAATAGCAATAACATTACGAGCCTGACTGAGTTCACTAGTAACCAATATGGCAGTGATGGGGAAAAAAATCAATGAATGAGTTACAAAAATTTAACAGAGAAAGAAACAGTTAAAATGAAAGTAAAAAAAACAATCTATGATTTTATTTCTTTTTTTTTATTATGAAATATTATTTACAAATTGCACATATCAAACTAAAAAATAATCTTTCTGATCAAGCACTCAGGTTGTTGGACATCCAAATTCATTTGTACTCCTTCCATCATACAAATTTGAAAATGCTTATCACAGAAAGGTCAGTGTTATAATAGAGATCAGAGAAATGATAGCATTCTTCTTGTTAAGTTTTTTTTAATCCCCAATCATTTCAAAACATTGTCATAAGCAACGATTGCACACTGCACAGGGGGGAAACAACAAGTTGCAGCCATAAACATACAACGGTTGCTGACATAAACATACAACGGTTGCTGACCAAATTGAACAAGGCAGTCATCAATTTGGGGCACCATATTTATACAATAGAGAACAAAGCCATTATGTAATACACATTAGGTATCTGATAGTCAACTTGATCTGAGTCAACCTTATCACATACTAAGAATTATACAGACTTAACACTACAACCATTTCAATATGATAAATACTTTGTCTTCATCATTCAGACAAGAGCAACCAATCAAATCTTGTATGGGTTAATATCAATATCATTCACCATGATACAAATAAAATATTACAGATAAAGCCAAGTGTACTATCAATCACACGCAAAACAGAATACACTCACTCATGCACAAATATTCAAAACATTCCTTTCAAAAAAAGAAAATTTTTCAATGAGCAGCTAGGGTCTGTCATGGACATCCAATGGAGAAATGATTGAATGTTATCATATTATATATATTGTCATCAGATTTGTTCCTTTCTATAAACAAAAATTTAACATTAGTCCGACCTGTTCCAAATAATAACTAAAATAATACAGTACAGAACAGATATTCATTACTTCAATGAATGGCCTCAATTTTTTAGATGATATATAACAAAACAATTTTCAGTTTTACTTGAAATATTTACTCAGTGTGGAAAAAAGTGGGTTATAACTTTTTATAATTAGTTTATCAACGAAAAAAAACATTTGTTCATATTTCAAGCATTTCCACTACATCATATCACTATGAAGTATTCTAGAAGATGAGATGGCATTCTGACAAAGTTCATCATCTTATGTTCCCTAAAGCCTGAAGTAATACTAGTTAAGCTCAACTTTCATCAGTTGCATGTTCACAATTTAGCATTCACTGTGACTGTCTTAGAGTGGAGGTTTATGCTCACAGCTGGAAGTCTTGGAACATCAATGAATTTAGCTGAAAAATTCACAACAGTAAGTTAGACATGGTGAAGGGAACTTTTCAAATGATTAGACATGAAATTGAACCAAAATGGTAAAAGATCTAAAGAGCAAGAAGCTAGCCAAGATAATAATTCTACGGTCGGCATTGGAACATGAGAATCTAGTAGACGGCACTGGCTAATTTTATAAAGTAAATTGCAATAATGGACCTTTGCTTCTAATTAGAAATAACGAACATATTAGTTTCAAAGAATTTTAACAGTCATTTTTTATTAATATAATAACAAAGAAAATATCTGTGAAAGATTTTAGGTTAGATATAATAAATCTAAACATGTAATGAGTTTCAAAGGAAAAAAAGAAATTCCATCTTAACTACTCATTATCTTTACTACCCAATTAAAGGAAATTATTTTCTTCCTATTTTTTATTTAAATATTGTTAAAAAAGAAGCTTTGGATGACATGGCATACCCAGGTTTTCTGTAATGTTGGACAGCTGTCGGGTGTTGGGATACATGTACACTACGCCATCCCTGCGCTCTTTGATAACACCCCCCATGTGGAAGAGTGCCTGGAGACCATTGTTCATCATATCCAAGGACAGAATCTCATACTGTTTAATCACACCTTCCTGCAGCAGGCGCGCTGTCAGCATCTGCGTCTCTTTGACTACAGTTTTCTGCGTCTTGGCCAAAGGTTTACCTGCCACGTTAGGATGATTGGACAAGAGGTACTGACACAGGAGCTGAAAAAAACAACACACAAACACATTAGCTGATTTTCATTTCATGCTGGCAGTCACTGAGATTTAAAATCTTAGAAACACAAGAAATGACATTGAATGAAGTTCATGTTAGAATTGCTTAATTCCATAACAACCGTGCAACTCTTAAGGAAGCCAGACATAGCCCACTCTTGGTCTCTATTCAGTTAATTGACTGAATTGATAATTAGTTATTTACATACAGCAAACAGATATCAAAATAACCAACCCATCTTGTTTTGTTTTTTTATTGTTAATGGCCTTTATGTCACACATTATGGAGATAGTTTTTAATATTTGTTAATACTACTCAGTTAATTATTTTTTCAGTCTGTCGTGCCTTGTTTTGCAAACTAAATTCTTTACTTTCTGAATGTTTCATTTTACTAATTTTGACTTCAAGATTCCAAAAGTTTTGAAAAATGTAATTTGCTGACATGTTCAGAACTGAAGCCAAATAATTCTATTGAAGGATGGGCTTTTTGTTAACAGCCATAAATGTGGATGCATCGATAACTATTATAGCTGACAAGTGAAGTTTTACCTTGTCATAGCTGACATTTTATTTTGTTGCTGTCTGTATGCCTGGTTAAATTTCAGTACTGAGCATTATCAGGACAGTTTAAGTAATGTCTTTTATAGCCCCCCTCCTCCCAATCCAACATTTTTTTTGGCTTTGTTGTATTTTCCTTGTTCAATTTCTTCACTTATTACTTTTGGTTCAGTTTAAGTATTTTACTTCCCCCCTCCCCTCCCCACATTTAATTTTTTTTTTAAATTAGTTTTATGTATTTTATGAAACCTAACTCTACCAGGACACTTAATTAAATGTCCTCTTCTAGGACACTTAATGAAATGTCCTCTTTTAGGACACTATGAAATGTCATCTTTTAGGACACTTTATGAAATGTCATCTTTTAGGACACTTTATGAAATGTCATCTTTTAGGACACTTTATGAAATGTCCTCTTCTAGGACACTTTATGAAATGTCATCTTTTAGGACACTTTATGAAATGTCATCTTTTAGGACTCTTTATGAAATGTCCTCTTCTTGGACACTTTATGAAATGTCCTAACTACATCCCCACCACAAATTTAGGTCTCGTCAGCCATGGGTGGGACGGATGGCAGAGTGGTGTAGATACTCGATTGTCAACCTGAGATTCATGGGTTCGATCCTCGGTGAGAACCATGGAATTTTTCCAGGTGTTATTTGGTGCAAAGTCGTCCCACAAGTCCACCCAGCTTTAAATGAGTACCTGACTTGGGGAAGAAAAGGCGACTGGGCGTTGTGCTAACCACACAATCCCTTTGTATGCCGAGGTTATAGAAACAGATGAATTCTACACTTCATCTGCCCCGATGACCCAGTAGGGCTAAGGGAACTTTACTTTACCACCACGGGTGTCCACAACTTTACTCCACCACCGAGTCATCCCCGTTGACTTACCCAGTAGCCCAACAGGAATGGTTCAAACATCTGACTGTAGAACGTGGTCAACTTGTTGACAGACTGACTAATGACCACTCCATCTTCCTCCATGACAATGCCACTGGTGTGGGTTAATGTTCTGAGTGAGAGATCAAAGTCCTGCCAATGAAAATAAACAAATGATAAGTTCTTTTAGAAGTACAGTTATGTTTTAATGGTACAGATATGTTTCAGAAGTACAAATATGCTGTAGTAGTACAGCTATGCTTGGGTACAATATATACAAAAAATATCAATGCCCACCAGGAAAGTCTTATAAAACAATAAAAACATTTGCGCACTACTTACATATACAGTAGTGTTTTTTTTATTTACATATACAGTAGTGTTTTTTTCCGTTAAGCTACTTTTTTTCAATTTTAATGAGATTGTTGCAGATTGCTTTACATTTTAATGAGATTGTTGCAGATTGCTTTAAATATTCCTGAAACCTAGATGCTGAGTCTGAAAGCTGTTAATTTCTTTTTTACCCAACATATGATTCTACGGTATATTAAACTAAAAAAGTTTTTTAACATTGTATCTTAATATTGCCATAGATTATGGTGCGTTATTTTTAGTTGTAAGAGTCAGAGTGTGTAAATATATCTGCACTAAACATGACAGAAAAAACAAATATGTTGTCGTGTTGTTTTATAATTATTTGCTGACTCAAGAGTACCACTCTACCAACCAATCAAAGTCAAACATTTCCTTAACAAACTTACATTTTTAGTATTTCCTGGAAGAAAGACAAAATCTTTTGAAAGCAGCTGCTCCAAGAAACTGTACTTTGTAAAAAGTTCATCTTTGTAAAAAAAAAAAAAATTTTAATTATGAAATTTGAAAAAACACTTACCTAAATAAACAACAATTTGACCTGTATGCGTTTAAAAAAACAAAAGACAACTGACCGACAGATAACCTCTCAGAAGTGCAGCTGTTGACAGAGATGGAAATCATGGCTGGCCTGACAAACACATGGAGGATGTGGTTGCGGTAGAGAGACAACATGAGGTGCTGTCCAGCTGTTGAAAGAATAAAGAATCAGTTCTGATGGACATTTTATACAATAATCTATGAAGGAGTTTTTTCTTTCTTCCATTTCATATTTTTTCCTACAGTCCAAATTGATATGAACAAGAAAAGCCAACTAGCAAGCCCTACCCTAGGCATTTTATATAACATCTGTTAAAAAGTGTCGTTGTAACGAATTTCGTGTTTTCAGTATTGCGAAAAAAATAGCCGTTTTGCAGATATTTTATTTTATCCCCATATCTGTTTCAGTCTTTTTAAAATTATTGTTTGTATAATTTTATAGATTATTATCTTGACTCACTTAACAGAACACCGTAAATGATACCAAAAAATACAAATGCTCACATTTTGTATAAAAATAAAATAGAAATAAGTAGCCCTGATGCTATATAAGATAATGTAAATCTGGTAAAGAAAATCATTTTCCACTCTTATAATTATTATTTTTAGCAATAGACAATTTTTTAAGTCGCATTTTTTAATTTGAGTTTGAATATTTTCTTCAGTTTTCAACAATTTTATAATTTTTATACTGAAGATTTCTGATTAGAGTAGTTTAACAAGCCGTTAGAACAGGAGTGGGCAAACTTTTTCTACGGAGGGCCACATTGAAAACTTGATTGTTAGCGGCAGGCTGCATATATATTTAGTCTACTTCAATTACAATTTACAACCTATGAAAATATGAATTAAAGTTAATAAACTTGTACTTGTCATTTTATTTCACATTCACACTGTATTTCACAAATACATTACATTTTAAAATACAAACATATATTTGAATAAGGGCAGTACAATATACTCAGACGGGCTGTAGTTTGCACACTCCTGCCTTAAGCAATTATTTCAAAACAAAAGAACAGTATAGATTTAATTACAACAGAAATGTGCTCCCAGTGCATTTGAATCGTAATACAAAAAAAACAAAAAAAACAATCACAATTTCTTTCACATTACCAGTTATCATCAAAGCGTCTGTCGCCTTAGCATGAGCTGGAGGTGCCACGCTCACCAGTTCCACAACATCGTCTGTGTTCACTCTGACAATGTTTTTGTGAAGCCTGATGTTAGCTCTCAATACTGACTCTGCTGTTTCTGAAGCTGGAAGATGTGAACAATAAGAGGTGTGAACAATAACATCAACAATAAAAAAAAACCTATGTTAAGTAGCTGATAAACAGAACACAAAGACACTGAAATTGTCTGCTATCATACTTAAAAAGAGGCATTAATAGAAGATCAATAAATCACTGATTGATTTCACTAGGGGACAAATTGCTACCTGTGATATAGAAAAAGTTCCAAAACAATTTTTACTTATTTATTCCAAGTATGGCATTGAAAACTGTGTACACCTCACCTTTTTGACCCTCATGATTTTAAGAGTTTTCTAATTTTTTTTCTTTTCGGGCTATGGCTCTTTCTTTTTAAAATAATGCATTGACTTTGAAACATTAGTGCGATGAATGGACATCAAGATGTTAGAAAATAAATGAACTTTGCATCTTAATATTATTTGCTTAGATATCTGGTGTTTTGCTATGGCAGCTAAAGAAGTACATGTACAGTGAAATGTCGTTATAACGAACGTCAGTGTAACGAATTATTCAGTACAGCGAATTTTTTTTTTGCCCCTTCCCCATCGCTTATATAACATCTGTTAAAAAGTGTCGTTGTAACGAATTTCGTGTTTTCAGTATTGCGAAAAAAATATAGG
The DNA here is from genome assembly GCA_021962125.1 of Bulinus truncatus. Lineage (NCBI taxonomy): Eukaryota > Metazoa > Mollusca > Gastropoda > Planorbidae > Bulinus > Bulinus truncatus. The sequence continues at coordinate 279,476 of JAGDYQ010000116.1, forward strand.
AAAGAGAAGGATGATAGTTTTAGCAAGGTCGGGAAGGGGAGGAGGCAGGGAGCCTAAAACATCTATAAATATATTTTTAAAATTATTTAGTTTAATAAATCAGACAATATGAGTAAGATAGCCGTAGTGGGTTTCTTATAAATTAAGTGAAGTAAGTCATGTTGAATAACTGTTATAAAAATAAATGACCCTTAGGGGTAACGGCGGTAACGAAAGCTGAAATCTAAATTAGTAGCTTAACTAACAAGAAATAAACAGATAGAATATTTAACATATTGTTAGCTAAATATCTTTAGAAAAAGTAGTAAGATGACATAATATATTTGCATTGATACCCAAATGAACTGTATCCACATATTGCCAACAGAAAATGTCGTCGTCGCCGACGAACCCCCCCCCGCCCCGATTTCAGTGTAACAAATTTTCAGTATTACGACGAATTTCGAATCCCCGTCAATTTCGTTATAACGACATTTCACTGTACTAGTATAATTCTGAAAACTTAAAAAAAAAAAGCACACTAAAGATTCACCATATTTTTAAAATAAAAAAGAAATTTCATCAGTGAAGAGGTAAAACTGTCCTTTACAATGAACTAAATCCTTTTTTGCACATGGGTGCTGATTGTTCATAACATGACATGATAAAATTGCAGGAAGTGATAACATAGTAACCTAGTGTTTTAAATGCAGAAGCAGATAGTGAAACTGTAGACATTTGAGGCTTACACCAAGAATTAACAAATATTTTAGTGACAGGGTTGTAACACTGGTGGCAATTAAAATAAACAAACAACCATATTGCCTTCACATGTCAGCAACAATCAATTCAATAAATGAAACAAAATAAATTCAATAAGAAATGAGCCAGTCAAAACTTGAATCATTAGAAAATATTGTTTTTCTAAAGATAAAAAAAAATCAGTTTTTGACCATGGAAACTTGTCCCAGTTAGGATTCACATAAATAAAATTCAGAAAAAGGTATAAAAAAAAAAAAAGCCCTTTTGAACTTGAGTGTTCACATTTTGTATATATGCCATGTCACTTTAAGGAATGAACTTACTTTTAAATAACCAACGTTAGGAAGAGATTCAGGAGAAAAAAGAAATACCCTCAGCCTCTGAGTGAAAAACTACCTGGCTCTTTACGGCTTAACTTTATGTCATAACCATCAGGTATAACAGAACATTCAATCACTGGAGTTAAGACAAAATGTCTTATCTTTACCTGGCCAGTCTATGTAAGCGCCCATGTTGGAGGCCTGCCTCTTGACCCACTCCACCTCTTTGGCCAACTGGCGCATCGAGATTCCTCCCTGGCACTGCATCAGCACCGCAGCCATCATGTTCCACGGTGAAACCACCATGTGTTTCTGGTGGGTCAAGACCATGTGGTGTCCCAGTTTCTTGATGAGATCCTGCTCCTGATTGGTCAAGCTGGCTATGTACCTGGAAAGAAGACAAACATTTTTAAATTTCTTATGTCTCAACCAAACTAGATTTATATTGGCAAGTTACTGATAAAAAGTCAATCTTTGAAATAAGCCATCAATTTACTGTGCAATACTTTAAGTTTAATTCAATAAATTATTTATACAAATACTATAAGTTTAATTCAATAAATTATTTATACAAATACTATAAGTTTAATTCAATAAATTATTTATACAAATACTATAAGTTTAATTCAATAAATTATTTATACAAATACTATAAGTTTAATTCAATAAATTATTTATACAAATACTATAAGTTTAATTCAATAAATTATTTATACAAATACTATAAGTTTAATTCAATAAATTATTTATACAAATACTATAAGTTTAATTCAATAAATTATTTATACAAATTCTATAAGTTTAATTCAATAAATTATTTATACAAAGCAAATCAAACATAAATAACGACTAAAAAACTCAGCAGTAAATAAGTGACAATACAAACCTGGGGGCTAAATTATGAAGGCTTCGATCAACCAATCCTTGAGAGTATTTGCGGATCGAGATGGGCTCCCCAAAATAAATGTGCACATTTCCAAAATCATCCTCCAAAATTTTTCTGGCTTTCAGAAGACCCTAGATAAGTTTTAGAACATAAATTTCAATACAAAAGATACAACACAATATTTCATCAACTTAATTGATAAACGTATTATTCCACAGAGTGAGAAATATATAAATCAACAGAATGTTTTTTAAGTCAAATGGTTCAATTGACAGATGTTTAATTCATCAGTAAAGTCACTTACTGAAGTGGACTCTTTAGGTTTCGGCACACCCAGTAACTCATAAGCATAGAGACTTTCCTCCAAGATTCTGTCATAGCTGATACTGACGGGGACAACCATTACATCTGGAATGTGGGACTTGAAGTAAGGCTCAAGGGCAGCTGACAACATACCTGAGGGGAGAAAAAAAATTGAAGAATACAAATCTATGTTTTTTCATCTAAACAAAAACATGTCAGCATCTGTCTTCAAATTTCCAATTTCAGTGAAAATATAGAATAATTTGTGTATCTATGGTTCAAGTATCCATGGTAACTAAAGATCAACTATGAGGTTGGTTGAGGTTTCAGGAATGATCAGAATGAAACGTCAAGAGTTCAAATCCTAGGTCCTTACAACCGTGTGGAGATCTTATTAGTCCCCACTGTAACCTCTGTTATTGTGGCCACAGCCACTTTAACCTCTGTTATTGTGGCAAGTATTGATCCCTCTAATCTCTACTCATGTGCCGGCACACACAGCCCGCAAAGCCGGCGGACTGTTTATACAAAAGATTGCACAGATGTTTCATTTAATAGGCTTATATACTGTTTTGCTAAGCGCACACAAATTAAAATTTCCTTCCAAAGTTGCAGATAGACAATATCTTATGCATCAAACAGCCTTCTGAGAGTTAAAAAGGGCATTGGTGTCGAGATTAAAAAAAAAGGGCGTGAAGGAACATTATGAAATTTTAAGAGATAAAACCTTAATTTTACAGGTGACTCAAATAATGAAATCTCATTGCTTTACTTCTTACCAAACTTTGGCGTGTATGATTTTGAAGTTCTACTTCTGGTACCCTCCACATAAAATTCAATGGGAGAATCTCCGTTGCAAATGTGGGTCTGAACATACTCTGTAAACACTGCCCAGTACAGGTGGTCGTCACCAAAACTTCGTCGGATGTAGAAAGCGCCAGAATTTCTCAGCAGCCACCCCACAAACTGCATGCCCAAAAAATCTTCAAGAGGAATGAAATAAAAATATTAGTGCTCAGCTCTTTCCATAGCCAAGTATTAAATGAACAGAGTTCTTAAAACAAAATGAAGAAAATCACAACATTCATAAATAAAAGTCTTACCCATGGCCGCAGCAATAACAGGCAAGGGAAGGTCGTAGTGATAAAAAACATAGGACATCAACAAAAAGTCCATGTAGCTTCTATGTGATGGCATCAAAAGGATAGGGTACTCTTTCACCAAACCTCGTATCTATTGGTAAAACAAATTTATCAACGAAAAAATGAACAATGTCATTCAATCAATTTTTGTAACCTAAATGTATTCCTTTCAAAGACATTTTAAAAAAAGGGGTAACTGTCACCTTTTGTATCCCATCCACATTGACGTAGATTCTCTGGTAGAGAGACTTAAATATCTTGACAAGAACAAATGCAAAACTTCGTATGGCACCCATCCGCTGATTGTGAGCCATTTCATCGAGAATCGTTGATACTTCTGCAACCACTTCACTTCTGGGTAATTTAGTTTCAATGCACGCCTGCGACATATAGTTGATTGTTTTTTAAATCATTTGTTTTAATAAGTTCAACAAATCTTAATCTAAGCAAATAGTTTGAAGCATGTAACTTAAACATATTAGGACTCTTTAATTACATACTTAATTTATGAATTTTAGTAACTGTTTACACAACAAATGTACCGTATTTCTTAGATAGGTTTTACTTAATGATGAAACAAACATCAACCTGTTCTATTGCATACTGCACTCTGTCACTGCTCATAACATGTTCTTTGATCTGTGCGGGTGATCTATTTTTTTTAAGCTTGAAGACTGGCTCATCTCGAGTTTTCAGACAATATCGTAAATCACCATGTACTCTGCGTTCTTCCAAGATACCCTCAAACATATCCTTCTGTCTGGCAGACACTAGCTTGGGGTCATCTGTAATATAAATAAATGAAATAATAACAATTATGTCATAGTTGAATTGTTTAACTGTATACAACAAAGTATGACGTTTTCAGCATTACTGGGCAGCAAAGTAGCAATTACTTTATGAACAGATAAAATATTAAAAGGTTTGTCTAGATAAGTCTAGAATAACATGACAAATAAAAGGAGGAAAGGAAGTGATAACTTCACAAATTGATTACTATATATATATATGTGTGTATAACACTTTACTGAATATAGGCTAGATGAAAATATGGCAATCAGTTATTTTTTTAATGTAAAAATTAAACATTCAATGAACATGACTAAATACCAAGATTAGCACATAGACACATGATCAGTGTATATTAGGTATTATTCTGTAATAGTATAAAGCAGCCTGATCAATGTCTGTAAAGTATTATTCTAATAGTATAAAGTAATCTGATAAGTGTTTGTCAAGTATTCTTAAGAGAACTTTATGAGAAATGCTTGTACGCATGTTCTGAATTCTGTATCACATACAATGATGATGAAGTCGTCCCACACACAAAAACAGATGTTAGGGCAATAAAAAAACAAAACAAATCTATATTTTTAAATAATGATTCCAATTTTAAATTGTATAATTTCATTAAATAGCCTCAATGTTATTACAGATAATATAGATTTTCATGAATACATAAAGAATGCAATACCTTTTTTTTTTGAGAAGTGAAAAAAACTTAAGTCAAGTTCGCTATGTCACATAAAAGGGTGAAAAAAAATATGAGAAGTCTTATACAAAAGTAAAGTTGCTTTAAACCCCTTCCTAGTGTATGTTGATTGACAAAAAATTTTTGTTCAGCTGTCATGACATGTCGCTAAAGAAAACAAGCAATTAAGCCTGTTCCATTCTGGACACAGGACGTGTTAGCGCATTTTCAGTACGTTTGTTATCATTCAGTAAATATTTGTAAATTTTGGAAATGTTTATAAATTCAATTGTGTAATGCATATATATGAAAAAAGATATTAAAAGGACAAGTAAGTCATGTTGAATAACTGTTACAAAAATAAATAATGATTACGCCCCTTTGATTAGCTTTTATTATTTATATTTAAAATATAAGCAAAACGGTACATAACAATCTCTTATATTTTGGCCCTGAGAGGTCAAATCGCGAAATGGACTTTTGATGTACACTTGGAAGGCCAAGACCTACACAATGATATATACATCATGGGTCTAGGACTTATGGTTGCTGAGATATAGGGCGGTCCATTATTAATATAGCTTATATAGTAAAAAACGGTACTTTATAAGGCCCCTTTTACGGCCCTGAGAGGTCAGATCGCGAAATGGAAAAAAAGTCATTTCTTGGAAGGCCAAGACCTACAAAATGATATATACATCATGGGTCTAGGACTTATGGTTGCTGAGATATAGGGCATTCCATTATTAATATAGCTTATATAGTAAAAAACGGTACTTTATAAGGCCCCTTTTACGGCCCTGAGATGTCAGATCGCGAAATGGAAAAAAGCTATTTCTTGGCAGGCCAAGACCTACAAAATGATATATACATCATGAGTCTAGGACTTATGGTTATTGAGATCTAGGGTGATGACAGACAGACAGACAAAACGGGGACAATAGAGCATTTTTTTTCGAAAATGCTCTAAAAAAAATATTATACCTCATAACTTGAAAATACTCCAGCTAGAAGCACTAAATTTGGTATAGAAATATAATAGGATGCATATCCATATGATATACTCAATATAGAGATATTAGACATTTTTTTTCATATTATTTTTCATAAATCATGATAAATGGCAACATTGAAATGAGCGAATTTGCAGGAAATAAAAATGATAGACCAATAAAGTCCCATTGATTAGGTATGTGGAAATCCGTCATTTTACGACATTGATTTTCTTTCCGACACTAGTGACAGTGTTTTTGGAAAAAAAACATAGGGTAGTTGTCTTTGTAAACACATTGTGTGCATATTTGGATAGATAATAGTGTAATGTGATATATATGATAAAGTACAATAATCACTTAGAATCAGAAGCTTTTTATATATTTTTTTAAAGCTGTTTTCAGAAAATGTTAAGCTTTTGAAAAATACGTTTCCAAAAGAATATGCGACAAATGATAAGTTTTCGTTTGTATTTTTTAAAACTCATTTGTCCATTAGAGGGACCATTTATATGCATGCCTGCCAAGTTTCATTGAAAAATATTCATTTTCAAGGGGAAAATTTGTATTGTCAAACAAGGTAATGTGGTAAAATCTATTTGATCGGGATGGGGGGAAAGGGGAGTTAACTCTCACTTTAGTTTATAACAAATAAGTAATTTTAAGACAAGTCACATGATGCAAAATAAAATAATTGATTGGTTACAGTGCTGACCTAGTAGGAACGGGTTTTCTAGTGACCCTAGATATCATTGGCTGTAGCTATGTTTATATAAGCTCTTGACATTTTTATCGTAAATTTTAGGCTGTGCAATTTTTTAAATAGTTTTATAAATGAAATAATACTGAATATTTTGTCATATATAGTATATTTCTATAGCTTTTTAGATACAATTTAATTCGGTACTAAATTTATATAATTCCTTTTATAATTGTCAAAGTTATGATAGTTTAAAGTCACAAGGTGTCAATTTGTGACTCAGTATTTCTTAGGTACTTCAGTGAAAAAAGTGAAATTCAAAATTCATTAAAATGACTGATACCGTATTAAAGAGCTCACTAAACCATTTCCAAAACAGCAAAGATTATCTCTCTGGCTCAAATAGAAGCGAAGTTATGACATTTTTAGTGTTGGAAAAAACATGGGGGAAAATGGTCAAAATTAGTGACCAAATTTTCAATTTTTGCACTAAAAAGCTAATAACTTTTGAACTGTTTGAGATATTGATTTGAAATTTGAGTATGTTATAGATTAATGTGTTTTCTATTTATTAAATAAATACAAGACTCTTTCTTTTAAAAATAAAGTGGGCGTTGGACTTATGGTTTATTGGGGGTGCTTCTAAATTTTACTTTTTTACCAACTAAAAAGATGATAACTGTATAATAAAGTAAAATTCTTATGTATTTTTATGAATTTATGTTATATCTTGATATTTATTATTATTTTAGAGACAAAAAGCTATATCTAATAAAGAAATCTTTACTAAAATAAGATATCTTTGAAGTGGACTCGGCTCTTACAAATTGCTATTTTCAATTTTTCCTCTAAAATGCTTAGTATAATTATATTATTTTCTGCATCTTTTTGAAACAAAGAATTATATATTGTTTAATTATATATATGATTAATTTTAGCTTTTAAAAAATCATGCATTGAAAAAAATTAGCTGAACAGAATGTGTGTGTGGAGGAGTAGTTGTTGGTGGCCCTTTCGATAAAGCAACTTCCAGCAAATATAATTTAATTTTATGAATATTTAATGCTTAAGTGTTTTATTTATTATTATTTATATTTTTCATTTATTTTTTTCCTTTTATTTTATTTTTATTTATATTTAAATAACTTTTATCAGATATTCTAGGTCTATTTACAAACTTATTTCAACAAACACAAAAAAATTATTGAATATAAAAATGATGGTTTTCAGCTGAGTTTTTATTATAATTAAAACACATTTAATTTAACAATATGAAAATCTAAAAGTAAGCTTCAACAAAAATAGGGAAATATTAATGCGCCTTTTACCCACATGGTTGCCTCATCAGTGAGCAATATAGAATTAGCTGACCCCACCACACAACTAACCCATCCTGCTCTCTGAGACTATCACCTGTTTTTAATAGAACAGCCTCCTAAGAAATAAATCTGATAAAGCCCATGAGGCAATCAGAATACAATTCTTACAAAGTAATAAAGGTCATCAAACTTCTCTTTATAGGTAACAATAACTTCATTTTTTGTATATCCAGTTATTATACCTTCAAAAGTTATATCGTGCCCATCAATTTCCCAAATATGCCAAATCTGTTTTCCAATTATAGCAGGATTTTTAGCTATAACACACAGACACAACTCTTTTATTTCAGTAGTTAGTGTTACAAACAGATCTTGGCTTTCTTTAGTTTTTATGCATGCTCTGATATTCTTCTCAACAACCCTTCTTTTAACTTTCTCTCTTTTCTGACTGACTTTAATTCTGTACTGTCTGGATGTTTTGTTTACCTACTCATTCCTTAGTTTACATTTTTTTTCTATAAATCCTAACTTGGACTACTGCATAAGATATAATATTTTCTTGTTTTTCTGGACGCAGGGTCATTCCATTGTGTTGTTACATGTGGCATTATATAAAAAATAGACTAAGTTATAAAAACTCTTGAAAATAACATGGTAATCTTTTCTTTCAAGGACATTTTAACAATTGGTGAGTTACTTTGACAAGGTTCTTTTTTCCTTGTTAATAACATATCTAACATATCCATCTGTAAATGAGGTACCTAAAGATAAAGTAGAAGACTTATTAAAAGTAGGCTTAACCCCTTAAAAAACAAATGTAAATGCTTTAAATTAGCTTGTAAAACTACAAATTCTAAAAATAAAAAAAATTAAAATACAACTTACCAGGAGGGGGGCAGGGGGGGGCTCATAATTTACGTTATAAAGTTACAAAAAGACTGTCAAACTGTCTTTTTTCACTATGTGAGCCCCCCCCCCCCAGCACTTTTTGCTGGTTGTGCCACTGATCATCAGAATCCAAAGACATAATAAAATGATTATAATCAGCAAGTATGTAGGTCTTAGTCTGGTCCGAGGAGCACATTTCCTGAGATAAATTATTCTCAGCTGAAAAGATAAATTAAGAAAAACAAGCAGAATCTTTTTTCTTAGATAAAAGAAAATAAAGTGACAGAAGAAGAGATGTAACTATCATAAACAAATGGGGCCAGTTATTATCCAAAATATACAAATAATTTAAATTTTTATAAAATGACTAAAATATAGTAAGAATTAATTAAAGTAATAAGTCACAGTGCTTTAAAAATAAATTTCAAGTAATAAAACTTACGCACTGCATGGATGCAATAGATTATTGTCTTAAAAACAACCATAACAATAGACACTACTTACCGTCATTTATATGCAAATCAGCTTCCTGTCCGGACAAATCGCTACCGGTCCGGACAAATCGGTAAAAAAAAATATGCTGAAAACTCAGATATGGTCACATTTCTGCGGCAAAAAATTAACATCGTGTGACACGCTAAAAATGCTTCAAATTTGGCATACTTATGCTAAAATGGATAAAGAATTTTAGCGAAGATATGAGAATTAAAAGACAAATGCCTGAGACATTTTTTTTTTATAATGAAAGTGACCTATTTTTTTTTCAAAGTCCAACTTTTTTACTACACAACATAGGATGTTAAAAAATGTATCAATTCACCCAAAAATCATTTTTCTAACCCATTTTTAATTAATTTTATACAAATTCTCTGTAAAATAGACAACTTTAATTAAAAACGAACACCGCCATATAGTTTTTCCAAAAAACGAAAACTGAAAATGAAGGTCATTTTATGCTCGGCACAACATAGCTGCTGAAGTACCTAGTATTTCTTCTTTGTCTGTTGTAACAAAAAATCGCCCACTAAAAGCTTCACAACTTTTTTCAAAATTAACTGACTGCCAAGTTAATTATATCAATGGAAAGCTCTTGCAATGCTCTTTTCATTGATGTATAAAAACACATGATTAACACAATATGAAATTTTCATGTCACATACCTACATTGATGATGTTTATAATAAGCCGGCTATTACTTGCCTCAGCCAACATTCACAATAATTTTAGCATTACGCCAATAGTTAGTGTCACAACTCATACTCAGTGTTTAAAAATGCTTCAAAAGACTTGTAGCTACTGTTAGCAAAATTGTCAGCTTGCATGAACTAACATAAACAACAACCCATTCATGATTCAATTGTGCAATTTACGCAGCAGCAGTGCACCGATTTGATCATTTGTTGTTGGCAACACTAACATTTGTCGAGTGTAGTTTTTTTAAGAATGAAAATTTACCTTTGCTAATCCAAGAATTACGCGACTGTTCTGCCATATTCACAAATAAAATGACATAAGAATGGACACATATATTTATAATCTAAAAGCGGTACAGCTAGGTGTTGAAGCGGTGTTTCAAGCTCTATTGTCAACACAACAGTCTGCAAACTGTGCAGTCGGCATACTTTACTAACACGATGAATAACGTGAATTTTGATTGGATAGCAAGCATCAGACGTTTAATATTTTCTTTGCTAATAATATAGTACACATTTTTATGGTACATAGTTATCTTTGTTCCTAGTTTTCAACCCTCACCCACCATTTTGCATGAGATAAGCAATGAATAGATACATACATAGTGCTGTATATAAAATAAAGTACTCATACAAGTTTATCAACGAAGAGGTCACGTAGCATAACATATTACTTATCTTTGAAATTCCAGATTGATATTGTATAGGAGTTGTAATTCCGTATGTTGTGTGCAGGTTACATTTCTGTGCCGGCACCACAGATTAGATGTTGAGGTAGAGTCGATGTGATTGATAACTTAGGATGAGGCGAGCATGTAGAATCAAATGTCACCACAACCCGCACCAGATATTTGCAAGATTGTCTTTAAACTTGTGTGTGTGTATAAGGCTGCAACCAGACAATACTGGGTCCTAGAAAACAATAACTACAGCGGGCACTCTGTCGTACGTTCCCCCAATTTTTCGGCAAAATAAATAAATAGAAATAAATTTCGAAAGCGGGCCTCCCCACTCCTCCCTAACAAGTGTTCGGGGTGTCCACCATACTCGCGGTGGCCCTGTTATGTATGTTACAATACACTGTCCCTGGGAATTGTTAAAATACAAAGTACATGTATTACAGCTTAAATGCATCATAGTAAAATCTAATTATTTTTTTTTTACTAGTAAACATTAAGATACATTTATTGACTTGTACAAATAATTTTACACTAAATTCAGTGATACACAAAGCTAAAATATTGATTTATGTAATTTAAAATAGCGGAAAGTCTGTTTTTTTTGTATTACTTAAAAAAAATGTAAATAGGATGGGATAACTGTAAAAAGAATTTGAAGAATATCATTTTTATCGGTTAAGTACCCTTCGTAGAAAGGTTTTCATGTACTGGTCTTTTTACTAGCGCCACCTTGTGGTTAAACACTGTGTAACAAAGTGCCTGATCGCGGGAACGTTTACTACACACCTGACCTATAATATATTATCTATTTAATTTATTATTGTAATTATATCTTACGAAGTAGAATTAATATTAAGTATGCATTTTTTGTATTTCTTTCATGATGACCAAAAATGTTTATTGCGTTGTTATAGATTTATATAATTTTATCGTGTGTTTGAAAAAGTGAAACTCGTGTGTTAGTGATAGAAAAGAACAACAACTTCGCCAATGCAAAACAAACATGGCGGAGACCGATCAAGATACGGGACTGTTAAATGGAACCGCGAGACATTCTGATGTTTCTAATATGATAGACACTACACATGTTCAAGTAGATCACGATGGTATGAGTGAGGAATTACTTCGTCAGGCGTTAGCAGAAGCTAATGCGTTTGAGTCTGTGACTTACGCTGTGGCAGGTAATGTTTCTGAAGTATGTGACACAGGGCAAGATAGTGCAGAAGTTAACGGTGATTTAAGTGTCAACTCAATTGATAATGGCACAGAAACACATTTATCAACAAACACTGAAGGTGTTCTCGTGCACAATTCAGGGAATTTACTGAATGGCTCATCTGAGGCAATTTTTACAAATGGAACATCAAATGTTCTTGGGGTTCAGTCCAATGAAAATTTTACTGTTGATATCTCATCTCTACCTGAAGGGCACATTATATCTATTCCTTCTGATATTATGTCAGGCTCTGTTGTTATTCCTGAATCACAGGAGGACCATCTTCAGCAATCGGTAATTGGTAATGAACACAGTCATCTTCAAGATGACGCAGCCTACATGCAAGAAAATGATTCCCGCATTGTGACAGCAGATACAAATGTACAACTTTCCCAAAATGAAACATTTACACACCCAAATACAGTGACAGTATCTGCACCAAATAATATTCAAATGTCTCAGGAAATTCTGCAGAATGTTATTCAACAAGTACAAGCCCAGCAACAAGCTTTGGCCGCCCAGAAAACACAGCTGACAGACAGTTCTAATTCACAGCAGGAAACAATTAGTTTTACACTGGTTTCTCCTAGTCAGCCAAATAGTTCTTCGCCTCCTCTTGGTTCCAGTCAAAACCCAATACGTATCATTCAGCAGGGTAATCGTTACACACCTATGCAGCAATTGACAACAGAGCAACTGCAGCAAATAATGCAAGTTGTTCAGCAGCAGCACGTTACTAAAAATTCCCAGGACAATAGCGGTTCTGTAATATTCAACCCTCAGACAAATACCAGGATTATGTATAGGGTTATATATCCATCTGAACTCCATAAGTCACAAAATGCAACCACATACCATGTGCTACGCCCATCGACAGCTACTCAGGAACAACAGACTGCTAATTCACAACATAAACGACCGTATAGAAAACGTAAAGATATTTCTAACCATACTGGCGGCTACGAAGAAGAGGACAAAGATAAAAGTGTCAGTGATACTCCTGAGCTCTCCAAGGAAGAGAAGGAGGAAAGAAAGAAGCACAGACCCAGAACTCGATCAGGTCGTGTATCCAAACCTCCAAAACACATGGTTCAGGATTACAAACATATTCATGTTCTAGACTGGGATGAGGATTATGATGATTCAGATGGTGGATATTCAGATTTTAAACACAGTGACGAAGAAGAAAAGATCAAACAAGAGGCGGAGGATGAGAGTCTTGCATCACCAGAGCTGTCGTCAGGTAAGTGACTTGTAAATCTTTTTTAGTCCGAACTAGTTTCGCTCAACGTTGGGGCCCATGTCCTACAGGTGGTGATTTCTAAAATTAGCCCATCTAGTTTAAAGACCATCTGCAGAGCTTCCTCCAGTGTTCAAAAACCTTTTTTTTTTTGGGTCTCACATTTTAGTTGATGAACTCCCATTGTCCTCAATTAATTTTTATATTTCTAAATGATCCTGTACTTTAATGTATGTGCCCATTACTAAAACAAAAGAAATTAAATCAAGTTTGAATGATGTTGTATTTAGCTGGCTGGCATCAGATGTCTTACATGCCTAACTACATAGTTATATCCCTAAATTTCTGATTGATGGTATCATATCAGTCCTCCTAAAATTACATTGGGATTGCCAAGAGGACTACAGACTCCAGTCTGAGAAACACTATATTTTTTTCTTTTGTAAAGACGCTGAAAGGATGCGATGTTTATCTCTTAGATCCAATAAACCACTGATTGGTGGAATTTTTTTTAGTGGCCTTAATTTCTTTCCCGCCATAGCCAGTCGTGCAGTGGCCATGAAGATAGAGGGAATTTTCACTTTGACCTGAGAAATACAGCGGTTCTCACCAGAGGTTGAACCCAGGACCATCAGGTCTACTTTGGCACACACTTTACACAGACCAACATTTTTCTTGAATTCACATTTATTTAAAAAAAAAATGCAAACCATTCAGGATTTTAAACAAAAATTGGACTAATTGATCTTCCTTGACGGATTTAAAAAAAACTGATTACCAAGAATGTTGAAGTGTTTTTATTTTTGAATTCTGACATCAATTGCCATTTAATGAAAAATATTTTGTTTATTTATGTCTTAGAGACCTCATATAGTATTTAATTAGGGAAGTAAATCCTTTTTAACTTTGGTTTATATTGCCTGACCATTTTGATTTGTCAGTTTTAAAAAAAACCCAAAAAACTACACTGCTGTGCAGTGTATACACTGTATTTAATAATGAGTAGTTGGTAAGATGCAAATATTATTGTATTACTTTATAGAAGTAAGTGTGAGTCTATTTCTTTATGGATCTTCCTTCTCCTTCAGCGTGCACTTGTATCTTTACCATGTATATGATAGTGCACTTGTATCTTTACCATGTATATGATAGTGCACTTGTATCTTTACCATGTATATGATAGTGCACTTGTATCTTTACCATGTATATGATAGTGCACTTGTATCTTTACCATGTATATGATAGTGCACTTGTATCTTTACCATGTATACGATAAGTCTGTTTTAGTGATGTGGCAGAGTTTTTTTTTAAAAATTCATTTTCTCTCTTTATCTTTTTTTAAAATCTGTTTAAATACTTTATAGACGGGTTGATGAACACACACAGTGTACTTTGTGTTTACAGGTGTAGATTGTACATTAATAAAATAAAATGGAGTGAAATGAATAGCCACATGAGTGTATATTGTCTAGTTCAGTCATGAGCCGTTTGGTGGTGGTGGTGGTGTTTGTTTATTCATCCCATTGAAGTCCATTCAATGTATATCAGCTGAGATAAACTGTTTGATTCAGGCCCGTCTGTCTACCTTAAGAACCCACTGGGACCCGCCCCCCTGGTACAGTTCCTGTAGGGATGTTGTAGGGAAGAAAAAACAAAACCAATGTGCACGGATATTTCGTCGTTGTATTGATTGGGTTTTTTTGTTTTTGTGAGTGTTGATACGAGGTTGATATAACCTTTCCGTGAGTCTCCTGGGGGATTTTTCTACAGTGGATCGAACTGGCTCGTGAGAATGTGAGATGGGTTTTTTTTTGTGTGGGTTTAAGTTATGATAACATTCTGGGGACACATTCAAGGGGATGAATCCACTAAGTGGTTGGGTGTCCGTGGTGTTGAATGTAACGTCCAGGCAAATCTAACTGGTGGTCGAAGAAGTCGGCCATTGGCATTTACATCTACATGCCAGCTTGCCTGTTGTCGGGAGATTGGGGGGGGGGTGGCATACTGTAACTGCCTCTGGGTCCTAAGTCCTTGCTTACATCCGCGACTGAGTCTGACAGTTGATAGGTGGGGGGGGGTGGCATACTGTAACTGCCTCTGGGTCCTAAGTCCTTGCTTACATCCGCGACTGAGTCTGACAGTTGATTGGCTGAAATGCAATGCGCCTGTGTGACGTCCCAATGTTCTTCTCTTTCATTAAGTGTAAAATGCTGTTGTAGCGTTGTGACTTTTGTTTCAATAGGAAGTTTAAATACACTTGCCATTCGTACAGACTCTATATACCATCATACAGACCACTATATACCATCGTAAAGACCACTATATACCATCGTAAAGACCACTATATACCATCATAGGACCACTAAATAGGTACTGGTAACTTGAGTACTCAATAAATGCTAATTTATAAAGTGAAACATTGTGTTGTTAATACATGTACTAGACCCATTTGAGCAACACGATAAATCAAAATGATGTAATATGTTAAAGCAGACATACAAAAAGTATCATGACGATATGAAAATAAAAAAATATTGAAATATTATTTCCCACATATAACTAGTGAGATGTGTGAACTTGGTGCACTGACATTATTCTGTAAACGTCCGGTGACCATTTTGGTGAGCAGTTATCTTACATCTATCACCAGGTTCAACTGTCTATTTTTGGTGAGCAGTTATCTTACATCTATCACCAGGTTCAACTATTTTGGTGAGCAGTTATCTTACATCTATCACCAGGTTCAACTATTTTGGTGAGCAGTTATCTTATATCTATCACCAGGTTCAACTGTCTATTTTGGTGAGCAGTTATCTTACATCTATCACCAGGTTCAACTGTCTATTTTTGGTGAGCAGTTATCTTACATCTATCACCAGGTTCAACTATTTTGGTGAGCAGTTATCTTACATCTATCACCAGGTTCAACTATTTTGGTGAGCAGTTATCTTACATCTATCACCAGGTTCAACTATTTTGGTGAGCAGTTATCTTATATCTATCACCAGGTTCAACTGTCTATTTTGGTGAGCAGTTATCTTACATCTATCACCAGGTTCAACTATTTTGGTGAGCAGTTATCTTATATCTATCACCAGGTTCAACTGTCTATTTTGGTGAGCAGTTATCTTACATCTATCACCAGGTTCAACTGTCCATTTTGGTGAGCAGTTATCTTACATCCATCACCAGGTTCAACTATTTTGGTGAGCAGTTATCTTATATCTATCACCAGGTTCAACTGTCTATTTTGGTGAGCAGTTATCTTATATCTATCACCAGGTTCAACTGTCTATTTTGTCAAAAGATTGATGACATCACTAACTCCACGGTCCTCGTGATATGTTGATGGAAAAGGCTGTTAGGAACTTGGGCACTATGGCCGTCAATAGAGTTCAGCTATCTGTGGCCTGAACTGTTAACCTATTTTAAATATAATTTTTAGTTCCTCATTCGTTGATAATTCAATCAATTCCTGTTGCCGAATTATGGATTCTCCTGCTTCCGATGCTGAAAAACTATCCAAAAACCCAACAGGATATTCGTTTTGTATAATGTCTTCGATTATCTGAACACCGGGAATGTTGATTCTTCTTTGGTATCGGTAGCTAAATGTTTCGCGTAGAGTATCTCTTAATGTTTTCTTCTTTTATAATTCTGACATTAGCCAAAACTGAGGCTTCAGTTCGAGGCAACTCCTCAAGCTATACATTAAAAAAAAAATCATTCTCGTAATGATAGTTCAACGTTTTGGGCCATGTAATGAATTCTGCGTTGTACTAACGACGACGGTACAGATTAATACAATGAAACATTGCTTCAGTAGTGCACCAATCGTCATTCCATTAATATAAATCGATTAGGGTATCTCGCAGGTCAAAATAGATCCACGTGTGTTGTTGTTGGCGAGCTGCATCCAACAGTCACATGATAGCTGAATAAAATTTGCGTCATCCAACATCAACAACAATACCACCATCGCCTTTCACCTGTCCAAGCTGAAGCTGGCCGTATAATATTACGGCCTATGGTCATCGCATGATTTGAAGGGAATGTTCTTGTACGGCCCGGGGGACTGGGGGAAAGGATTGGGGGGAGGGGGGGTCGTAGGTTTACATGAAATATGTACATCGGATTATAAACAAGGCGTATTGTGAAGTTGTACATCGGATTATAAACAAGGCGTATTGTGAAGTTGTACATCGGATTATAAACAAGGCGTATTGTGAAGTTGTACATCGGATTATAAACAAGGCGTATTGTGAAGTTGCCTTCAAAACATCGGAAGAGAAAAATAAACAGAAGAGAGGATGGGGCTGAATGGAACTAATTTGCTGCGAAAGAGAGTAAACCGTTATTATGTTCAGGTGTAAGAAAAATCTTTTCAGCATATCTTCACAATGTTCATACTTACTTGCTTGATACACATACTAGTTACATGTATTCTTGTTACACATACTAGTTACATATATTAAAAATAAAGCATTCAGCTACATTGAGGTTTACCTCGACTCCCTTCTTCTATACATCGGCCGAAGTCACTGGTAGAGCAGATCACGTGTTCTGTGACCATCGCAGTTGCGTGAGACTATTGCACCTTTGTTTATGTCCAACAAATAATCCACCATTCAATGACAGCGATTTCTTACCGACATAAGTGCTCTCTCTTGTATGTGACTTAAACGATCACGTAACTTTGTGGATTATTGTTTCTTTGTGTGATACACTTTGTTTATACAGTGTACATTGATCTGTGACGTATATATATATATATATATATATATATATATATATATATATATATATATAGATATATATATACATACATATATAGATAGATAGATAGATAGATAGATAGATAGATAGATAGATAGATAGATAGATAGATAGATAGATAGATTAGATAGATAGATAGATAGATAGATAGATAGATAGATAGATAGATAGATAGAACACATTGTTTTGTTTCCGTAAGCTTCACCCTTACCCTTCCCCCCGTCTCCCATATCGTATCATCGTTGCCTTCAAAAACACCATGACGATGGCAGTGGTATCATGCTTTGGCGCTTCTTGATACTTTTATTATCACGTGTTACAGGGGGGGGGGGGCAGCAGACTGTGTGTGGCCGGAGACAACAGTTCCACAGGGCATTGGCCATGACCGCTTTCTTGAGTTCAAACCCCCTTACACACAAGCGTTATTATTACACGTGGACACAGGCTGGTGTGTGTGTGTTTCATCCATCACAATGTTCACACGTTATTAAACGAGACGTCATGTGGACACAGACTGGTGTGTGTGTGTGTGTTTCATCAATCACATTGTTGTATGTCGTACACAAAACCCGGTTTACCCCCTCCCTAATGTCGATAGCTATATTTAGCTCCGTTTGAAAAATTTCTAGGGTCCTAGACACTATTGTATCGATAGATAGGTATGGGGGTGGGGGGGGGTTGTGGGGGAAGGGGAGCGCATGTGGAGATTGGCAACCACACAGCGGGTAACATTTTTTTTTTAGTGTTTAAGCCAATGTGTTTAAAGTGTTCAGGCCCTATCGTTTAATTGAGCACCACTGGTGCGTTAATGTTTGGACGATGAAGTGCATCACGTGACACTGATGACGTATGGACCGTGCCGGGGAAATCACGGGCGTCTCAATTTATCCAACGGTCATCGCCTGTCCGTCTCGTGTCCGGCAGACTGGCCGAGCTCCGAATGACTCGATGAACCGCCGTCCGCCCCCCCTCTCCCCGCCCTCCCTAACTTGTAGATTGAAGTAGGTCACGGTGATCTGATGTGATCCCCTCCCCCATCCAGCTGAACACCTGTCTGGGGCCCCCGTCGATTTCGACATTTATTGTCTGATTATTTAATTGTATGCACGATTGGTGGAATGTGGGGTCCAGAGGGCCCTCCCCCCCCCCGCTGTCATAGTTTTTCAGGGTGCCTCATATTTTATGGATGTGAGCCCAACATACATCATCACAAGTTGTACTTGTTTCCAAGTATTCTTGTTTACAGTCTTTACTTGTGTCATTGTTTGCTGTCTATAAATAAACTGTCGAATGTCGTGAAATACCCCCCCCCAACCTCTATTTTTATTTAGATAATTGGTACATCGAAGTGAAAAGTTGGGAGTCGTCCATAGGTAATAGATAGATAGACCCCGGTGATGGGGTGGGGGGGCTAATGCTTATTTCGAGAGTGACATTTCTTCTGCTGACATTTACTGATTCTCACACACACACCACACACACACACATCAACAACAGGATCTCCACAAGAAACGTCGTGTTGATGTCAAAGGTCATAAGCTGTCTAATGGGGGAGGGGGGGGAAGAGTATGGTGTCCAATAATTTGATACCTGCGTCATTACAGACTTCACGTCACAGGCGATGGGTAGAGTGGTGATGGTGATGGTACACGTCACAGGCGATGGGGAGAGTGGTGATGGTGGTGGTACACGTCACAGGCGGTGGTACACGTCATAGGCGGTGGGGAGAGTGGTGATGGTGGTGGTACAAGATGTTAAGTTACTTCCAGACAGACACGCTATAATAAAATTACCACTTGTTTGTTGGTGTTTGGTTTTGAAAAACAAAAACTTTATTTTATTTATTCTTCAACAAAGATGTGTCACATATTTTTTTTACCTTCAATATTCTGTCAAACCTCCGTGTTGGTGTTCTGGTGTTCGTTGACTCTGCGTCACGTCGATTTCGGTTTTCGTGGATTTTTCCATGGGGGCGGGGGGGGGTCGAAGTATAATCGTCAGGGCGGCGTCAGATGCTCATTCTTGACATTCTTCGTCCACACCCGTTATTTAATTCATTTCATTTGTCCACACACATTCCATATAAATATTGATGTGCATTTGGTGTATAGTTTTGAGTCCAGAACGAATTGATTCGATCAACTTGTCTCATTAGGAACCGATTGCTCTCGGGTAGAATGACGGCGAAAACCGAGTTACAAAATACTCGAAATAATTATAGTTTAAAAGAAGAAAAGTTTAGGATTTACTTTGAAATGTATTTTTTGTACATCTCAGTAAACTAATAGAATAAACAACTTATTGCTGGCAGAATGGTAGCACGAGCGGCAAAATATACTCACCACAGAAATTGTAGCAAATTTTAGTTGGCATGGCGAATTGTTTTGAGTTTTATAATCGTTGGGGGTTTTTGATTTTGTGACAATATTTCATGACCCTGTTGCTGTTGTATTTTCATGTCATGTAGTCAGCGGTTCGTCTCGGGATTTTAGACCATCACCTTTTGTTACAGTTTAGTGTTCCAGATTATGTCATGGTGATTGTTGTATGTTTAATCATAATCTAGATCAGTTCTCAAAGTGTCAGTCACGGCCTAGAAGCGGACGAATTTTCAAGAGGGTCGCGACGGAAATTTATTTTTGCAAACTTACAACTCTATTTCTCTATTTGCTACAACAGTAAAGGCTTGTAGATCTGTTGAGCCAAAGGGGACAATTCATTCGAAGTGGGTTGCCGGAGCTCCTCTAAAAATGAATTAATAGAGAATTCAGAATCTAATTTTAGAAATCCTTTCCTTGACAGGTGAGACGTGAAAACCGTCCAGGGGTTTCTGTTTGGGTCGGGAATAGCAAAGTTTGAGAGCCACAGATCTAGATACATCTGTACGTGTAGCTGATTGTCTTTCATTAACATATCTGTACATGTTTGTTTCTGGCTGTGACATCTGTACGTGTAGCTGATTGTCTTTCATTGACATATCTGTACATGTTTGTTTTTGGCTGTGACATCTGTACGTGTGACTGATTGTCTTTCCTTAACATATCTGTACATGTTTGTTTCTGGCTGTGACATCTGTACGTGTGATTGTCTTTCCTTAACATATCTGTACATGATTGTTTCTGGCTGTGACATCTGTACGTGTGATTGTCTTTCCTTAACATATCTGTACATGATTGTTTCTGGCTGTGACATCTGTACGTGTGATTGTCTTTCCTTAACATATCTGTACATGTTTGTTTCTGGCTGTGGGTTTATTACGAACATTGGTGACATCTGGACAGATAGGACACACACACGCACACACCACAGCCATCTATCTATCTATCTATATATATATATTGTCTGTATTACTATATCTATCTATAAATCAATTAATACATATAATACATCCCCCCATAGGTGATTCACCTATCGACCAGTCTGATGTGTGTTGTACTGTCCAGTTGTCTGCGTGCCATTATTTGTACCTGTGTATCACCTGACCCAGTCCTAGCCCACACGCACAGTACTGACTGGAATGTACCGGTGATGTCACAATGTGTCATAGTGCATCGCCTCCAATGTACTCACAGTACGTCACACCCACACAAGGTGTTTACCCAGTATTTATCTTTTCATGATGTATATCCCAGTTGACATGTTTTAGTAATTGCTCTCTCTCTCTCTCTCTCCTGTTGCCGTAGTGTGCTACTTTTCGTGAATTCGTTAGGCCATGCGCTACATAAAAATAATTTATCTTAAGTAGCACGGAGATATGGTTTGTTTACACAAATATAGGCCATACAAATGTGTGCGTTACTTTGCGCTACATGTTTTTGCTCTACTTTGGTTTGAAACATTCTGACACACCGTGTCTCTCCTTGTCACTGTAAACATTGTTTTACTTGTAGCGCGTGCCTTAAAAAAACAGACCCCCCACCTCCCCACTCCAGTTCAAGCAGCCACTTAACAGTTACACCACACACACACACACACACACACACACATCATTAGCACACTGATACATTCCGCTTCCTTACCAGCAAATGCATTCTTATTAGAGTGGCTATTATTTTAGTTGTGTGTGTGTGTTAGTTTACTGTCATTGTTGTTGTTGTGTATTTATTATTGTAATGTGACTCAAGTCTGGACACATTGTGTACGTACGGTGGTTGATTCACATGCATGGTCTTTACATAGGTTGTATACGGGCACGGCTGTACACGTGAGACATTCAGTCAGTTTTCCCTTTCAATTTTCTTGTAATAAATCTCTCTCTCTCCCGCCAAGAATGTGTATGTGTGGGTGTGTGATGAGGTCAGCCTGTCCGCCTGTTGAGACAGAGTTCTCTTTCCGCCTCCAGTCACAGTCTTGTATTTCAAAGCACATTCAGTCTTTGGGGTTGACAAAAGAACGCCTGGGTTTGTTTACAGTGTTGCTACTTACAGTGGGTGTGGGGCGGGGGGGGCGTATGAGGCGATAGTTGTGTGCGTTGAGCTGGATCGGTCGTGGCGCTGTAGTTGCCTCACCGTTCTGTTGTTGTAATGTCTCCATTTATAATTCGAGATTCCCGAACACGGGTGAGGTGTATTAACTGACATGTGGGATACTGCACCGGACACATGTTTAATTCGTGTCCTTGACATGTTGAATGGAGCTAGTAGCCCTGCAATGGAGGAGGGAGGGGGCAAAAAGTGTATAGGTGCTTGGGCCGTCACAAGAGTTTAATCCGGCACTGGACTGCATGCCGGCACACAGTGGGAGACGTGTATCCGGCACTGGACTGCATGCCGGCACACAGTGGGAGACGTGTTTCACGGAAGTAAAACTTCAGTCGTTGACAGTTGGTCACAGAAACCCCCCCCCCCCGACCCATTTCTTCTCAGGCCAGGCCTCGAGCTGGAGGCGTCACGTGTCGACGCTAATTGGGGAACTAAAAAAAAGTGACCACTGGTCTCTCTCAAGAAGTTCAGCATCGGCTCAACTCTGACCAGTGATCTGCGTTGGGCTTAACTGCTGAACTCATTGACCCAACCCAGGCTACATCATCACTCACTGGATATATACAGTGTATACACCCGACACTTTGATTTCTTACTACAATAAATGAAAACCATCTTAATGCCCATCTGCACCGGGGCTGTGTATCACATTTATATCCAATTTATTCCATAAACTTGACCAAAAAAAAAAAGTAATTAGCTTGATAGCGCTTCAAGATACTCAATCACAGAGTCGAAATCATTGTGTGGAATCATGTGGAATCTACCAGTGTGTACATTCAATTTCCCCACTCACTAAACAAGAACAGGTCCGACATTGAGTTCCAATCAAATAGTGAAGTTATTAAGAAGCTTATAAAGAAGGATCATATTATGTAACACAACCGTAATGTGCTGGCTCGCGCGCTAAAAAAATGAAGTCAAATTTCTTTAAATTGAGCTCTTTGAAAATATCCTATTGGACAGCCATCTCTGGCCCGAGCTTAGCTAAAGTACATAGTATAGTACAAATAAACTGGACATAGTTTAGTACAAATAAACTGGACATAGTATAGTACAAACAAACTGGACATAATATAGTACAAATAAACTGGACAGTATAGTACAAATAAACTGGACATAGTACCAATAAACTGGACATAGTATAGTACAAATAAACTGGACATAGTATAGTACAAATAAACTGGACAGTATAGTACAAATAAATTGGACAGTGTAGTACAAATAAATTGGACAGTGTAGTACAAATAAACTGGACAGTATAGTGCAAATAAACTGGACATAGTACAAATAAACTGGACATAGTACAAATAAACTGGACATAGTACAAATAAACTGGACAGTATAGTACAAATAAACTGGACAGTATAGTACAAATAAATTGGACAGTATAGTACAAATAAATTGGACAGTATAGTACAAAAAAACTGGACAGTATAGTACAAATAAACTGGACAGTATAGTACAAATAAATTGGACAGTATTGTACAAATAAACTGGACAGTATAGTACAAATAAACTGGACAGTATAGTACAAATAAACTGGACAGTATAGTACAAATAAACTGGACAGTATAGTACAAATAAACTGGACAGAATAGTACAAATAAAGTGGACAGTATAGTACAAATAAACTGGACAGTATAGTACAAATAAACTGGACATAGTATAGTACAAATAAACTGGACAGTATAGTACAAATAAACTGGACAGTATAGTACAAATGAACTGGACATAGTACAAACAATCTGGGCCACAGCATGTCGTCGTGTCACTATCGCTGCGATTGCTGGCCGCGGTTCCTAGGAATCCGTTCTATTTCTCGCGCCTCTTTCTGAACTGTTGGACGTGGCGATGAGATGCCAACTTTGAGTAGATCGATCTCTGAAGTTGTCAGTTTGATGTTTACCCACAGTCACACTGTTCACAGTCACATCTCTCAGCTGGTGTGTCATGCTGGGAGGGAGATGGTAGTCACTGCAGTCGTTTTAGATGGTAGTCACTGCAGTCGTTTTAGATGGTAGTCACTGCAGTCGTTTTAGATGATAGTCACTGCAGTCGTTTTAGATGGTAGTCACTGCAGTCGTTTTAGATGATAGTCACTGCAGTCGTTTTAGATGATAGTCGCTGCAGTCGTTTTAGATGGTAGTCACTGCAGTCGTTTTAGATGGTAGTCACTGCAGTCGTTTTAGATGATAGTCACTGCAGTCGTTTTAGATGGTAGTCACTGCAGTCGTTTTAGATGGTAGTCACTGCAGTCGTTTTAGATGGTAGTCACTGCAGTCGTTTTAGATGGTAGTCACTGCAGTCGTTTTAGATGGTAGTCACTGCAGTCGTTTTTTTTATATATCTGTTGAGATCGGAACCCATCTGTGACATTGGGTAAAGACACTTTGTGATATGTTGTGGCAGTGCATGTAAATACACTGTGTGATAAATGGGGACTGGATTTATATTAGAATTTATTTGCCCTCATTTACAAATGCACATTTGTATTTTAAATTATTTTTTTTACAGTAGTCAACTGTGCTGGTTTAGGTCAACTCCATTTGTAATGGACTTTTTCAGTTGGGATTAACATTAATTAATGAAAAGTTTAATCAACAAAAAAAAGTGTTCTTCTTTTTACAAAAATTAAATTAATAAATAGTTTTTTAATTGTAATTATTATATGTGATATGTAAACTGTAATCAACTTATTTATTATATAAGTAACCATTGTCAGGGGGCCCAAAGTTGGCTAGCGGTAGCCCTGAACGTTGTCAGGGAACACACTCATCTATTGGTTATTAGTCAATTTATGCGATTGCCCATCATGCACTGTTTCTACAGAAACGGAAATCGTTTGCAGCAATCAGTCAATAGCAAGGTGCAGATTCAATCAACGATTGTTTAATATTACATTTGAATGTATCTATTTATATCTACTTTATTTTATCATTTACACCTAGCATGTCCTGCTACCTGTACCCCCCCCTTTTTTTTTTTCAAATGCACGAGCGAGATTGCTGTCTGAAAATAAAAACATCCTTGGCAGATTCCATAATAAGAAAATAGAAACTGAAGTAGGTCGGCCGCGAACAAATAAACATCCTGAATACCCCTCTTCAAAATGAACTGTTCCGATTGTCTGGTCTTATGTGACGTCACACAAAAGTGAACTTTGCTTTGTTGTTTACGTAATACTGCAGCCAGCCATTATGCAAGCAAATGGTTTCAGAAGACTGTTGCTCAAATTATCGGACGCTTAACTCCGATTCCAGGCCCCTTATAATTAATCTATTCTAATGTAATTAAATGCTTAATCTGGAGCAGCCAATTAAATAGTACCTGAATTTCTGATTTTTGTGTATGCTGGGATGTATGTACAATTTTTCCATCGGCACCATTGATGAGATTTAATAAAATTGAAATGACAATAAACTAATAACTTATTAAAAGCGCTTTTATGTGTGAAATAAAAAAATCATTTAACCAAGTTTAATATTTTCTGTGAGTTTAGCGTCACGGCAGCTACCTGGCCTTTCATAGATCTGCTCATCAGAGGCTTTATGTGCCAGCACGTTCCAGGCTATAGATTAAAAAATACACCAGCATCACTGCCCTAAATACTAATTAAAATAAAACAGCTAAAAACCCAAACAACAGCTGCCAAAGCTCCTGTGAGCTAGAGATGTGGGCCTATATCCACACTATTGCCAACATTTCATCCCTAACGTCGCCCGAGTGTGCAATGATAAATGGAGGCACCAGGGGGAATGAAAAGGAATTTGACTGGAGATTATAATCCGTAACAGACATCATGCTCACAACCAAAGGGACATACAGACACACTCACTAATACGGACCTCAACTTTTGCAATTTCGCTTTTAATTTTTATGAACGGTAACTCTTCCGTCACAGCAATTTTCCCCTTTGTGTCCAATTACCTCCCATTGTCCACCCATTGGCAATATCGCTCTTACAAATATTTTGCAGTGATACTTTACCTAATAGTTTCATTTTTTTCCCCCCACTTGAAACAAAAGTTTAAATTTGCTAAAGTTAGAGGACTGAAGAACCATCTGATTCTATCACAGATGCGGAAATAGAATGAAGGAATACCAAAGAATGCTATCACACCCACTTTAAGATCTACCGTTATAGAATATTTTAAACTATTGTCTTACATTTCTTTATTTGTTTGTTTCATTGATAACACATTAGATTATCAGATTCATAGTCTATTTTAGGGGTCGCCACGCATGCGGTATTTGAGAGCCGTTCTCCAGTTTTTTTTTATAAAGTAAAAAAAAAAGAAATAATTGTGACGCACCAAGTCAATTACTAAAAATTTAGTGAACGAATCGAATTAAATTTTAGAGAAAACAAAACAAGCTGGCTCATTGAGGGCTCCACGAACTCAATTGAAGAGCCACATGCTGCACCAAGAGCCCCGTTAAGAGCCCATGGTCTATTCTATTCTTCCTTATCTTCAGTTTCTGGCCCAAGACTGGGGACAGAAATGCGTCTAAAAGTTTAATCTCTGAACCAAATGGCCGGATCAATGAGCACCACCTGTACAGCACCATGTAAATATTCGGCCATCTTGACTGCACCACCGTGAACCATTCACAGCTTTATGAGCGCAGGAGACTTGTGTCTACAAAAATAAATACCCCCCCCCCCAAGATGTGTGACGTTCGTCTTTAATTTGTTTCTTCCAGTTACTCTCATCGCTGAATCTTATTGTGGTTCACTAGCCTATATAAGAATGACGGTAACTAATGTCGCTCGTACATTATAAAAAAAAAAAGCATATGTGCACATAACAAGATATAAAATGAACAACGAATCATAAACACGTACCTGTCTCTGCCCGCATCCCAATTACCAAACAAAGAAGCTTGTTGTATGTCCTACAGTTTTTCAAGGTCAAGTTGTATTCATTACAACGCATTGCCGTTCTAGGGTTTTGTGGGCCGAGGCATAGACGTCGGAGATATTTGGAGGCACTAAGCATAGACCTCGGAGATATTTGGGTCACCTAGTCAAGAGTCCCTAACGGGACCCCCCCCCCACCCCCACTGTGTATCAGATTTAATAGAAATGAACACTTGAAGGAACCCTGCAAGGAGCGTGGGCTCTAGGCCGCCCCAGGGCCGTGGCTTAATATGTCCATCCATAAAAAATGGCCCTGATTATACGCCAGGCGAGGTCAACACTGACCGACGTCAACACTGACCGAGGTCAACACTGATCGAGGTCAACACTGACCCTAATCATTTGGTTTCTCCTTGTCCACCACTCTTTAAGTCCATAAATACACAAGCACCAGTGGCGTAGCGAGCGTAACTCGCACCCGGGACACAAAACCTTTTTAGCGCCCCCCCTCCCCATTCGAAAACCATGAAATATTATATGTAAAATATACCATTTGACGCCCCTCTGTGAGTAGCGCCCGGGGGAATGACGCCTCACCTTGCCTCCCCCTTCACTACGCCACTGACAAACAAGCACGTGATGTAAACAAATATGTTTACTAAATGTTTAATAAATGTTTACTGAATTTTTGACTAAATGTTTGCTAATTGTAAATATCCCAATGTAATTTTTATGTGTTTACACTTGTCCTACTCTTTTATTAGA
Organism: Bulinus truncatus; assembly: GCA_021962125.1. Lineage (NCBI taxonomy): Eukaryota > Metazoa > Mollusca > Gastropoda > Planorbidae > Bulinus > Bulinus truncatus. The sequence goes on from JAGDYQ010000116.1 coordinate 307,453, forward strand.
ACTCAAAGGTTCAGGACTCACCGCCCCAAACAAGTGTTCTGGTCCCCTCCGATTGAGGTGCGCACCCACCCAAAACACACACGCTAAAACAGAGTCGTTCTCACGTTGTTGTTTGTTTTTTTTGTTTTTTTTTGGAGCCCTCGGACATCTCGTTGTCAAAACTGCTGCTTGCAAATTTTCAGCCTCTGTGAGTGCAACAATGTTCAGACAAGGGCTCAGATTGCAATTTCTTGCAACGGGCATAGCTGCTAGCAATGCAGGGAGGACGAACAAGATGTACAGTTTGCTCACAGCATTTCTCTTTGAGAACTAAAAAACAATTGTTGAGTAGTGTGGCAGTGTGTCAGTGTTCCATTGTGTCAGTGTATCAGTGTGTCAGAGTGTCAGTGTGTCAGAGTGTCAGTGTGTCAGTGTAGCAGTGTAGTAGTGTGACTTAGACAAAGTTGTACTTTTAAAATAATCACGGATCAAACTTTAATTTTTTTAATTGGATATATGGACAATTAAATCCTTGACTGAGCGCCACATTCTCAGCCCCCCTGGTCTTAACTGTTTGGGGGCCCATTCTTTTTTTACGGCTATGCCAGGGCCGCAGCCATAAATTCCGGGGCCTTTGACAAACTATGACACAGGGGGGCCCATCTGGCCTACTTCAATCCCGCTATGGGACCCTGACAAATTTTCGGATTTTTTTTGGTTGTTATTATTGTTTTGTTTTTTTATTCTATTGAATGAAGTGTTTGTTTAGCCTGACCACGTGACATTTCATAGTTCTATTTTTAGATTGATGCCTCACGACCGTGGACAAGTTTCAAAGCTGCCAGTCATCACAGGTGGGATGGGGTTTTATCTCTCTAAAGTCAATCGAATGTTTACCTCTAACATCTTCACAGGTGAATCCTTCCATCTATCTAGGGCTCACTTCTCTTGTCATTCCATGTCACTAATGACATCCGGTTTTTTTACGTCTCGCCCCACCAACATCACTTATTGATTTCCAAGAAGTTTCCTCAACAGAATTTATATCTTTCTAACTGGGCTCTTTGCTTCAATGCTTTCAGGGGTCTTCCATTGGGTACACTGCACTTGTTGTCTGCTGTCTGTCCGGCGTGTGTCTACGTAATCCTACAGTACACCTCTTTCAATACTTTGTCGCTACGTATTTAGTGGGGTCCATTTAAGTATAGGGGCCCCTGTTGATACTATACCCTCCTTTTGGGGGCACTTTCATTCCCGAGGGGCTGTCACCTACTCTCTCTCTCTCTCTCTCTCTCTCTCTCTCTTTCTCTCGCTCTTTCACACACACACACATGGCGACGCGAATGTTCATACCACGATCTTGATTCCTTCAAAACACACATCGGCGCCGCCTTTGATTTTCAAAAATAAGAGTGAGACAAGGTCATCGCGAGCTGTCGTCACACACGCACGTGCGCTCACACCGCCGTCGAAGTAGCTTCTCCCCCCCCCCCTTTCCTTTCACGCTACAAACCTGCTTCGTCGATCTGTCTCCACCACATGCTCGCTCGATCGTCCGTCCGCCTGTCCTCTTTCGTCTACTAACACCAGATGTGGCTACTCTTATCCCTTCCCTCCCTTCCACACACACACGCACGCACGCACGTTGGCTGCTCATCTCCTTATCATACCACTTCTCCCCCTCCCTCCATACAGCGGCTGTGTGCACATGTTTCTCGATTGTAGTTCACCCCCTCACAACCATTTCTTTGAGGGCTCCACCCACCCCGCTCACCCCCCCCCCCCTCCTCAAACCTTGATCCCCCCCTCACCACAGACACCCTGCCATTAGCCCCCCACCACACGCCCCCACCCCCGCCACGTCTCTGACCGCTGCCACATAATGTGTGTCAGGTGTTAATGCCTGTACCTTCTGTGACATTCAAAATTTCATTAAAAAAAAACAAAACTAAACTTCCCGAGTCTGTTTCTCGATTCTTACTGTGACCAACATAGAGATTAATTAGGAGAATTGCTTGGAATAGTTATGTCGCATTTTTAACTCTAGGTAAGTCTTTTAATTAGTCAAACAGCATTTTTTGTAATCTTTTAATTATAAACTTTCTTTTGAAATTTTCATTTTGTATTTCTAAGCCTGAAAGTTTTCAATTTCTGTGGGTTTGTATCTGGCTGTGTTTGTGTGAGTCTGTGGGTTTGTATCTGGCTGTGTTTGTGTGAGTCTGTGGGTTTGTATCTGGCTGTGTTTGTGTGAGTCTGTGGGTTTGTAGCTGGCTATGTTTCTGTGAGTCCTCAAATCTTGTGACTCAGTTTTAGGCCTGGTCAAGTTTAATGAGAAGGGGGCTCACAATACGAGGGGCGCCAAAAAAAAAAGTATGGATTTATTTTCAATTTCAAGCATTTTGCCTAGGGTCCTAAAAACCTATGGGAGTCTCTGCTGAGAGATTCCCCAAATACGAGAACCGATCTGATGTGTGTGTCCTATTTAAATAATAAAACCATATACCAGTGGGTGTCGAACATTTATTGGGGACGCGTGCCCTAAATTCAACCAAAACACAACATTTATTTATAGCAAAGTGCCCACACTCCAATTAAAATAAAATGAATTGATATTGTAGTCGCTTGCCGATGGGGGGGGGGGGGGGGCTTAGGCCATTGCCTCGCCATAAAGAAGGGCCCTGCCTGTCTGTTATAAAGTTTCCCGGATGAGGAAGTTGAAGAGTGTCAGGAAATAAGAATGTGACGGGTTGAAGTTGATAATGGGTTTCAGATTTCTCTCTCTCTCTCTCTCTCTCTCTCTCTCTCTCTCTCTCTCTATCTATCTATCTATCTATCTATCTATCTATCTATCTATCTATCTATCTATCTATCTATCTATCTATCTATCTATCTATCTATCTATCCATCCATCAATCTATCTAATCTATCTAATCTATCTAATCTATCTAATCTATCTAATCTATCTAATCTATCTAATCTGTCTATCTCTATCTATCTATCTATCTATCTATCTATCTATCTATCTATTCAGCCATCCCTATTTCCTTTTATCTCTTCACCTCTCAGACACACTGTCTTCTATCGTCACTCACTGACCTCCATATCGATCCATTGTCTAGCCCTTCAAGTCACCCAACTAAAACGAATTTAACTGACATTGGGGGGGAAGGGGTTGGGGGGCATCTTCCCTCCTTAACGCCTCGGGCGAGTGCCAGGTCCAGACAATGTACTATGACACCCAGGCATAGTGAAGGACTTGACCACTCTTTTAAAATTGTTGATTCTTTTACGAAAACTGGGACAGTAATGACGTACCATCTTTTTAACAACAACAACAACAAATAAATTTGATTATTAAACAAACCCTGCCCCCCCCTCTTTCCCCACTTTATTCAATTAACTTGCGTTGTCTTCCCACTCCCCCCCACCCCTTCTATCCCCCCCTCCCAACCACTGTTGTCGAATCTACAGGACGAAATACTTGAGTCTCACACCATTGGACAGTTCTGCAGTGCAGCCATTATTTTAAAAAGAGAAAACAAGTACCCCCCTCCCTTTCCCGCCCCCCCCCGTGTTTCACCGCGGGGCGCGCACTGATATGAGACAACATGACACCCGGTGATAATAAACAGACAGCCAGTGTGTCGTAAACCGGAAGTTACGTCTCGCTGATGGCATCGATATGTCGAGAGCTCATCAATCAGTCAATCGATCAATCAGTCAATTAATCAGCTCGAGCGGAGAGTGACAAAACTTGCTCTTCCGTGTTGTCTGCTATTTAACATCGGTGACACTGTCAAGTTTTCTTTCGATTCAGTGGGGAGGGGGGGGAGGGGGGGTTAGGGTCTCTAGGCAAAAACTTTAGGCGATATCTCGAACTTGTCGGGAACCATCTAGAAAGCCATTATTAATAAAGATGGGCCAAGTATCTGAAGGAGCTCTTCAATTATTCATTCATTCTAGAACTGACGCTAAGATATCTTAAAAAAAAAAAACACAGCTTATCTAGGTCACCCAGCCATCTTTGGAAGTTTCTACCTAGGGATGCCAAACAGCTATGGCCGCAATCCCCCTCCCCCCCCCCCGTTAAGAATTGGTATTGGAAGAGAGCCCTATGGCATTGGAGGGGGCATTGGGCGTTCAACCGGCTTCCCTTGACCTACGCTGGACACTCCATAGGACAGTTTATATAACTCACAATAGGTTATTATTGTTGTTATTACTTATGGATCATTTCCCCTTTCTTTTAGTGATAGACACACACACACACACACATATACATACGAACAGATAGACACACACACAGACAAACACAAAACACTCAGATACAAACACACAGACACAAACACACAGACAAATACAAACACACATGTACAAACACATATACACACACGGATACAAACTTACATATACAAACACACAGGTACAAACACACAGATACAAACACACAGATACAAACACACAGATACAAACAAACAGATACAAGCACACAGATACAAATTTACAGATACAAACACACAGACACAAACACACAGATACAAACACACAGATACAAACACACAGATACAAACACACAGATACAAGCACACAGATACAAACTTACAGATACAAACACACAGATACAAACACACAGATACAATAAAAACACAGATACAAACACTCAGATACAAATACACAGATACAAACACTCAGATACAAACACATAGATACAAAAACATAGAAACAAACACTCAGATACAAACACACAGATACAAACACACAGATACAAACTCACATATACAAACACACAGATACAAACACTCAGATACAAACACATAGATACAAAAACACAGTAACAAACACTCAGATACAAACACACAGATACAAACACACAGATACAAGCACACAGATACAAACTTACAGATACAAACACACAGATACAAACACACAGATACAAACACACCGAACATGTAAAGAGTACGCTATCCGTTTATTTATTTATTTATATTTTTTGTCATTCCTTGTCCACTGAGTTCCATTAATGTACAAGTCCAGTCATTGTCTTCCGCCGCGCGTGCAGTGACGTCATTAATGGAGAGCAATTTTCGACTGCAGAGAAAGTGTGTGGGGGGGGGGGGGAAGTACAACATAATTAGCAGCAGAGATTGTTGACTGTACGACAACAGCGGGCGGAAGATAACAGTTGGCAGGAGAGAATGCCTGGTTCCGCTCTGATTCGTTACAACATGGAGACCATGATGAAACAAAATAGACGCAGTTGGCAGCAAAGAATGCTTAGTATACACTATAAACTGTATACAGCATCAACAGCAGCGCTCGATAATATAATAGTTGGCAGTTTAGAAAATGATGACATGATGAAACAAAAATAGACACATTGGCAGCAAAGATGTTGAATAATTGTTTTTCATTCTGAGACAATCTGAAAGTTTGAATGTTCTAAGGAAAGTGATCTTTTTAACACACATACACACACACTCACACACACACAAACCCACATACACACACACACTCACATACGCATTCACAGACACCTACCCCTACACACTTACACAGTCACACACACACATTTTAATACAAAAAGTTAAGAATCTCTCTCTCTCTCTTTTTATATATTGGTGTGTGTATGTGTGTGTGTTTGTCAGTGTGTTTGTGTTTGTGATAGTAAGTATACATTTCGCTTAACCATTACTAGTGAAGTCTGAGTTAGTAAGACATTTGCTATCGTTATTTTTCGTTCAGACGTTGAGTCGGGCCAGATACCTCATACAGGGCAAGGGGTCGAGTCCCAACAATGGACACAGAGTTCTGGCGCCTTGCATTCATTCCGAGAAAGAGATGAGCCCCTGGTTTCCGTTGTGCACTCACTTCCGTTGTGCACTCACTTCCGCTGTGCACTCACTTCCGTTGTATACTTTGTCAGGACAGGTTGATAAAAACTGTTATGGGCTTCATTATTTTAGTAGCTAGCATTATCTCAACCGTACAGTGGGGCATCGCCGGGGCAGATAATATCTCAACCTTACAGTGGGGCATCGCCGGGGCAGATACTATCTCAACCTTACAGTGGGGCATCGCCGGGGCAGATACTATCTCAAACTTACAGTGGGGCATCGCCGGGGCAGATAATATCTCAACCTTACAGTGGGGCATCGCCGGGGCAGATAATATCTCAACCTTACAGTGGGGCATCGCCGGGGCAAATACTATCTCAACCTTACAGTGGGGCATCGCCGGGGCAGATAATAATATCTCAACCTTTCAGTGGAGCATCGCCGGGGCAGATAATAATATCTCAACCTTACAGTGGGGCATCGCCGGGGCAGATAATAATATCTCAACCTTACAGTGGGGCATCGCCGGGGCAGATAATAATATCTCAACCTTACAGTGGGGCATCGCCGGGGCAGATAATAATATCTCAACCTTACAGTAGGGAATTGCTTAAACGCCCTGGAACAATGGGTACAGCTGACCTGTACCCATCAGAATACCAATTCACTTACTTATGGGGGTCAGTGCGAATGACCAACAGCTGACTGACCCGAGTCCAACAAGCTCTGTATTAAACAGGACGCTGGTGAATAGAAGTATCCATGGATGGTGGGGGGGGGGAAATGCGGATTCAAAACATATTTTATAATGACGATGTATAGGAAATACTGTTAACTGGCCCCGGGGGGTTAAAAAAGGATGACGCCCATGGGTGAATAACATGCAGTGATGACGCCCATGGGCGAATGGCATTCAATGATGACGTCCATTGGTGAATGACATTCAATGATTACGCCCATGGGTGAATGGCATTCAATGATGACACCCATGGGTGAATGACATTCAATGATGACGCCCATGGGTGAATGACATTCAATGATGACGCCCATGGGTGAATGACATTCAATAAAGATTTAAAAAAAAAGATCCGTCAAAACATTCCGCCCAAAGGCGTTTTTTTCCGCCACCGATCAGACACAGAGAGGACACGGCCATATGGTTTCTATCAGTAGCTCAGGGGAGATTATTCCATGTTTGCATTTAACCGTTATCTCCAGATTGTCTGCCCTTAATTTGTCTTAAGGCGATTGAAATTCTTTTTTTTTTACCACGTGACCAACGGAGACCTAACCACGTGGCCAACACAGACCTAACCACGTGGCCAACACAGACCTAAACACGTGGCCAACACAGACCTAACCACGTGGCCAACATAGACCTAACCACGTGGCCAACACAGACCTAACCACGTGGCCAACACAGACCTAACCACGTGGCCAACCCGGACCTAACCACGTGACCAAACACAGACCTAACCACGTGGCCAACACAGACCTAACCACATGTCCAACACAGACGGAGCCACGTGACCAACACAGACCTAACCACGTGACCAACACAGACCTAACCACATGGCCAACACAGACCTAATCACGTGGCCAACACAGACCTAACCACATGGCAAACACAGACCTAACCACGAGGCCAACACAGACCTAACCACATGACCAACACAGACCTAACCACGTGGCCAACATAGACCTAACCACGTGGCCAACACAGACCTAACCACGTGGCCAACACAGACCTAACCACATGGCCAACACAGACCTAACCACGTGGCCAACACAGACCTAACCACATGGCCAACACAGACCTAACCACGTGGCCAACACAGACCTAACCACGTGACCAACACAGACCTAACCACATGGCCAACACAGACCTAATCACGTGGCCAACACAGACCTAACCACATGGCAAACACAGACCTAACCACGAGACCAACACAGACCTAACCACGTGGCCAACACAGACCTAACCACGTGACCAACACAGACCTAGCCACATGGCCAACACAGACCTAACCACGTGACCAACAAAGACCTAACCACGTGGCCAACAAAGACCTAACCACCTGGCCAACACAGACCTAACCACGTGGCCAACACAGACCTAACCACGTGGCCAACACAGACCTAACCACGTGGCCAACACAGATCTAACCACGTGGCCAACCCGGACCTAACCACGTGGCCAACACAGGCCTAACCACGTGACCGACACAGACCTAACCACATGACCAACAAAGACCGAACCACGTGGCCAACACAGACCTAACCATGTGGCCAACACAGACCTAACCACGTGGCCAACACAGACCTAACCACGTGACCAACACAGACCTGACCAATCGACCAACAAAGACCTAACCACGTGGCCAACCCGGACATAACCACGTGGCCAACACAGACCTAACCACGTGACCAACACACACACACACACACACATGCACAGTCGTGTAAACAAGATATGTCTGAGGGAAGATTAAAAATTCCATTCAGCTCAGAGCAAGGCATTAAGCCCGCCTTGCGCAGTGCAGGAAAAAAAAAAAGTATGTTGACGGAGCTAATTAATTTGTCTAGGGCTATCTGCCACCACCCGGCCGGCTGCAGGTCATGGGCCGGGGGGGGGGTTGAATCCCTACGACTCCAGACGAACTCTGCAATCAGCTGATAGTGGTGGTGTCCACGCTGTCGTTGGACACTAGGACACAAACAAACAAACAGACAGACCAACAAATTTGCTTGTAGCTGAACGGGAGGGGTGGTGGTGGTGAGGGGCTAAAGGCTGGTTCTACGTTTGAGAACCCCTGTTACTTATCACACCACCCTGATCCCATATTCGGGATATGAGCTCAATTTAGATCCCCCCCCCCCGACGACCACTCTAAAGAATAAAACGAACAGGGTCAATAGGAGACAAGTTCCCACATTCGTGTAACTCCACCCCGGCGAAGTCCCCCGGGTTTAGACTGTAGCACAAGACGGCCCTGACACGGACACCTCGGTCGGCTGGGGACAGTGTCAGTACCATATGCCTCAGCTCAGACCAGACGTCATCTCAGACCAGGCGTCATCTCAGACCAGGCGTCATCTCAGACCAGGCGTCATCTCAACCAGGCGTCAGCTCAGACAAGGCGTCAGCTCAGACCAGACGTCATCTCAGACCAGGCGTCATCTGAGAATATATACACGTACTGAATACATAAACACCAGCTTCGGACGATAGACAATAGAGCTGATCTGACACATAGGCATAATTAGTCGCCCCCCCCTCCCTACTTTAGAACTTCCAGCATTAGTTTTCTATAATATGGTGCCAAGTAGGAATTTTCGCGATGGGCATCCAAATAGGCATCTATGCCTAGGCCCACCGAATAAATATCTATCTGAAGCTATGCATAGGCCCACCGAATAAATATATATCTGAAGTCTAAGACTAGGCCCACCAAATACATTTATATCTGTAAGTCTAACACTAGGCCCAACAAATACATATATATCTGAAGTCTATGCATAGGCCACCAAATGCATATATATCTGAAGTCTATGCATAGGCCCACCAAATACATATATATCTGAAGTCTATGCCTAGGCCACCAAATACATATATATATATATTTGAATTCTATGCCTAGGCCCACCGAATACATATATATCTGTAAGTCTAAGACTAGGCCCACCAAATACATATATATCTGAAGTCTATGCATAGGCCCACCAAATACATATTTATCTGAAGTCTATGCCTAGGCCTACCAAATACGTATCTACCTGAAGTCTATGCCTAGGCCTACCAAATACGTAAGAGCGGCACTAGTAAGCGGCATGGCTCCTGCTGCTCAGCCATATTTTCATCACAACACACATTTCATTACGTTAAATAAAGGGCAATAAATAAAGACACATTGTGCTTGAATCACAATTGCTTATACTTCACTCCCCCCCCCCTGGCGTTGCCTGGCGACGCGTCAAGTAGTCAATAAGCAATTCCTATTGACGATAATGTAGAATGAGCTTATAGAGTATAGCTCTAAGGGCATATTAATAAACTGGTTAATGTTATTGCGGACTAGCCGAACAGAATGACTGACGAAACAAAACCCAATAACAACCAGTAACGAAATGGATGTAAACAACGGTATTGCAGTGCATTAATAGTTTGAATATAAATTAATAATAAACTAAACTTTGACTAAGACACAAAATATATTTAAATGATGGGGGGGGGGTTATAGAATGGACTTGTATAATTTTTTTTAGACCAAAGCAAAGACATTATAAATTAAATGAGTTTGGTTGTCGCCTTTTGTCTGAATTTAAAACTTACCTGGCGACATACTCTATAAACTGGATGACACAAATGTAGCCAAGTTATTGTGGTCAAGTATGTTGTGATATCCAAACAAAAGTTTGAGCTAAAAAATACAAACAGCGGACAGTCGAGGTCAAACATAAAATATAAATAACAATAAATAACATAGAACTACATTTTTCATAAAAGATCAGTGAAAACCACGTAATCCCTTTATATGCCGAGGTTATAGAAACAGATGAATTCTACACTTCAAATCAGCTCATATTTACACTCTACTTTTCTAGGTTATAGAAACAGATGAATTCTACACTTCAAATCAGCTCATATTTACACTCTACTTATCTAGGTTATAGAAACAGATGAATTCTACACTTCATATCAGCTCATATTTACACTCTACTTATCTGCCCTTGGACCTTGACTCTTTTTGTCAAATTCTGATCTTGGCCCTTTCTGTCAAATTGTGACACGCTATTCAAAGAGCTTTTCAAACATCTGATCATCGGGGGGTCATTTGAGTTCACCTACCTCCATAGCCACGGCTATTCATTGTGATTGTGTGGCTAGTACAGTGACCTGCCGTCTTGACCTCCCCCGACAAATGACAGGTAACCATTTGTTTTTTAATCTGGGTGGACTTGGGATCATCGATCAGATCAGAGTTAAGTCGTCGGTGGATCAAACTTGATTCTTTCCGGTGGGTATTCTATCCCCTCTCCATAGTGGTGGTCTGACAGATAGTGCATTCGCATGACAAACCAATTGGTCTGAAATTGAAACTAATGTTTATTGTTTTTTTCTAAATCAGACAGGTGGATTTACAATATAAGACAAATGGTTCGCTTCGCCATTTTTTTAATATGTTTATTACCTTGACCTTTCAACCTTTGGAATGTGTTACGTCGCTGGGGATTAATGGACAATCCCTGTTTATTAATCAATACGTGAAAGGATTGGACAATTATTTATAAGTATTTAGATCTACGGATGTTGTTTAGTCATGAATGTTGGATCACTTGGAGCTCGCACAAAGTACATTCTCCTCTGTTGACTTGAAATTCCTTGAACTCCTTGCGGGGGCAAAGGGACTCTGCAACCACTCTGCAGCGAACTCTGTTTTGGGGAGGCCCCTTTTCAATTCTACCCCAGGTCTGTTTTCAGATTTTATTTTCCTGCTCGAAAGAACTTCTCCAAGTGGTCTTTTTGGGCGACCGACCTTTCTCTAGCCTTGGGACTGAGCATTTATTTTATAACATTTAAAAAAAAATGAGTTAATACGTTGTGGTCAACATGTTTGTTTGTGGGTTATTTGAGAGTGTGTCTATATGCCTGTTTGAGAGTGTGTCTATATGCCTGTTTGAGAGTGTGTCTATATGCCTGTTTGAGAGTGTGTCTATATGCCTGTTTGAGAGTGTGTCTATATGCCTGTTTGAGAGTGTGTCTATATGCCTGTTTGAGAGTGTGCCTATATGCCTGTTTGAGAGTGTGTCTATATGCCTGTTTGAGAGTGTGTCTATATACCTGTTTGAGAGTGTGTCTATATACCTGTTTGAGAGTGTGCCTATATGCCTGTTTGAGAGTGTGCCTATATGCCTGTTTGTGACCATGTGTGTGAGGAGTGTGTGAGGTAAAGCTCGCGTAATTTTGTTTGTTTGTTTATGTGTATTGGTGAGTTTCTGTGTCTTAGTAGTGAGTGTTTCTGAGCGTTATTAATATGTGTGTTTGTGTGTTTTTGTGTGAGTGAGCAAGAATTTTATCTTTATGTCTGTCTTTGTAGGTCTTTGTGGGTTGTTTCGGGGTTTTTATATGTGTTTTATGCCGCTATGTGTGTGTTTGTATGTTTTTCATGTCTTTGTGTGTGTTACGGATCCTTTTAATGATGATGCTTGTAGAGGGTGTAATAAATCAGACAACACAAATCACGAAGTTAACTCCAGTGAAGTAACATCAAACAATCATTTAATACTTGAACATGAACTGACATAAAGGTAGAATCAGGAGGAGTACAAAAGCAAACTGTAAATATGCATCCATCTACATAGATGCCCACAGCTAGACTAACTATAAAACAAAGCATGTGCTCCCAACTGTCGGTTAATATACGTCATTTGTACCAAATGACGTATACACTAAAGCTCCCAATATTTACACTCAAGATGGCGGAATGACGCCATAGATACTGCGGTGGGCGGAGCCTAGCGAATTGCGTCATCAAACTTAGACTATATTATTTCTCCACATTTCTCCCCTCTACCTAAGCATGATGTAATCATGTAAAACCCAATACTAATACCGACAAAAGGAAGCCACATGAAACAAAGTTCAATCATAGAAAATATCCCAAATCATCATAACAACAAAATAAATTATACAATGATTCATCAAATCAATATTGCATGGAATTATAAATCAATACATGCAAACAATATAATAAATATCATCAATCATATATGTATAAACATATTGAATTCAATTAAAATTTCTCATCATTTTAATTTTTTTTTTTCGTCACTGATATTCATTATTTTATTAGATATTTTTTTCTATGTGACTTGTTAATTTTTTTTTCTTTCATGTCACTTGTATATCTTTTCTATTATCTTTTTTTCAGGTGACTTTTTTTTTTTTCATGTCACTAGTTATTCTTTTTTTTTTCTCAAGTGACTTCTCTTTTTTTTTTATCATAATCATCAATTATTATTAAATATCATTATGTCATCATATAAACATATACATGCAACATGTCATCATATAAACATATAATACATGTAACATAAACATTACGGTACACAAGATTTCTTACTGCCAGGACATAGGTTTGTTGAGAACTTAAGCTCATTTCAAATGCAACGTGATAACGTGTCAGCAATAACGTTCTCTTTACCAGGTATAAGCTTGGACGATAAAATTAAAATCCTGCAGTAGGAGTGACCATCTGGCTACTTTATTATTCCCTAGCTTTTTGGAATTTATAAATGCCAGCGGCGCATCAGTCAGTCCGAAGAATAAATTGGGCACCTAACAGATACCTTGCCAATTTTGTAATGCACCATGTGATGGCTAATCCCTCCCTCTCTATTGTGGCATATCTTGTCTCTGGTGAGGTCAATTTACGACTGACATATAGCACTGGGTGTAACACACCATTGTGGCTCTGTAACAGGGCCCCCCCTATCGCAACGGCCGAGGCATCTGTGGCCAGAACGAATTGTTTACCTATGTCAGGTAACTTTAATATGGGCCCCTGAGCGAAGGCGGTTTTAATAATCTCCAGGGCCCGTTGACATTCATCCAGACCAGATGATTTTGTTTGGCTCTCCCTTTTTAGTTAGATTAGCCAGAGGTTCCATTATATGAGCGAAATTCGGAATAAACTTCCGATAGAAATTGCATAAGCCCAAAGACTGCGCACCTGTTTCTTTGATGACGGTTTTTCAATATTTAATATCTTTGACACTGATTCACCTATGGGTTTATTATATTATTTCCCACTTTATGTCCTAGGAAAGTTACTTCCGTCAGTCCTATCTCTACCTTAGTCGGTCTCACGGTTAAATTATGTCTCTTTAAAACTGTAAAAATTTCTCTTAGACTCCTAACATGTTTATCCCAGTCCTCATGAAAAATACAAATGTCATCAGGTAGCAAACAGTGTCTTGTCTATGGGAAAATAATTTGGCCATCATCCTATTGAAGGTGGCTGGTGCATTTACTAGCCCAAAACTCATGAAATTCCATTGGAACAACCCAAATGGAGTTATAAATGCAGTCAATGGTTTGGCTTCAGGGGTCAGTGGTATTTGCCAATACCCTCTTGCTAAATCCAGTTTAGAAAAATATTTAGCTCTGGCTAGCCTGGTCATTAACTCCTCAGGATTGGGCATGGGATACGAGTCCATAATGGTTATTTTATTTAACTGTCTATAGTCTACACACAGTCTGATGTCACCTGTCTTTTTCTTAACTAACACTATGGGAGCTGCATATGGTGACTCTGATGGTTCTATGACACCCTGTTTCTGTAACCCTTCTAATTCTTTCTTGATATAGTCGCGGTGATGTAATGAGAGGGTGTATGGTCTCAAACGGATAACCTTGTTTTCTGACAGCTTTATGTCATGTTGTATTATATCAGTTTTACCCGGTCTATCAGAAAAAATATCGGTAAAGTCACCCAAAAGTGTCTTAATACTAACCACTTTGTCATGAGTTAAGTTATTTAATGCTATATCCTCCCATGTTTCCTTGTTTCCAACCTCAGGTCCCTCACATGTCTGAATGTCAGCGTCAGGTACATCTTCCTCCCTTAACATGAAACAATTTTGAACCTGTCTCTCAGCGGTCTGAACTAATTCAATTGGTCTATTATAGTATACTTTCAACATGTTTATATGAAAGACCTTTAACCTATTTCTAATATTAATTTCATAATCCACGTCTGTCACCTTTCTAGTAACCTTAAAAGGTCCTTGCCACTTAATGAATAATCTATTGGTCTTGTCCGGTAATAAGACAAGTACATCTTCACCTGGCCTAATATGTCTGAGTTTCCTGTCCCTATTAACCCTCAATAATGTGCTTTTATTTTTGGTTAAAACGTTTGATCTAGCCACATCACAGGCCTTTATCAGTCTCTGTCTTGTATCAATCACTAGCTCATAGGCAGTTCTTACGTCAGGGGATAAATCTTTCCTTATCATTAAGTCCTTAAGTAGGGACAGTGGACCCCTTGGATTCGCACCGTACACCATTTCAAAAGGTGAAAATCCTGTTGTTTCCTGTGGAATTTCCCTATACGCAAACAACACACAGGGTAACATGAGATCCCAGTCTCCCGGATTGTCATCAGACACTTTACTGATCATTTTTTTTTTTATACTGCCGTTCAGTCGCTCACAAATTCCATTACTTTGGGGATGGTATGGCGATGTAAAGATTTGTTTGATCCCCAATACAGAGGTAAAATGGTTGGTTAATTCAGATACAAACTGAGTACCTCTGTCAGATAAAATAACATCTGGGAAGCCTGTCCTACAAAAAATAGTCATTAGTGCCTGTGCTATGTCCTCAGCCCTTATGAATTTAAGAGGCACCGCCTCTGGCCATCTGGAACATACATCCACCACCGTTAAGATAAAGCGATGCCCTCTATTGGACAGCACTGGCATAGGTCCAATTATATCAATAGCTAATTTTGTGAACGGTCTGTCAACTTCATCGGTTGTTTGTAATGGGGCTTCCCCCTGGTACATTTGGGCCCCTTTGATTGACACAGGTCACACGTCCTAACATATCTCTTTACGTCTCCTGGTAACCTTAAGGCCAAAAGAATTTTCCCCAGGATCCTATACTTGGTTCTAGTAACCCCAAATGACCCGCTAAAGGTGAATCGTGGGCTGTCCTAAGAACTAATTTCCTATACTTCATTGGGACTATAAGTTGATTCACCGTTTTATTCATGTACTGTGTCTTTCTAACCCAAACACCTTTTTCTAACTGAATGATTTCCCTATCTCTAAATGATTTTTTTATCCCGGTTGATTAATTTTGATAATGACACGTCATTATGCTGTTCGGTAAAAAAGTTCTCTCCATCTATGGTGACCCTGTCAGACATCTCACCCACAGGAATGTCACTAGATTTAACATTGTCAGTCATGTGTGGATTAGGAAAGTTGACTACATTCTCTTCCCTTTGTATAATTTTTTACTTCCTGAGTATTAATTAAGCAGTTATCTGTACTACTAATTGATGACTGATTATGGAGTTTTTCCTCCTTAGCCTGAGCCCTTGTCACAGCATTACAGTTTCTAGTAGGATCATTAAGTTTTTTTCCATTTATCCAATTCCATGGGATCACACTCTATTACGCCCTCAATATTGCCCACTAAAACGTCATAAGTTGGTTTCTCGATGACTAATGCTTCAACTAGCCCTGTGTAAAATGGACTTCTAAGATTAATGGTGGCTATGGGTAACTCATGTACCGTCCCATCAAATGACGCACATAGACCCATTCTTCCCGTGAATTCACTATCTTTCACCAATGATCTACGGACACATACGCACGTTGCCCCAGTGTCACGTAGCACCTTCACAGGTACATCACCAACGAACCCAGGGTAAAAATGTAAACCATTACCTCCCCCTGAACTAACATTGCCTGTTGTACCCTATCTCTTTGTCTCTGTCTGGTCTTGTCCATGGTTCTGGTCTGTTGTCCTTTTCTCCCTGACTATTTCCCCCGGGACCAAGTGCAGTTCCTAGCATAATGTCCCCTGGCGTTACACAGATAAACATAAACTATCACTACCTCCATTTCCCCTTTTGCAGTCTCGCGATCTATGTCCGGCTCTCCCACAAGAGAAACATAATTTGTCCCCGTCATGTCGGTCACTGGATCTATTCCTGTTCCCAGGACTTAAGCTACGGCCACGGTTAGGATATGGTACAGCTTTAGCAAAGCACAGCACATCCTGGTTATGGTCTGGTTCTAACTTAGATATGGGTTTTTCTGGATGTGCAGACCTATACTTTCTCAATAAATCAGTGACATCTTCTAAAGTTTTTGGCCCTTTTTCTTTCAAGAATGCCACTAAATCTTTATGGCACACATTAATTGCCCTATCTACTAAAATCAGTTCCCTTAAATCATGGTACTCTTGTTTCGCCCCAGACAGAGCCACCCATCTATCAAAAAACAAACTAAGGTTGGTGATAAATAAATTGGGGTCTTCCTCTCGTGATGGGCGAATATTATTAAATTTTTCCCTGTAACCATCACATGTGTTACCATAAATCTTCATTAATGATTCTTTCACAACATCATAATTTTTATTTCATTTTCATTTAGTTTCAAGCATACATCCAGAGCTTTGCCTCTTATGAATCCTAAAATTGACGCGGCCCATGTATTCCTCGGCATACCCGCGCTAGTAGCTAGCATTTCAAACCTAGACAAGTATGTGTCCATACTGTCAATGCCCTCTGTAAAATAAGGTAATTTAAGTGATGTGGTCACTCTATCACCTGCTCCGTTAACTCCGGGGTTAGCTGACTGTCTATTGTTCTCAGACTCTAAGCGCGCCCTTTCGTTCGCGATTTCTTCCTTTCTCATTTCCCGTTCTGCGGCTCTCCTTCCCTCTCTCTCTGTTTTTCTTCCCTCTCTCTCTGTTTTTCTTCCATCTCTTTCTTTTCCTTTTCCTTTCTTTCTTCCCTCTCTCTCTGTTTTTCTTCCATCTCTTTCTTTTCCTTTTCCTTCACCTCACACTCCCTCACAGAAACCCAGGTCCGTAACTCCTGGCCTGTAAGGCCAAGTGCTTTACCAGCTTCAACAATATTTAATATTGATGACATGGCAGTAACCGAAACCAATTATAACTAATAAATGAAAATGTTTGATACTATATATCACACACAAAAAAAATATTCTATAATGTCATCAACATACAAGTAATAACAAAATAAATACAATATTCCTTTTAAAAAAAAACCAGCAAATTAAATGTTTTGGCTGCTCAGGGTGGACCCTATTTTAACCTCTACTGTATTAAATACAGAATTCCACCAAGAACAACAAATAAATAATTACACCAGATTTCAATATTCTAGTAATAAATATATATAAAAAAATATGCCAACTTACATATAAAGAAATACACAAATAGTAAATTCTGTTCCTTGAGTTCGATGGTTGATCCTCGGTGATCCCGGTCCGCGATGTTCGATGTGGGGTTGACTAACACACGGGTTGATCCTTGGTGATCCCTGTCCGCGATGTTCGATGATCCTTGGTTGATCCTTGGTGATCCTATGGTGGGGTCCTCTGACGATGAGGAGGTGATTCCCAGCCACACGGTAACGTCGGCCCCGTCAGTATAAAGCAACTCTGGCCACTTTAAGCAGTAAAGTTGGCCACTTCAGCAACAGTAGGATTGGCCTCTTCAGCAAACAGCAAGGTTGGCCTCTTCAGCAAACGGCAAGGTTGGCCTCTTCAGCAAACAGCAAGGTTGGCCTCTTCAGCAAGCGGCAAGGTTGGCCTCTTCAGCAAACAGTAGGGTTGGCCTCTTCAGTAGCAGCAAGGTAGGCCTCTTCAGCAAACGGCTAGGTTGGCCACCTCAGCAAACAGTAACGTTGGCCACTTCAGCAAGCGGCAAGGTTGGCCTCTTCAGCAAACAGTAGGGTTGGCCTCTTCAGTAGCAGCAAGGTAGGCCTCTTCAGCAAACGGCTAGGTTGGCCACCTCAGCAAACAGTAACGTTGGCCACTTCAGCAAACAATAGGGTTGGCCACTTCAGCAAACAATAGGGTTGGCCACTTCAGCAAACAGTAACGTTGGCCACTTCGGCAAACAATAGGGTTGGCCACTTCAGCAAACAGTAACGTTGGCCACTTCAGCAAACAATAGGGTTGGCCACTTCAGCAAACAGTAACGTTGGCCACTTCAGCAAACAGTAACGTTGGCCACTTCAGCAAACAATAGGGTTGGCCACTTCAGCAAACAGTAACGTTGGCCACTTCAGCAAACAATAGGGTTGGCCACTTCAGCAAACAGTTTTCACGGCGCGCACCCAGGGTGGTGGCCGCCACGTAATTCACCGATGAATACTTAACCGGTAATTACAACGAGTCTTAATGTACTCACTCCGCTGCTCCTGAATCCAGCTAAGTCAGTCAGTTTGACGTCGGAGGTGCCAAATATATGTTACGGATCCTTTTAATGATGATGCTTGTAGAGGGTGTAATAAATCAGACAACACAAATCACGAAGTTAACTCCAGTGAAGTAACATCAAACAATCATTTAATACTTGAACATGAACTGACATAAAGGTAGAATCAGGAGGAGTACAAAAGCAAACTGTAAATATGCATCCATCTACATAGATGCCCACAGCTAGACTAACTATAAAACAAAGCATGTGCTCCCAACTGTCGGTTAATATACGTCATTTGTACCAAATGACGTATACACTTAAGCTCCCAATATTTACACTCAAGATGGCGGAATGACGCCATAGATACTGCGGTGGGCGGAGCCTAGCGAATTGCGTCATCAAACTTAGACTATATTATTTCTCCACAGTGTGTGTTTATATGTTTGTGTGTGTTTATATATCTTTAATATGTGTCTATGTGTTTTAATGTCTATGTGTTTGAATGTCTATGTGTAAATATCTTTGCGTGTGTTTGTATGTCTTTGCGTCTGTTTCTCTGTTTTTACGTGTGTTTGTCTTTCCGTATGTTTGTTTTGTCTGTGTATGTATTTGCATGTCTTTGTGTGTATGTTTAACGAGTACGTATAGGGGGGTGCGTGCATTCAGTAAAATGTTTGAAAAAATTCACCCACACAAATTGAGTTTGGTATCTCCTAATTGTCTTTCAGGTTTCACTAATTGTTCTAAAAAAAAAACCTTACAAGAGCTTTCAGTTCAAAGAAACCTTAAGAAGAAAACGGCTGAAAAAGTTTTCGAACTAAATTTAAAAAAAAAAAAATTATTATTTCTCCCTAAACATTCTTATATAGATTACTACAGTGAAGGGTCAGGCATTGACCTGTTCCAGTTTTTTTTTATTCTAATTTTTGTACAAATCAATTTACTGTTATTTTGTCATGATGTTATTTACAGTATGACGCAGATCATCTCGGCAACACGTGCAGAGCTCAAATTACCTCCCTTTTAGATAGCCCGACAATTTCATATAGTTCAATCCCTTGCTGTGACTCAATTTGAATTTGAATTGCATATAGTTTAAACTTCACGTCATGCTTATGACAGCATTTTATTCGGTGCCGGAGTAAGGCCTTGTGAGGCCATCAGCACCAGCAATTTTTATTATCCAAAGACAAACCCAATTTCATAAATTCACAGCTTTTTGTTATCTGATACTGAATCTTAGATGGGGCCCCGACGTTTTCAAAATATTTTATATTTCTGTGAGGAAAAGGTGACAGAGGGTGGGCCCATCGTCTTACTTACTCATGTTCAGGTCCACCGTTCAAAATTATGGGTTAAACTTAGAATGTTTTTGAAACATTTGAAAACACTAATTAGTGCTTGTGTCAGTGTGTGTGTGTGTGTCAGTGTGTGTGTGTGTAGGTGTGTGTGAGAGTGTAGGTGTGTGTGAGAGTGTAGGTGTGTGTGAGAGTGTAAGTATCCCAAATGTCTCAAAAGTAACTACACTGGGCCCACAAAAGTCTCGAAAAACCGTTAGAGGGCCCTTGAAAAAAAAACAACAACGGCTCTGGGTGTATGCAAAATACTCTTGCCAAACAACCATGTCCCACAGTTTCCTTAATGCCCTGAAATTTTGATTGAAACTCACATTAGCTTTCATCTTTGCTATTTTACAAATAAAATGACTTGATTTCTATATTTAAATTTTATTTGTAAAAAAATATGTATTGTTTTATGCGAAATTCGATGAAATGATTTGATTGCTATAAGTATAACTAAAGATTCAGAACTCACGGGGGAGGTTGAATGTCAACTTGTTTTTATAATTGTTCACGCAAATTAGACGCAAGTTTCAACTCTGCTCATTGAAATAATTTTGATATTCTTCCAAGATTGAAGAGCTCTATTTAAAAAAAGTAATTATTTTGGATTCTGTTTTTAGAGCATTTTCGAAAAAAAATGCTCTATTGTCCCCGTTTTGTCTGTCTGTCCGTCATCACCCTAGATCTCAACAACAATAAGTCCTAGACCCATGATGTACATATCATTTTGTAGGTCTTGGCCTGCCATGTGTGCAGCAAAAGTCCATTTCGCGATCTGACCTCTGAGGGCCGAAAAAGAGGGCGTATTAAGTACCGTTTTTTACCATACTAGCTATATTAACAAAGGTGCGCCCTATATCTCACGAAACAAAAGTCCTAGAACCATGATGTTTATATCATTTTGTAGGTCTTGGCCTGCCAAGTGTACATCAAAAGTTCATTTTGCGATAGGACCTCTCAGGGCTGAATATAAGAGTTTCTTAGATACCGTTTTTGCTTATATTTTAAATATAAATAATAAAAGCTAATCAAAGGGGCGTAATCATCATTTATTTTTATAACAGTTATTCAACATGATTACTTTTCTCTCTATTTATCAAATCCCATACTGCGTACACGAAAATGCTCAAAAATGTCCTTTGTCCGAAACGGAAAAGACTTAAATTGCTTGTTTTTTTCATATATTGAACTCAAACGAACTATACTATACTATACTATACTATACTATACTATACTATACTATACTATACTATAGTCAATTTCACATCATTTAGTCATGAAATAATAGACAAAACATTCTTACTTTTGGAGCCGCATTGATTTGAACGAATTGCCACATGTGGATGTAAGATCCACCGTGAGATTATCATGATGGTTGTGTCAGTCTGGTAAGTATTAGGTTCACATCTTGGCAAGACTTTGTCTATTTAGGTTGGAGTCATCTGATTGGTTTACGATTAGATATAGATTCCATGTTTGAAAAGTTGGTGCCTTGTCCATGGCTTTTTGTTTGACCAGTAAATCTTGTCCATGGTTTTTTGTTTGACCATTATATCTTGTCCATGGTTTTTTTGTTTGACCAGTATATCTAGTCCATGGGTTTTTGTTTGACCAGTATATCTTGTCCATGGCTTTATGTTTGACCAGTATATCTTGTCCATGACTTTATGTTTGACCATATATCTTGTCCATGGCTTTATGTTTGACCAGTATATCTTGTCCATGACTTTATGTTTGACCAGTATATCGTGTCTATGACTGTTTGACCAGTATATCTAGTCCATGGCTTTATGTTTGACCAGTATATCTTGTCCATGACTGTTTGACCAGTATATCTAGTCCATGGCTTTATGTTTGACCAGTATATCTTGTCCATGACTTTATGTTTGACCATATATCTTGTCCATGACTTTATGTTTGACAGTATATCTTGTCCATGGCTTTATGTTTGACCAGTATATCTTGTCCATGACTTTATGTTTGACCATATATCTTGTCCATGGCTTTATGTTTGACCAGTATATCTTGTCTATGACTTTATGTTTGACCATATATCTTGTCCATGACTTTATGTTTGACCAGTATATCTTGTCCATGACTTTATGTTTGACCAGTATATCTAGTCCATGGCTTTATGTTTGACCAGTATATCTTGTCCATGACTTTATGTTTGACCAGTATATCTAGTCCATGGCTTTATGTTTGACCAGTATATCTTGTCCATGACTTTATGTTTGACCAGTATATCTTGTCTATGACTTTATGTTTGACCATATATCTTGTCCATGACTTTATGTTTGACCAGTATATCTTGTCCATGACTTTATGTTTGACCAGTATATCTTGTCTATGACTTTATGTTTGACCATATATCTTGTCCATGACTTTATGTTTGACCAGTATATCTTGTCCATGACTTTATGTTTGACCAGTATACCTAGTCCATGGCTTTATGTTTGACCAGTATATCTTGTCCATGACTTTATGTTTGACCTTATATCTTGTCCATGACTTTATGTTTGACCAGTATATCTTGTCCATGACTTTATGTTTGACCAGTATATCTTGGCCATGACTTTATGTTTGACCAGTATATCTTGTCCATGACTTTATGCTTGACCATTATGTCTGTCCGTGATGTGGGAGGGTGACAGTTGACCTTACTGCACTCTTTAGTGACCTTGACCACACCACTCTCTCCTTAGTCTCTCGGGGGTTTAAGAAAATTTCTGAATTCTCTGCCTAGGGCCCAACAAAGGCCTAGGACCGGCACTGATGACCCCCCCCCCGCCCCCAACGATCCTAGATGACGGTCCCTCATTTAACCGACGAGTTTAAGTAGTGACCAGACAGGATGGACAGCAGCTAGACCTGCTCCGCGTAGCAGGCGACTGACCTCAGTGAAGGCTGGACAGGAGATTAACGTCATTTTTCACCAGTGTCACGTGACACCCGCCCCCCCCCCCAGCTTACACCAGCCGTCAGGACGAGCTTGTTTGAACTGGATGTCTGAAACTGGGTCACTTTGACATTTGACCCTCGGAATACAGTGAAATAAATAAATAAATAAATCTATACTTATAAGACGCATTCGTTGTCTGTTTGTCTGTCTGTCTGTCTGTCTGTCTGTCTGTTACCTTATAACTCAAGATCCAGACAAACAAATAACGTGAAATTTGTTACACATACACATAATTACATCGGGAAGGTTATAGGACAGGTTTCGTTTCATCTCGATGGGTAGTTTAATTGTAATTAATTTTTTTTTATTTTAGTATTTTACTATATTAAAGTAATCTCGACGGCGCCATAAATAAAATTCCTCTGTGACGTCATTTCCCGATGATCGAATAGAACTTGCGCGCTGGTGCTGTATTGTGCCTTTGTGATGCAAAGAATTGTTGATGTTTTTTCATGCTCTCTGATTTGTACAGTTTGAGGAAGGTAAAGGAATGAAGAAGGATTTTAGAAGAAGTGTGAAGCCATAATAATAAGTATATATATATATATATATATATATATATATACATATATATATATATATTAGGGCTGCTGATTAAACTGCGTTAATTTGCAATTAACGCGTCAAAAAAAATTTGCAATTAAAATTTTTAACGCAATACCTAAATGCGTTAATTTGACCAAAATGCTGAAAGTTCACCAAATCGATAAATAATGGGGGGCAGGGAGGGAGAGAGAGGGAATGAGGGAATGAGGGGGAGGGGGAAGGGGAGAGAGGAGGAGGAGAGAGAGGTGGAAAGGGGGAGGGAGGGAGAAAGGAGGGAGAGAGGGTGGGAGAGAGGGAGGGGGTAGGGAGGGAGAGAGGGGAGGGAGGGAGAGAGAGAGGATGGGAGAGAGGGAGGGAGAGAGAGATAAAGAGTGAGGGGGGCAGGGAGGGAGAGAGGGAATGAGGGAGGGAGGAAGAGGGAGAGAGGTGAAGAGGGAGAGAGGATGAGAGAAATGGGAGGAAGAGATAAAAAGAGAGAGGGGGCAGGGAGGGAGAGAGGGAAGGAGGAAGGGGAGAGAGGGAGGGAGGGGGGATGGACAGGGGGGAGAGAACGAAGGGGGAGAGGGGGAGATGGGAGAGGGAGGGTGGGAGGGAGAGAGATGGGAGAGAGAGCGAGGGAGAGGGAGGGAGAAGGAGGGAGGGAGAAAGGGAGGAAGGGAAAGGGAGAGGGAGGGAGGGAGAGAGAGGAAGGGAGAGAGAGAGGGAGGGAGAGAGGGGAGGGAGGGAGAGAGAGAGGGTGGGAGAGAGGGAGGGAGAGAGATAAAGAGTGAGGGGGGCAGGGAGGGAGAGAGGGAATGAGGGAGGGAGGAAGAGGGAGAGAGGTGAAGAGGGAGAGAGGATGAGAGAAATGGGAGGAAGAGATAAAGAGAGAGAGGGGGCAGGGAGGGAGAGAGGGAAGGAGGAAGGGGAGAGAGGGAGGGAGGGGGATGGACAGGGGGAGAGAACGAAGGGGAGAGGGGAGATGGGAGAGGGAGGGTGGGAGGGAGAGAGAGCGAGGGAGAGGGGGGGAGAAGGAGGGAGGGAGAAAGGGAGGAAGGGAAAGGGAGAGAGAGGGAGGGAGGGAGAGAGGAAGGCAGAGAAGGGGTAGGGAGAAAACAGAAGGTAAACAGAAAACCTTATTTTAAACCCGGGCAAAGCCGGGTACTTGCAACTAGTAAATATATATATATATATATATATATATATATATGTATAGATAAATAAATATAACTTAAGAAAATTTTGATTAGTATGATTTATTTCAAGTATCGAATGTTCGATTTCTCACCCGAAATGGCGCGTCCCAGTTCATTATTTTTAATCATTCTCCTCACTATTGACGTCCAACCATATTATTATTTATTTGAGATGGGGAAATCCCGATTTTTGTTTTGCAAGACTTTTTTGTTTTCGCCAGTTAAATTATTAAAATTCAAGGACATTTTCCCAATTAGCTTTTCCGTTCTGAAAGAAATCTTTTTATTTATAATGTCTTGAATTCTCGTGAAAGTAAAAGATAACTCTTCAATTTTTTTTTACCTTACTTAAAATACCGTAATTCATTCTGTTAATTACTTATTAAGTAAAGGTGCTTTAGCCCTAAAAGGGCCATCAGGGCAGATGAAGTGTAAGAATTCATCTGTTCATGTAACCTCTGCTTTTGAAGGGATGGTGTGGTTAGCACAACGCCCAGCCGCCTTTACTTCCCCAGCTTACGTCAGGTGAACATTTAAAGCTGGGTGGACTTGTGGGACTTGGTGGACTTGTGGGACTCTTACCAGGACCAGGAATAATTCACTTATTCCTCACCGAGGCTTAAACCCGGGACCCTATAGTCAATAACCAATTAATATTAAAAAAATCGATGATAGCCATTAATAGGGTTTGGGGGCCTATTGGCATATATATTTGGGGGCCCTGGGTATTAGTATATGCCGGGAGCCCCTACAGCCCTACTGTAAGAATTCCCCCCCGCCCCTTTTGGTAGTGTGTGCCTGACAAACAAGGTTTACACATGACCAATCTTTTCATGTGCGACCAATCTTTTCATGTGCGACCAATCTTTTCATGTGCGACCAATCTTTTCATGTGCGACCAATCTTTTCATGTGCGACCAATCTTTTCATGTGCGACCAATCTTTTCATGTGCGACCAATCTTTTCATGTGCCACCAATCTTTTCATGTGCGACCAATCTTTTCATGTGCGGCCAATCTTGAGGTTTGTCTTAAAATTGTAATTTTCTGTTGGCAAAACACATGTTTCACCTAGGAGCGTAGGAAGGGGACAGCGGGCTGATTTAGCACTTTTCATACGGGGGTGGGGGGGGGGAACCAAAAACTTGCACAAGGCGCTACAATAGCTAGCTACGGCTCTGCTTTTTTACCGCCCTTTGTTTATTACAACAACCTTGTTGCCATGGAAATATTTAATGAGATCTAGACGGGGTGAAGTTTAAAAGGTATAATTAGTATAATTAAGTATAAACATGGAAGTAATTTGTCTTAGTAGTCAACCAAGAAAACCTTCAACACTATACATTAGCACCGTAGGTTCAAAATTAACCCATTCTACTCTGTGGTCTAGATGCAGGGGAGTGAGAGAGGGGGGGGGGACCAACCAGTACTCACTGGTTCGGCTGTCTTGCAGATATAAAAACTACGAAGGTTGTGTTTTGAATAAAAATGAATCTGTCACCAAAGCAACGATGCAGGAATTTTTTTTATGTATTCTGAGGGTTGAAAGGTCACTATTATAATCAGCCCGGAAGTAATTACATTCACACATTCCCATCAGCTCCATATGCAAATCGCTTCGGTCACTTCCTGAAACAGATCCCTCATGCCGTGAAACCAACAGCTGTTCATGTTGTTGAAACATCGAAGGAGCGTGCTGTTGAGAGATTGGAATATGTGAATATCATAGATGTCACTTTGCAAAGGCGATGAGGAAAAAATACTGAATCTTTCATTTTTTTTTTGCTGTTGTATTACAAATGAGTCGTATTTCTGACTCGGATTACACGATTCATTTTTTTTTTGTTGTTGTATTGCAAATGAGTCGTATTTCTGACTCGGATTACACGATTCATTTTTTTTTTTGGGTGCTGGGCAGCAAGGGATGAATTCCAGATTTTAATATATATATATATATATATATATATATATATATATATATATATATACACTCATACCTCGCTATACGGCCGCTCTTTATACGGCATTTCGCTATAACGGCCAAAAAAAAAACACTTTTGTACAGAAGTGAAAAATATTGCTAATTTTGGATAATGCACCAGGGCATCCTACCTAGTTTATCCGAACTATCTGAAGATTGCATGATTTAGTACAATTCGAAAAATACATAGCTCTGATCCAACCAATGGATAAGGGTGCAATAGTCACTTTTAAGGCACACTACCTACACCGAACTTTCCGACAACTCAGCATAAGGGAAACCGATGGTGAATCTTCAATTAAAACATTTTGGGAAAACTATAAATGACAGCATCAGTGAATGATGGAAGGAATTAAAATTGACAACAATGAACCATGTATGGAAAAAAATATGGCCAGAATGTGTAAAAAGTACTGATGCAGACAGAAGCGTACTTAGGGTGGGGAGAGGGGTCCAAAGTCAAAGGTCCCCCCGGCCTTAGCTTTAAGGGGCCCCCAAACATTTTATTTTACATTAAATATAAAGTACATTATCTCATGTCATGTTATCGAATATCAAAATCCCTAGGTTTGGCACTGGATACAGAAGTTAATTTTCTTCCTGAAATTGGGCAAAATATTTTGGATCTAGTAGAAGATCTCGACTTGGAAGGTTTGAACGAACGTGATGTGATTTCTCTACTTGAAGCTGATTGGCAACCTCCTCATTGAAAACGATTCTGACGTAGCGCTCAATTTCTCGAGGAATCAACTCAGCCATTAGCAGTTATAACTACTTGAAGAATGAACTAGACAAGAAGGCAAGACAAACAACGTTGGACACTTGCTGTAAGCCAGGCCCATCCTTTCCAGCGAAAAATGATGACGTCATTGATTACCATTTCTTCATTTTCATTTTAAAAAGAAATTATACATATTCATATTTTGTGTAACATGAAATTGTTTCATTTTTGTTTAAAGACTATTGTTGATTGTTGGAGTTTGTTATTATTATATGTACAAATGTATGTAGCTTTAATTTAAATGAAATGAAAAGATAAAATACATTTTGAATGATAAACCATGTTACATATTTAAACAACTTGGAACCGATCTCATTGAATGTGTATGGATTTGTACTAGAACAATTGATTCATTATACGGCTTTTCACTTAGCGGCCAAATTTCGTGGACCGTATCTAGGCCGTAAAGCGAGGTATGGGTGTGTATATATATATATATATATATATATATATATATATATATATATATATATATAATACATTGAATACGTTTTACACATTTAATACACTTTATACATTTTATACATAGTATACATTATAAACATCATACATATTATTTACATTGTATGAATGTTTATTTAAATCACTTTTCAAGGAAATATAACTTCTATCAAACTTTGCTCATGTCAGTCGGTTCAATTTTTGATCACCATAAAACGAGCTTTATTTTAATGGAACTGTGCTTTAAATAAATCATAGTTCTGTACTAAAAAATAGTTCACTTCCTAGCACGAGAGTATTGTAGGTGTGCGTTTTTCAATGGTTAGATCCGAGCAGCCATGCTTATATTTTTACCAACATTAATTTAACGCAGTGGCTACGGTACCATCAATCGGGACTCCGTATTTTTTTTCCTCCAGGTACCAGCAATAGATATTGCTCCACACCCTAACCCTAACCCTAATCCTATCCCTAACCCTAACCCTATCCCTAACCCTAACCCTAACCCTAACCCTATCCCTAACCCTATCCCTAACCCTAACCCTAACCCTATCCCTATCCCTAACCCTAACCCTAATCCTAACCCTAATCCTAACCCTAATATAATGGCGCTTGATGGTACTGTAGCCACTTCGTTCATTTAAATCACCAACGTATTTATTTGAAATGGCGTCATGTTGTACTCTCCGCAACCAAATTGCTTTTGGAAATACTCGGACCGTTAGAAAAACAAATAAGGATTTAAAAAATCAAAACCAAATACTTCTTTTTTTCTGGACAAACAATAATAGTAACAATAAGTAACAGCTACATTTCGATTTTGACGAAAAATACTAAAGGGGTGAAAACGCCACCCCTTTTTGCTGGTATCAACGTATGTGCCTCCCGGGTTGTACCACCCTTCCCTACCCCTGCCTGGTTATTCCACTGTATAAACGAAATATACATATCATGGTTTTTTTTTTTTTTACAAAATTAACGGAGTACAGATATGTTTCAACTAAAGACCATCATTTTGAAGGCATTACAGTACTAATAGGCTTCAACTAAAAACCATCATTTTGAAGGCATTACAGTACTAATAGGCTTCAACTAAAAACCATCATTTTGAAGGCATTACAGTACTAATAGGTTTCAACTAAAGACCATCATTTTGAAGGCATTACAGTACTAGTAGGCTTCAACTAAAAACCATCATTTTGAAGACATTACAGTACTAATAGGTTTCAACTGAAGACCATCATTTTGAAGAAGTTACAGTACCAACATCTAAGTTAGATTTATTTTTTCTTTATCACGTAAAAGATTTCATGACTGTTATTATATCGCCAGCTGGTCTGTGACTCTGACCCCTTAGCACTTGATGACTATAGTTAGACCAGATTATTGACTAATGAATGACTTGATCTTTGTCCGTGATGGGCAGGGGATGACCCTGGTGGGTTAAAGGAGCTGTAATCATCACGTGAGGAGGATAGAATCAATCTATCTAAGGGGGGGGGAGGGGGGGAGACGGATCATTAGAGTTGTCTTTTCTTGAATTGTGTGCTGCTAAATTGTCCCCCTTTACGTTCAGTGTGAGTAGCTTCCCTTCATAATGAAGTTCACGTTCAGTGTGAGTAGCTTCCCTTCCTAATGAAGTTCAATATGAGTAGCGTCCCTTCCTAATGAAGTTCACTATGAGTAGCGTCCCTTCCTAATGAAGTTCAATATGAGTAGGTTCCCTTCCTAATGAAGTTCAATGTGAGTAGCGTCCCTTCCTAATGAAGTTCAATATGAGTAAGTTCCCTTCCTAATGAAGTTTAATGTGAGTAGGTTCCCTTCCTAATGAAGTTCTCGAGTTATTTTAATTGGTTATACGGACGGGGCGAGCGGAGTGTACCCCCCACTGTCGACATGAGTATCCAGGGTTCGATCCTCGGTGAGAACCAAAAGAGAATGTTTCCAGGTCCTTGATGAAGGTTGTTTAAAAATCCATCAAGTCCACCCAGATATAAATGGGTACATGACTTTAACTGGGGGGGGGGGAGGGGAGTAAAGGCGGGGTGGGCGTTGTGCTGGCCACACGCATTAAAAACAAAAAAAAAAAAACAACTGAAGAAAGTATAATATAAAATGACCAACTCGTGGGGGGTGTAAATATATAGTGCCCCCGGGCTTCCCCATGCGTATAGACAGCCCCGGATTAAATACAAAAAGATGAAATTTACAATCTTCCTTCCCCATTGTCCTAGACTACTGTCTGTTACCTAGCTCCCCTCCCCCCCCCACACCTGCCCTTTCTATCCACCACCTACTAACGTGACCAAGTTTTTCGTTCTAATAATCGCCGCACCCCACCCCCATCGCCCTCTTCTTTTTTTTTCATACTCTCGTGACCACGAAGTATGACGTCAGAAATTCGACCAATCGTGTCACTGGTTATTCCCTGTCATCCGCTGAATGAACTTTTACAGGAAGTCATGATGACGTTCTTTTATTACTTCCAGGCATAGTATCTTCTCCCTCTGTTCAACCCCCCTTCCCCAGATCAGCCCTCTGGCAATACCTGCTCCAATACAAGGCCTAATCTATACAATACCCCCCCGCCTACGTCACAGTAGAAGGCATTGCCTCTGGTCGTCCCCCCCTCCCCAGATCAGCTCTCTGGTCAACACTCCCCCCCCCTCTTTCCTGAATCGAAATGGCTCCCGCTCCAGATAGTTTGCATACCTGGTGCATTTCTATAACGGAGTAATGTTCCCCTATGAATCTTAAAACAGAGAGTAGTGTGCCAGTGTGTGTGTGTGTATGTGTTGGTGTGTGTGTGTGTGTATGTGTTGGTGTACCAGTGTGTGTACTTGTTGGTGTGCTTGTGCGTATATGCGTGTCATCGTTTTCCCTCTCCCCCCCCCACCCACCTCACCTGATCAATCAATATCCTTATTTCAATTCCGTCAGTAACAGTTCTGTAACTTTTTGGACTATTTCCAGTAATTTTCTGTTTTTGTTTTTTTGTTTTAGCCCAAGTTATATTGGACCATTGAATATATATAAAGTACAGAAGTCGAATCGCTATTTGGAAAGTTCCATAATTTTGAATAAAATAATGACGCCATTTTTGTTATGTAGCACCGAAATATTGTACACATTAGAACAACACAAAATATGGCGGCTTTCAGGAAAGTTCATTTACAGTGACATTCTGTGTTATTTATATTCTCTAATATCTAAATGGGTACACACGCTTATATTTTTTAATGATATTAATAACAACTACTTGATTTTTGTCTACAGAACTCTATGACAAAATGTTTCACACATTGAACTTGTGAATGTAATGGATCGCATAGTGTGTCCACTGTACTATGATCTTAGCTTTATTTGTGTAAAACTCTCAAACCCATAAAAAAAAAAAAACACCTGCTTGTTTAAATATGCGTGAATGACGTCATTGGCCGACGCTATGAGTGGTGCTTGAATAAAACATTGTCACGTGACTGGCTCTGCCACTGATGCTAGTGGTGTTGCTTTTTTTTTTCCTTCGGACAATGAAGAGTGACAGACGAACAGAATTTGCGTGACGGTATCAACCGGTGTGTAAATATTGTGCGTCTTTATTGTGCACGAATTAAATTGTAGGATCTCAGTTGGTGTTTCTAATCCCCCCCCCCCACCCCCGGCTTCCGCGCACTTAGTCTGTTTATTTGACCCAGATATTGATCAAATAAAACACACTCACATAGAAATGCAAGTTGCAAGTTGTGGTGTACGTTGCAATGTAAACAAAAACGTATGACGTCATTAATGTTTTTTTTTTCAAAATGAGCAGACTGGGGCATTTGAAGAAACTTACGTACAACTCTTCTTTGCTACGATCAGACCGGAACAAGTAAATGTGTTGCCAAGATTTATACACAACTAGTTTTTGTCTTTTGAATAATATTAGCTTTGGATTAGAAAATATTTAAAAAAAAACATTTTACAAATAATGAAGTAATTTGTATTCTTTTTGCTTCACGTATATTATTGTATGTGAATAGGATGAGCTGTTTGTCTGTTATATCCTATTCACTACTAGGGGGCAGGATATTGCAGTGCCCTTCTTTCATTCCCGCCATATCCAAAATGTACAGTGACCATGGAGGCACTTCGGGAGTCTCGATGGGGAGTCGGAGCCGTAGGCAAAAGTGTGAAGGTGGTGCTGCAGAATGGATATCCGGCTAGCTAGCCTGTTGTCTTAGTACAGTCGCGCAATGGCAGTGTCACCATGTGTACAGTCGCGCAATGGCAGTGTCACCATGTGTACAGTCGCGCAATGGCAGTGTCACCATGTGTACAGTCGCGCAACGGCAGTGTCACCATGTGTACAGTCGCGCAATGGCAGTGTCACCATGTGTACAGTCGCGCAATGGCCTTTTTTATCTCATCATTGTGTTTATCTATCTATCTATCTATCTATCTATCTATCTATCTATCTATCTATCTATCTATCTATCTATCTATCTATCTATCTATCTATCTATCTATCTATCTATCTATCTATCGGTCTATCTATCTATCTGTCTGTCTGTCTGCCCTATTTCTGTTATTTTTTTGTCTGTGTCTGTCTGACAACATGAGCAAATAAAAGCCCGACAACCTAGTTTACCCACACAAACACCTACCCAGTGACAAGTCACTCTGGTATATTCATTCAACGAATCTCTCAACCAATGATTCCTGCTTAATTTATAAACAACAAATGAAGAAATACGTCATAGTCAATCTCATCAGAAAATAAAATAATATAAATAAAAAAGAAGAGGAAAAAATGATATCAAATATGTCATTAGCAATCATTCAGTTTTCAATCATTCAACTAAAACGATCTCTCCCCCCCCCCCCCCCTTTGGAGAATCCTGCCGTAATTGACTAATGAACCGTACATGAAACCTAACCGAGGGAAGAGAAGAGGTCTTCGATAACACAAGGGAGGTAATGATCGGAAGAACCCAGGTAGGTCGACCGTGTGTTATTATCACCGACTCTGAGTTCTAAACTGTTTCTCTCCCTTCTTCCTCCACCATTTTTTCTAACTTTTACTGTAACAACAGTGGTTCTCTTCTAACTGAATTTGCATAAACGAAACAAATAAAAAACAAACAAGGGTGGACAAGTGCACGCCATGGTGTTTGTTTCAAATCTTCAACAAGAGCGTGACATAGTTTTAATAAAAAAATGACAAGGAGAACCGATGCAATGAGCTTTAAAAAAAAAATGTATTCTGGAAATATTATCTCTGGATTGTTCTTATGTGTTTCGTTTTATTACGGGCACCTATAATAACTCTTGCGCGTGACTTAGTCAAGGGAGGGAATCACTGCACGCTGTCTGTATAATGAAGCCGAGGAGTAATCGCCGCCGACCGAAAAAGAAACGCGATACACACGAATACGATTCCATTGTAATCGGTCATGAGGGATGGTACAACTACGATTCCATTGTAATCGGTCTTGAGGCTGAAATGACTACGATCTCATTGTAATCGGTCATGAGGGATGGCACAACTACGATTCCACTGTAATCGGTCTTGAGGCTGAAATGACTACGATTCCATTGTAATCGGGCATGAGGATGGTACGAATACGATTCCACTGTAATTGGTCCTTGGGATGGTACGACCACGATTCCATTTGTTATCAATCATAACAGTGGGGTCAGTCGCCACCCCCCCCCCCAATGACGCCACTGCTAAGCCCTATAGGGCGCCTATCAAGCTTCAAAGGAATGTGTAAGACCCGAGCCCCATTAATACGGCTCTGAATATTATAAAGGTACGGCAGGCATTGCGGGGATTCGAACCTCTCTCAATGCAGGACGGATAAAAACGGACTCGCAAGCACGCTACCGCCCAAACCAGAAGTGATGCAATGACGTCAATGGCGACATCCACAAGTTGCCATCACCATGCACACACACACACACAGACACATACAGAGACTCACACTAATAGACAGACTGACACACACACAGACACAGAAGGACACACTTTACGTAATCACCAATCAATATTGTTGGATAAACGGAGACAAGTTTTTTTTAAAAAAAAGGGGGTAAACAAGCAGTACTGAAATGTACCGGGGAAAAGCGCGTGCGAATGACATCATAACTCACGTGGATTCACAACGAGGCGGAAAAAGATGGATGACAATCAAAACATGTTACGTAAATAACAAGTGTTATGTAAAAAAATGATTACAACAATAGCGAAGAGCTATATTAGAATGTTATGCATGGATATAAATAAATTATCAATACATCAGTGACCAAATTTACCTAGGACCATTAAGTCTACTTAATGCATAGTTTGGTTACTAAAAATGGCGCTAATATTTTGTATTTAGCCCTGTTCTGTTTGCCGGCAACTTTCTTAAAACGAGGCTTGCAGTTCAATAAAAACTGAAGGGGCACTTCATGTCATTTTATTATACACTTAAAAAGTCACTGACACATGTCATTAGAAGTCTTCTTCACAGTGGTATACAGCTCCGCAATCCTCCACCCCCTACCCCTTCCCTGACCGCAAACAATTTTCAAGAAGTCCGCTAACTGGCCGATGTAACAGCCGCGGCTGGTGAAGCGAGACGACACAACAGCTGTGCAACAGCAGTTCGATCCCCACAACATAGATTGAGATTTTGTGTGTTAGTGTGTGCGCATGTGTCTGTGTGTATGGTTGTGCTTGCTAGCGCGTGCGTGTGTGTGTGTGTGTGTGTGTGTTATTGTCCTCGTTAAAGACTCAGGTCCAGAGATCTCTGTATTTCAGGACCAGGTGTGAAGAGAACTGTTTCGGTCATCAGTCCTGGTACTATTAGTTCGGCATAAGTCTTTCAGTACCCTGAATTCGTAAAGTCTGTCTCTCCTTCCTCCCATCCCCCCTCCACCCATAAATTTGCCATATTTTTTAACAAATATAAATCCACAAATACAGCTCCAGACATTTAATGAAATGATGTGTATATTGACCTTATCTTTCCCTAGCTACAGTTGGAGGTAACTGGAGCAGCTTCACTTCACTTTATAGAAACAATCATTTTAGAACAAAACGAAGATATAACAACAATGCATTTGAAACAGACCCATTAGGTTTGCACAATCATAACTCTGTTTAGACGTTTATGTGGGCTAGTGCAGCACACCACGAAGCACGTGACACAAATGTGCATGCCATGTATAAGATTAGTTTCTCCCCAGCTCCCCACGTCATTCTTGTATTGTTATGTTATTGAAGTTTTGTTCCTTTGTGTTATTACCGCTGCCATGTTGCCTGTATCTTGTGATCTAAACTGCTGTTGATAACATCTTTATCGATTTCGCAGGAATAAAAATGTTTTATTGTTGGTCTGTAATGATGAAAGTAAGACACTTAGAAAAATCTGTTCTCTTCTGTATTTATCTCATGTGAGAGCAATAGATGTAATAAAACAGCACGCGTTCCTAGCAGTGGGTCTGAAAGCAGTGAGTCTCACAGCAGTGGGTCTTATAGCAGTGTGTCTCATAGCAGTGGGTCTCATAGCAATGGGTCTCATAGCAGTGTTTCTCAAAGTGCACCTATTAATCACAACATCAGTGTAGACAACATAAGCGTAGACAACATTTGTGTAGTCATCATTGTAGTCAACAGCAGTGTAGACAATATCAGTGTAGACAACATCAGTGAAGACAACATCAGTGTAGACAACATCAGTGTAGTCAACATCAGTGTAGACAACATCAGTGTTTTTTTCTACTTTAAATTTTGTTTTAAATTTCGCCATGAAAGTCATTCATGTGTAACGGCGGTGTAAATAGTTAGTTGTGATACAAAGAGTTACCTTAAACCCGTAAAACGCACACACACACACACATACACAGATAAACACACATACACACACATACACACATACATACATACACAAAATTAATACACATATACACACATACACACACATATACACACACATACATACACACCTACACACATATACACATATACACACATATACACACACATACACACATATACACACACATACACATACACACATGCACACATATACACATATACACATATTTACACACATACACACATATACACACACATACACACACATATACACACATAGACACATATACACACATACACACACATATACACACATAGACACATATACACACACATACATACACACACATACACACATATACACACAAACATACATATACACACATACACACACATATACACACACATACATACACACCGACACACATATACACACATACACACACATATACACACATACATACACACCTACACACATATACACACACACATATACACACACATACATACATACACACATACACACATATACACACATATACATACATATACACACATACACACACATACACACATATACACACACATACATACATATACACACATACACACACATACACACATACACATATACACACATACACACATATACACACATATACACACATATACACACACATACATACACACATACACACACATACACATAGTTTGCGCAAAATTAAACAAAGGAAAAAACATAAATAAATCACATAAACATACAAACACACACACAAACATCCACATAAATAAACACGCAATAACACAAGCACAGACACACTCACAAATACATTTACAAACGCACACACACACACAGTTGCACACACACACACACACACAGAAACCATTTTCCCAACTGTCACAATTTAAAAAAATCTCGCTCTGTTCTGTCCAAGTTAGATCTATTCTCTATTGCGGAAGCGATAAATGTTTCAGTTTTTAAATCGCCACAAAATTTTTTTTAAAAAGTGACAGAAATTGATGTAACCTACGCCGTGATATTGATTAGAATAAACAACAACGGTAAATCAACTCGATGATGAGCACAGAGTTGGTTACGTGTTGAGATGGAATTAGCCAATGGAATTTAAGTATCCAATGTCTCTGTTCTGGAAAGTTTCATGTGCATCGTTTTAAGAGCACAGTAAAGTCTCTTGACTAATGGTATCCTAATGGACGAACCAGTGAATATTCTCCCTCCCTCCCCCCTCCTTCTCTCTCTCTCTCTCTCACACACATACTCTCTCTTACTCACACATACTCTCTCTTACTCACACATACTCTCTCTTACTCACACATACTCTCTCTCTCTCACACATACTCTCTCTCTCTCACACATACTCTCTCTCTCACACATTCTCTCTCACACATACTCTCTCTCTCTCACACATACTCTCTCTCTCTCTCTCACACATACTCTCTCTCTCTCACACATACTCTCTCTCTCTCACACATACTCTCTCTCTCTCACACATACTCTCTTTTTCTCACGGGCTCTTTTTTTTCTTTCTCTCTCTCCCAACGTCTCTCATTTTCTCTTTCACTGTCACTCTTTTCTCACTCTCTCGCTCTCTCTCTCCCTCTCTTTCTGTGTGTGTGTGTCTCTCTCTCTTCCCCCTCCCCTGTCTCTCTGTCTTACTACTTTTTTTCTCTCTCTCTTTCTATCTCTCTCTTTCTACTTTTATCTCTCTCTTTCTCACCCCCTCTCTCTATCTCCTTCTACTTTTCCATCTCTCTTTCTCACCCTTTCTCTCTATCTCTCTCTTTCTCTATTACAATAAACACTAATAAATGAACACATATCATTCATTCAACTAAATGCAACGGCTGCTCTAATCTTGGTATTTTATGATTAGCCATCTCTGTAGATTTAATTATTGTTAAGTACCTTTTATGGTGTTTGATTTAATACAAAATGTATTAATGGCTCACTTTACGTGACAGCATTAGGTTGAAATGAGCACCAGCTAATGTTTATCTTAAACATTATTTTTAAACAAAAAATATAAATATCTGACGTAAGCAGTGTCCATCGCGGATGAGGCAGAGCAAAAAAAAAAGCTTAAGTGATAAATTATTTAAATGATCGAGATCCGTCGACTGCTCTCTGTGTCCGAATGTAGGTCATCACAAAGTATAACACACCCACACACGCGCACGCACACGCACACACACACACAGACATATACAGATACACACGTCGGTAAAAATACTCACTCGTGTGTCGACAGAAATTCTCATACAGACATACAGACAGAGACTTAGAGGCAGCTATTAGACTTACACGCACACAGACAGATATATACAGGCAAATATATAATCACACAGTGAAAAGTGAACAAACATACACACACAAACACAAATACACACAGAGATATTATCACACAAATAAACACATACACACAGACCCACTGACAGACATATAATCAGACAGTCTAACAAATAAACACATACACATAGACACACTGACAGACATATAATCAGACAGTCTAACAAATAAACACATACACACAGACATACTGACAGACATAATCATTCAGTCACAAACACCCACACACACAGACATAAGAGACACGTTTCTTTCTAAGACACTTCTCTCGCAGACAGTTCTCTCACAGACACATCTCATGCAGACACATCTCTCGCAGACAGACACCCATTAACAGATTCACGCATGAATGAAATGTACGCAACGTACTCAAAAAGTGATGACGCAATTAGATCTTCATCCGTAAAATGACGATCCCACTGACCTACATTACATTCACCACTCGGTGTATTTATCTTGATAACATTTTGCTTACATGACACGTTATCAGCGGATCATATAATAAATGCATACGATATATATCATTTTTTTAAATTTAATGAACACATCCCCCCACCCGCGCTTCGTAGTAAACGTCACAAAATTGTTGTTTTAAATTCTCCACTTCCTGTAAGAATTTATTTACAGAGAAAGTAAACTTAGATTTATCTCAGGAAAAACGAAATTAAAGTAATAAAGGCTGGTCATTTATCGCTTCAGTGAGGTACTTGTAACTTGTCTAAGTTAGTTTTGAGGCTAACTTGGTTTGAGAGAGAGAGAGAGAGAGAGAGAGAGAGAAAGAGAGAGAAAGACAGAGAGACAGGGAGAGAGAAAGAGAGAGAGAGAGACAGGGAGCGAGAAAGAGAGAGAGAGAAAGACAGAGAAAGAGAGAGAGAGAGAGTGATAACGAGAGAGAGAGAGAGACATACAGAGACAGAAAGAGAGAGAAAGATAGAGAACGAGAGATAGATATTGGAAGAGAGAGAGAGAGAGAGAAAGAGAGAGAGAGAAAGAGAGAAAGAGAGAGAAAGAAAGAGAGAGAACGAGAGATAGATAGATTGGAAGAGAGAGAGAAAGAGAGAGAAAAAGAGAGAGAGAGAAAGACAGAGAGAGAAAGAGAGAGAGAATGATAACGAGAGAGAGAGAGATAAAGAGAGAGAAAGAGAGAACGAAGATAGATAGATTAGAAGAGAGAGAAAGAGAGAGAGAGAAAGAGAGAGAGACAGAGAGAGAAAGAGAGAGAACGAAAGATAGATAGATTGGAAAAGAGAGAGAAAGAGGGAGAGAGGAAAAGATAGAGAGAGAAAGAGAGAGAAAGAGAGAGAGTAACAAAAATGAATTCAAAGAAAACAAACATAGTTTGATCTTTTCGACGAAAATTTAAAAAAAAAAAATACATTTGGGTAGGAGGGGGTGGGGCGTTGTGTCATGTATGAGGGGCGACATATCTCCGGATTCTCTGCCCCCCTGAGGTTACACCCCACTGCTTGCGTGTGATCATGAAGGGGTGTGGGAGACTCCGCCCTACTTCAATGCAGACGAGTTTGATCAGTGGAGATTTCTTTCACGTAAATGTTTTTTTTTTTGTGTTAGTTTGGACCCCCCGAGGCCTCTCCCCAGCGAAATACTTACGGACTGAGTATGAAAATCTTTTCAACAATTTTGTTTCTTACACTATCTAAAATTGAAATGGAACAATCAACGGCTTAAAGCACGGACATCCATAACCTACAGTTTTTTGTGTGACTAGAACAATGTAAGGGAGGCAATCAATGAATTTAATTTTACAATGTGTAGTAAGTAAATCTTTCAAGTAAACAAACAAAACGCATTTAAGAAAATAATAAAAACAACATATACACACAAAAACACTTTTTTTTTTAAATTTTAATCAAAAAATATAACTGTCTTTAATTTATGACAATTTTATTTTATTTTTTGTAATTTAATATTTCGAAAATGGAAACTCTTGATTAGTTAATACGTAATTATTTATAAGAATAAAGAGTAATCAATTATATTCATATATTATTTAAACTGTCGTTCTCGACGACGAGTCATCGCTAAAGTCGATCAATAAGAAATAGCTCACGTAACTTCTATTTCTTAAAGACCCCCGTGTACGATAAACATTAGTATTCGATTGACGTAGGTGGATGTCGCAGATAACCGGAATATAACATCCTGGCTTCGCCTCTGCTGTTTTGTTGTGCATCTATATACTACGTCATATGTGTAAGTCACATATATACGTCTTCCAATCTATATACTACGTCATATGTGTACGTCACCTATGTAGGTCACCCATGTATGCAAAGACTCATGTGTTTAAGCCGGTTAACAAGTTTGTCGTCATCGAGACGACGTAGATTCTAATCTGATATACCGGGGGGGGGGGGAGGCAACCCAAGACGTCTACAAGAGCCGTATCTAGGTTCTGTTATATAATGAACGGAACTTTCAAGAGACGCACAGTGATCGAACGTGAGTGAACTCAGGTAATCGAACATAAGTGAACCTAAGTAATCGAACATGAGTGAATCTAAGTAATCGAACATGAGTGAACTCCGGTAATCGAACATGAGTGAACCTAAGTAATCGAACGTGAGTGAACTCAGGTAATCGAACATGAGTGAACTCATCTAATCGAACGTGAGTGAACTCAAGCAATCGAACATGAGTGAACTCAAGTAGTCGAACGTGAGTGAACTCAGGTAATCGAACATGTGTGAACTCAGGTAATCGAACATGAGTGAATCTAAGTAATCGAACATGAGTGAACTCAAGTAGTCGAACATAAGTGAACTTAGGTAATCAAGTAAAAGGAAAAATTAGCTCATTGGTAGTCTCTAAAAACGTGTCGGAGAGCCCAATTTGGTCGCCTTGTCATATCGCGAAAAGAACGTGCCAGACAGTCATTTAAAAAAAAAACCCGTTTTTCCCAGAGAAAAAATCCATTCCTTAAAAAAAATTCAGGAAAAAAAAAACCGTTATTCAAATGAGATTTAATTAAGTTTCTCGCCGCTGTTTGTTGAGTGTCTTCACATTGTTAACTCCCCTCTATGTTGTCCAGTGTATATAAATCACATGTGATGACGTCGGTTCGGTTTCAACTACCTCCCCCCCGACCCTCCCTTCCCACGCCCCCAATCCCTCGCCTGTCCTATGGCAGGGCCGACTCTCAACCATTGATGTCGTCACACGTTCATTATGGTGGATGGGAGGGGGGGGGAATCAGATCTTATCTATTTGATGTCCAGCACTGCCAAAAATGGAACTATCTTAGATTCCTGGTTGTGTTGGCATTATTGACCTTTCCTTGGACTCTGGTTGCCATGGAAACGTTTTTATTTAGTTTTCGTTCCTCCCCCCCCCCACCACCACCAACCCACCGCAGGTAACTCATTAGGGCAATACTGCAGAGGTCATTGGATGACCCTAAAAATTAGCAGCCTGCTGCCCCTGAGTGCAAACAGAGCGCTACGGGTCACAAATAGTCGGTGACACATGCAATTGAATGATCACTTACCTATTAAATGGTCATCTACCTATTAAATGGTCATCTACCTATTTAATAGTCACTTAGCTTTTACATGGCCAATTAACTATTAAATGGTCCAAAATTCGACCAACAATTCATTGGTCACTTGGCAACAATTCAATGGTCAACCAACAACTCAATGGTCAACCAACAATTCAATGGAGACTAACTTTGTCTTCTATTATTTTGATTGGTTTGGACATTGCGTCGTCTGCCGATGAATTCATGTGATATACAAAGACAAAAACAAAGACAAACAACTCCGATCGGTCAGCAGTTTTGAGTTGTGTCCA
Organism: Bulinus truncatus; assembly: GCA_021962125.1. Lineage (NCBI taxonomy): Eukaryota > Metazoa > Mollusca > Gastropoda > Planorbidae > Bulinus > Bulinus truncatus. The sequence continues at coordinate 349,497 of JAGDYQ010000116.1, forward strand.
CTTAATGACCCTCATAGCAGAAGGAAAATGCAGCGTACAGGGAAGGTCCTACTTGCAGGGTCGTCTTAGGGCAGGAACCCAACCGTGACCGCAAGCTAAAAATGACCTTTTTGTATTTCATTAGCCACCCCCCTCTCACCCCCTCCCCCATTCAAGAATACTGGTTCATCAAGGGAGATAAAGACAGCTCTGCTCGAAGTGTGGGTGGAGCTACTATGACCTTGACTCTTGTAACTGGACTGGGAGTGTTAGTGAACCACCAGTGTACGTTGGACGACCAATGGCTAAGTGCACCGTAGTGCCTTAAATGCCGATGCCGCTTCGGCTGTGGAAGAGATGCACATCAGTGCACTGCGGAACGCTACATCAGTGCACTGAGTGCAGAATGCCACATCAGTGCACTGCGGAAAGCCACATCAGTGCACTGCAGAACGCTACATCAGTGGAGTAAAAAGGAAGAGCCTGTCACCCCTCCCAGGGGGGGGGCTTCAGTATTTTATCAATAGAGGCTCATAGGTGTGAACAAACAATACAGAATAAATCAGGAGGAGGGGGGGGGTGGGGTACCCACATGACTCCCCCATTTAAAACGTACAGCCAGTCCCCCGGGGGATTCCGATCTCATGATGAGTTCAACTTTGTTATTTGAATAACGTCATCAGTAACAACTTAGACTTCAACTTTGAACAACGTCATCAGTAACATCTTACAAGTAAACGTCATCAGTAACATCTTACAAGTAAACGTCATCAGTAACATCTTACAAATAAACGTCATCAGTAACATCTTACAAGTAAACGGGTTTTAAAAGCTATCACTAGCCCAGTGCAGGCCCACCGACAGAAATTTCGGGCCCCTGGGCAGGGCTGTCACGCCCCCCCCCCCGTGCTGATAATAATATTTTCAAAAGTTATTGGCCAGCTCAGTCCGGGCCCCTAAAACTCACCGGGCCCCTGGGCATTTTACCCCCTCCCCCCCCAAACCTCTCGGTGGCACTAGCCCAGTGTACATGTCAGCTTCCATTCTGTCTTGTTGGTTATTTCAAAGTTCTCAGATTCATAGACGCCACATTTCCCATCAACAAATTTGAAAAAAAAAATTATTTCGCTTAGTTTTCTGGTCCAACGAGGCTGCCAGTACATTACTCCGCGCTGCTCACACACAAACGCACAAACACACGATTGAACCCATCAACAAATGAACAGAATTGTCCAGACATCTAGTGGAGAGGGGGTTAAAATAATATTTAAGCGGTCATTAACTCTTGAAAGGTCGACCTGCAGTCGATAATTTATCATCTTCGATCCATACACAGAACTGATTTCTCTCTTTTTTTTTTTACCAAAGTCCCATACCCCCCCCTCCCCACTCCACGCTCCAAACAATAAACAACAAACAACAAACCACCTCCCCCAATGAAAGGTCTTAGTCACGTGACTATATCCAGTATACGTCTTACTGGCTCCATTTATTACCTCTTCTCTGCTTCGAGTAGACCTAACCTATCAATCTTCAAGGTCGCGTCTGCTGTCCCATAGCATGTCATTCAAATGTTGATTTTTTTTTTATTTCTCTTAATTATTATTATTTTTTTTTTAATTAAACTCAAAAAGAAAATTACAGGCTTACGATTGGTTGGATTTTCTTGATCCACAGTTAATGACCTTGTCAAAGACTATGGAATGTTTTTTGTCTTTCCCTTTCCTCCGTAGATTAACTCCTGGCGGTCTCATGTTTGACAGCCATAAACATGTTTAACCCATTATTTGCCAAAATTAGCTAAAGTACACAACCCATAATTTTATGTCATTTTTCTTTTTCCCCCATTGCAATTAGTGCGTGGGTGTTCAAAATGGTTAAATAATAAAAACAAATTATGGACGCAGGTTTAGATTGTAAACAAATATAACGATGTTTATTATTATATTGTGTTCAGTCGCACTGCAAGTCTTTATTGAACAAGAGACTTGGGGATTGAAAGACAAAGACGGGGATTGTTGCAAGGTTCTTTTTGTTAACTTTTGGTAGATGTTCCAACAACATCCAACAACAATAATATACTAAGTCGACTCCAGTTGAAAGTAACAATAATAACATTTAATTCATTAATATAACTGCATGAACATGAACTGACATATATAATGGTGAACTCAGGAGGGAGTACAATAACTACTGTCTAGATACAAACTAGAACATGCATCCGAAATACCACGATGCCCAAAGCTAGACTGATTTCACAACTGCTAAAATAAAACACGCACTCCCCGCTGCCGGTAGCAGTATACGTCCTTTGGTTAGAACTCAGAATAAAACAACAAGGCAATGAATGAATGACGTCATGGAAACTGTGGAAGGCGGAGCCTACCAAATTGCGTCATCAAACCCTGTCTATACCATTTCTCCACAAGGATCAACCGATCTCGAAATCTGCCAACCATGAAAGTTAATTCTCTTCATAGGCGTATTAAACTGCGTGCGTCTGTGTGGCCCCGACTTGCGATGGACCGCCAGAAAGCTCGCATGTATGCGGAATTCGCACCCTCTTTGTAATGTCAATCTTTTTTTAAGTGACCAATATTTTCCTTCAGTGCCCGGGGCTTCAACTGACCTAAGCCCGTCTCGGACTGTAAATGTCGGTGAAGTAAAAAGTATTGGTTTCTATTTTGCAAAGTACAGCTAAAAACTAATTGGTTGCATGAAGTGTGTCACACTCTGAACGGGAATACCCGTGCATTACATTAGAGGTGGAGGGGGGAGGGAGGGGGTCCCGATGAGTTTAAGGACCCAATACTAACATTATTGCGGGGGGCACATGCACACCAGTACGCGCCTGGGCCCCCTGCAATGATTTGAAGTCGGCACTTACAACAGAGGAGGGGGGCCCACACTCTCAATTCAAAAGTTACAAGTTGAAAAAAAACAACAAAAAAATATTCATCTTTAAAAAAAAAAATTTCCGCGAAGTAAATAACGAATTGTCGCCCTTGTGGGGTCAAATGGTTAGTGGAATGAAGTTTTTGTTTTTTTATATCGCCACTACATTTGATAATAATACCCGGACAGTAACTGACCTCAATTGACCTGTGACCTACATTGATTAAATATCAACTTGTGTTGTTGAAAAAGAAATGCGTATTTACACTCGTATTCTCTCACTTCCCCCCTTCCCCCCCCCCCACACACACATAACAACGACACTTAGACTGGACTGGACTAGCTGCCTGTAAACACTGACACAGAAATAAAGACAACTCATTTAACACAGCTGGACAAAGGTATGGTTCTTTTATGGCGGTCATGGGTTCGAATCTTTTCTTATCTTCGTTACGCGATGTATTTTCTTTTTTTTTGAGTAATTTCAAAGTTCCCGAAAAGATGACACGTTCATCTCTTAGTTCCTATAGTTCACAAATGTTCATCTCTTAGTTCCTATAGTTCACAAATGTTCATCTCTTAGATCCTCTAGTTCACAAATGTTCATCTCTTAGTTCCTATAGTTCACAAATGTTCATCTCTTAGATCCTCTAGTTCACAAATGTTCATCTCTTAGATCCTATAGTTCACAAATGTTCATCTCTTAGTTCCTATAGTTCACAAATGTTCATCTCTTAGAGCCTATGGTTCACAAATGTTCATCTCTTAGTTCCTATAGTTCACAAATGTTCATCTCTTAGTTCCTATAGTTCACAAACGTTCATCTCTTAGATCTTCAAGTTCACAAATGTTCATATCTTAGTTCCTATAGTTCACCAATGTTCATCTCTTAGATCCTCTAGTCCACAAATGTTCATCTCTTTGTTCCTATAGTTCACAAATGTTCATCTCTTTGTTCCTATAGTTCACAAATGTTCATCTCTTAGAGCCTATAGTTCACAAATGGGGCTGTTTTTGTAGTGCCATTTTCTCATCCTCAACATATAGTGCAATGGACATGAAGGCACCACGGGAGACATAAGTGGGTGACTGGATACACCAGAAATTGAACTCGGTATTCACAGAATGTAGGTTAGGCTCTCCACCACAGCGCCACCTACTTTAGATTAACCCGGTGTTTGGGCTTGTTTTATAACTGCGTTAATTCATAATATAGTAATGTACAAACATTCGTTCAATATTTGTGTTATGATTCATTGCTAATATATACAAACATACAAACATATTTATATATATACAAACATACAAACATATATATATATATATATATATATATATATATATATATATATATATATATATATATTAGGGTGGCTCACTTTATAATAAGAAAAATAAAGTTCATTTTTTATCATGAGCATTTTAGTTTTCCGGTTCACTGTGATTTAAAACATGTATATACCAAATTTTACACCATTAGGGCTCCTATAAATACTGCCTCAGTGCACTTGTTATCTCGTGTTTTATGGTATTCGGCAGTTGCATTAAATGAAAATTGCGCAGGGTTTAAAATGCTGTATTTAGATACAAAGAACAATTGCCTCAAACAAGCAGTAAGGCTGTTTTTCTCATCCACCGAGACACGTTTAATAAAGAGAACCACAGGAATGAGTTCTGCACTAAGGTGCCAGATATTCAGAGATGTCGGCCAATCGTTTTCAATGCAGTCTAAGGGAGAAACATTCTTATAATCAATAAGAAGCTTGATGAAATCCAGATCATTCAGAGGTGTGATGCTAGAATGGGATACTGAATCCAAGCTTTAATGTAAACCAAGGATGCAAAGATACCAAATTCTGTAATTGATCTGTCTTCATGCTTTGTCAGCTTAAATTGATGACGGAAGAGATAAATCTTCATGATGTAGATTATTATAGACATCCACCTTGCATGGTGATAAGCTCCTAGAACACGAAGACGCACCCCAAGGGGGGGAAGAGGAATTCCTCCCAGTAAGATAAGATTCAGAGTCAGAATTCCTTTGTAAACTTTACATGGCAAATATCATGAGTTGCCTTTAATTCGGAGGATATTTAAACAAAATATGATGACTTCTTTAATGGCTTGAGATTTTGCTCCAGTCGAACATCGTGGCATATACTAAATTCTGCCTGTCTTATTTTTGGCTGAAACGTCTTAAAGCGCTTGAATACCAGCAAATCCTGTCCAGTTGTACTACCCCAAATGTCTTATTGAAGACGGCTGTGTTTGTAAACATACCATTGGCCAGTAGGCTCAATTAGGGGAAGTACCTAGCTCAATAAACATTGGCATGTCCACTGGACAGTATACAAGCAAAGAAATAGGTCATGAAAAAATAGTACCAACTAACTGCCAGACGGCTGTGTTTGTAAACATATCATTGGTCAGTAGTTTAAATTAGGGGAAGTACCTAGCTCAATGGACATTGGCATGTCAACTGGACAGTATACAAGCAGAGAAATAGTTCATATGAAAAAATAGTACCAACTGACTGCCAGAAGACTGTGTTTGTAAACATACCATTGGCCAGTAGGCTCAATTAGGGGAAGTACCTAGCTCAATAAACAGGAGTTGTGTCAACTTCTATGCCAGTTAAATGAACAACACTTTTCGACCTAGTAGTCCTAACTAAATGAATGATATTTATATAGCCGCAACATTTGATCTTATAACACTTGATTTTTATAACTAAATTGAAATGCACTGGTGAAGCTGGCTATTTATATGAAAATCAAAACTTTTAGAGATTTCTAGAATTTCCCAGAACCGTCTCAAGTGTTTCCACGTTTTTCTAGAAGCTTTTAGAACCTTCTAGAGATTTCATAGAACCTTCCAGAACCTTGTAGCATTTTCTGTGTGCTTTATATATACATACTCACATTCAAAATTCATTCAAAATGATTTAAAATTTCAGTGTCGATGAGGCAGTACTAAATAAAGTCATCTATTCATGACATTTTTTCTGTGCTGTTTTGAAGTCAAAGGAAACCCAAAAAAAAACAAAATGTGACAAAAAAATTTGACAAAAAGTTATTTTTGGTCACCCTGATATATATATATATATATATATATATATATATATATACATATATATATATATATGTATATATATATATATATATATATATGTATATATATATATATGTATATATATATATATATATATATATATATATATATGTATATATATATATATATATATTTGCGTTGCAGCTAATTTTGTTGTTTTCCAATGTATACCAGAAATTTAAAAAATAAAAAAAAACTAGGTTCAATTGCGGTCAACAGAATAAGCAGCATTTAATAACTTTAGGTTGTTTTTTTTAAATTATGGTATACCTAAACGAAAGGCAACACGTTCACTTAACTACCCCAATCATTAAACCATAGAAAGACGCGCATTCCCATGTTCGAATAAATCTTTGAGTTGTTTTGTACGTTAATTATAAGGCAATTACTGTTACTAAATATAGACGATGTTTGTGTGTGTGTGTGCGTGTGTGTGCGTTACTTCTTTAACTGTTTTTACTTTATCTCATGACATGCCCTTCCGATATTTTCAGGGACTGCTGTGGTAAAAACCCCATGATTGTAATTAATTATATTTCACTTTGTTTTCCCAGATAAATGGTCATTCGGGAATTCGGGAATGTTCTGGACTAATTACCAGCCGCAGCCAAGAGGGGAGATAATTGTCATCAAGGGAGACAAGAAAATGAATACAGTTGCAGCACTTTAGGGAGGATTTAAAACAAGGGAAGAAGAAACAGGAAGCAGTTTTGTTTTAAAATTCGGATTTTAGAGTTTCCATGGTCAAAGGTCACAATATTTCTGTTTGGATTATTATATGGAGTTAATAATTCTGGTATAAAGTCGGAATTGGAAGTGTTTAAAAGCCTTAAGTAAAAAAAAATAGGACATTATTAGAATACCTAATAGGCAGTAATTGTTATTTTGTAGCTTATGCATTAAAATAAAAGCATAATTATTTTTGATAATAGATAATAATAATAATATACTATGTATTTTTACGTTCAAGCTATAGAAAAGAAGATTTAGGTTGCGAACAAATAGATTTTTTCTTTTGGAAGGCGGTAAATGTTGTCTTCCGGTTTATCTTCGTCTAAACATGTCGTCTGATTTACACCAGGGCGCCTTATACAGCGCCGTGAGCACCATCAGCGCTCCGGTGAACCACGGCTGCTGCTGTTGCTGCTGCGAGCGTGGTCACCGCCACCACCACATACACCACACATACTCCCAGCACCACCAGCAGCAGCAGCACAACCAGCACGACGATCTTCACGACGACCTGCAGATCAACAACAACAACAACACCGGGGGTGGCGGCGGGGGAGGGGGGTGCGGGGGAGGGGGGCGCGGGGATCAGCCGACGACGACGACGACCCTGTCCCTGCCGGACAACACCAGCTTCAGCCTGTCCACCACGTCCAACGGCTCGGTGGTCATCACTGACCGGCGGCTGTGCGAGTGTGAACAGCGGACCGTGAAGAAGGGCGCGGCGCAGAAGAGAAAGAAGAAGAAGAAAGACGAAGGGATGAAGGTGAGGCGGCTCCTCCTGCTCATCGCCATCTTCGTGGTCTACGTCTGCATCGGGGCGGCCGTCTTCAACGCCCTCGAAGCGGGCGCCGAGCAGGAGAGAAAAGACGAGCTCCAGTCGTACGTTGAGGAATTCCTGGGTGAGTCATTTGGTTGTTGACGTTGCTATCTTGGGCCCGTGATACCCCAAGACAACTAGGGCCCCTCCCTGTCCCATTTCCCCTCAATTTTCGGCAGCAAAATGAATAGTAATATATTTCCCAATTGATGATGCTTCTAAAGGCTTCGGGCCCCTACCAAATAATTGGGCCACCACTTGTCATGATCTGTCAGAACTCGAAATCTACGTTTTGGGCTTTCTATTTATGGACCCGTCTTATACTTTGTCCGTCTAATACTTTGTCCGTCTAATTCTTTGTCCATATAATACTAGTCCGTCTAATGCTTTGTCCATCTAATTCTTTGTCCATGTAATACTTTGTCCATCTAATACTTTGTCCGTCTAATTCTTTGTCCATGTAATACTTTGTCCATGTAATACTTTGTCCATCTAATACTTTGTCCATCTAATTCGTGATTATAATTAGTTATCTTGTGATCTAATCTGAAGTCTATCTCCGCTAATATTTAGAGTAGGTCGCCATAACTTTAATATCTCTGCCCCTCAATTCCCCATTTGATTTCCGCCCATGATGGCAATCTGTTGCAGGGTTAGGTGGACCTACCAACACACGTCTGCTGTTGACAGGCTGCCTGGTTTTGTTCATTTCTGGCAGACTACAATTTATCAAACACAAATAAATTAATGACGAAAAGAAATTAATTGGTAGAAATATAATATTTGTCTGTTTGGGGGGGGGGTTGGAAGTGTGTGTGTGTGTGTGTGCGTGTGCGTGTGTGTGTGTATGTGTGTGTGTGTGTGTGAAGGGTCTAATGTTGATATACAATAATGGCGTTTGTATTTTTAATGACAAACTTGCTGTCGCAGATATTTCGAACGGAACCTTGCTGACCAACACCTGCTGCGGTAGAAACAAAAAAAAAAGAAATTATTTTTTTAAAAGAAAAGCTGCGTACCTCGTTTTACAAATTTGTTGACAATCAAGGCCAGACAAGTATTAATTCAAATTCATGTGTGTGAGTATGTTTGTGGAGGTGTGTGTGAGAGAGAGAAGGGGGGAGAGAGCTAGATAGACAGAGAGAGAAAAGAGGAGAAAGAGAGAGGAGAGAGAGAGGAGAGAGGAGACAGAGGGGAGAGGAGAGAGAGGGGAAGAGAGGAGGGGAGAGAGGAGAGGAGAGAGGGGGAGAGAGGAGAGGAGAGAGAGGGGAGAGAGGAGACAGAGGGGAGAGGAGAGAGAGAGGGGGAAGAAAGGAGAGAGGGGGAGAGAGAGGAGAGAGGAGAGAGTGGAGAGAGGGATGAGTGGGGGGAGAGGGGAGAGAGGGGAGAGAGGAGAGGGGATAGAGGGGCAAGAAAGGAGAGAGGGGAGAGAGGGGGAGAGGGGGAGAGGGGGAGAGAGGAGAGGAGAGAGAGGAGACAGAGGGGAGAGGAGAGAGAGAGGGGGAAGAAAGAGAGAGGGGAGAGAGAGGAGAGAGGGGGTGAGTGGGGGGAGAGGGGAGAGAGGAGAGAGAGGGGAGAGGGGGAGAGAGAGAGAGAGGGAGAGAGAGGGAGAGAGGATAGAGAGAGGAGAGAGGAGAGAGGGGAGAGAGGAGAGAGAGGAGAGAGGAGAGGGAGAAGAAAGGAGAGAGGGGAGAGAGGAGAGAGAGGAGAGAGGGGAGAGAGAGGAAGAGAGGAGAGAGGGGTAAGAAAGGAGAGAGGGGAGAGAGAGGAGAGAGGGGAGAGAGGGGGAGAGAGAGGGGGAAGAAAGGAGAGAGAGGGGAGAGAGGAGAGAGGGGAGAGAGGAGAGGAGAGAGAGAGGAGAGTGGGGAGAGAGGAGAGAGAGGAGAGAGAGGGAGAGGGGAGAGAGGGGAGAGAGGGGAGAGGGGGAGAGAGGAGAGGGAGAGAGAGAGAGGGAGAGTGGGGGAGAGAGAGAGAGAGAGGAGAGGGAGAGAGGGGGAGAGAGGAGAGAGGGGGAGAGGGGGAGAGAGGGGAGAGAGAGAGTAGAGAGGGGGGGAAGAAAGGAGAGAGGGGGAGAGAGGAGAGAGGGGGAGAGAGGTGAGGAGAGAGGGGAGAGAGCAGAGAGAGGGGAGAGAGGAGGGGAGAGAGGGGAGAGAGCAGAGAGAGGGGGAAGAAAGGAGAGAGGGGAAAGAGGGGAGAGAGGAGAGAGGGGAGAGGAGAGAGAAGAGAGAGGGGGAAGAAAGGAGAGAGGAGAGAGGGGAGAGAGGGGAGAGAGCAGAGGAGAGAGGGAGAGGAGAGAGAGGAGAGAGAGAGAGAGAGAGGAAAGAGGGAGAGAGGGGAAGAAAGGGAGAGAGGGGAAAGAGGGGGAGAGAGGGAGAGAGGGAGAGGAGAGAAGAGAGAGAGGGGGAAGAAAGGAGAGAGGGAGAGAGGAGAGAGGGGAGAGAGGGAGAGAGGGGAGAGGGGAGAGAGGGGGAGAGAGAGAGAGAGAGAGAGAGAGAGGAGAGAGGGAGAGAGAGAGGAGAGAGGGAGAGAGAGAGGAGAGAGGGGAGAGAGGGGTGAGTGGGGGGAGAGGGAGAGAGAGAGAGAGAGAGAGAGAGAGAGGAGAGGGAGAAGAAAGGGAGAGAGGGAGAGAGGATAGAGAGAGAGAGAGAGAGAGAGGGGAGAGAGGGAGAGAGAGGAGGGAGAGGAGAGGGAGAAGAAAGGAGAGAGGGAGAGAGGGGAGAGAGGGAGAGAGAGGAGAAAGGAGAGAGGGGGAGAGAGGGAGAGGGGGTAAGAAAGGAGAGAGGGGAGAGAGAGGAGAGAGGGGAGAGAGGAGAGAGAGGGGGAAGAAAGGAGAGAGGGGAGAGAGGAGAGAGGAGAGAGGGGAGAGGGGAGAGAGGGGAGAGAAGAGAGAGAGGAGAGAGAGGGGAGAGGGGAGAGGGGAGAGAGGGGGAAGAAAGGAGAGAGGGGAGAGAGGAGAGAGGGGGAGAGAGGAGAGAGGGGAGAGAGGAGAGAAGGGAGAGAGAGAGGGAGAGAGGGGAGAGAGCAGAGAGAGGGGAGAGAGGGGAGATGGGAGAGAGGGGAGAGAGAGAGGAGAGAGAGGGGGAAGAAAGGAGAGAGGGGAGAGAGGAGAGAGGGGAGAGAGGAGAGGAGAGAGGGGAGAGAGGAGAGAGAGAGGAGAGAGAGGGGGAAGAAAGGAGAGAGGGGGAAGAAAGGAGAGAGGGGAGAGAGGAGAGAGGGGGAGAGAGGAGAGGAGACAGAGAGGAGACAGAGGAGACAGAGGGGGAGAGAGGAGAGGAGAGAGAAGGGAGAGAGGAGAAAGGAGAGGAGAGAGAGGAGAAGAGAGAGAACGCATTACAGATCCTGTGCTTGCGTGCGTGTGTTGGTAACCATTTCAATGAGTCATTCCCGCCTATACGAGAGTATTAAGGAATCATTATGCTGGAGCTTCACTGCGCATGCGCACTTTTAGACACGATTTGTCTACGAGAGTGTCAGTTTTAAGTCTCCAAAATGACGTCTTGTTCACTTGGAAAAAAAAATGAAGAAAGAAGTCCGGCTGAGTTGAAAAAAATTGAAAGAACACCTAAGAAAATGTCGTCTGCTGTTATCGTCAGCTCCGTGTTCAATTTCAAAGCGAGTTCGTTAAAATTTCAAAGGTTTCAGTTACAAATGAACAGCGTGTAAAAAAAGTAATAGGGGACTGTGAGGCCGTTCAGTGTATTGAATGTCTGTATCTTTCTAATGTGAAATCTCATATGGAGGAGAGGGTGGGTCTGTTTTTCTATCTATCTATCTATCTATCTATCTATCTATCTATCTATCTATCTATCTATCTATCTATCTATCTATCTATCTATCTATCTATCTATCTATCTATCTATCTATCTATCTATCTATCTATCTGTCTGTCTATCTATCTGTCTGTCTGTCTATCTATCTGTCTGCCTGCCTGTCTGTCTATCTATCTGTCTGCCTGCCTGTCTATCTGTCCGCCTATCTATCTATCTATCTATCTATCTATCTATCTATCTCTATCTCTTTCTTTCAGCTTGTCAGTATCGCCAGTTTCTTTGTCGATATATGTATGTTATTCAATATTTCCATAATTCCGCATGAATGCTTTGAATCGGCCACGACAAGAAATGGATTATATATATATGTGACGTGTAGAATTGCCCTTCTCCCCCAACAACCCCAGTTCACCACAGGGTCAAGGTTCTAGCCGCTATGTTGTGTAGATTCGTTTCATCGACGTCGCCTTCCCACCAATCGTTTCACTGACGTTCTTCCCCCCCCCCCAAACGTTTCACTGACGTTCTTCCCCCCCCCCCAATCGTTTCACTGACGTTCTTCCCCCCCCCCCCCCCAACGTTTCGGTGACAGACATCGTCGTCGTCCCCCCCCCCCAAACGTTGCACCAACGTATCCGCCCCGACCTTATAAATACGTGAATAGCAGTAGTTGAGTTAGTAAGGTGCTGACAGACACACGAGTTAGACGTAGTTAGAGTAGTGTAGATAGTTCTAAGATTCTAAGAGTTAGTTGTAAACTTGTAGTGACATTTGTTTAAGTAGACATCATTAGACAAAGGACTTATATTGTATATACATATATATTCAGCTATGTTTAGAAGCAATTAAAGTTGGATCTTTGAGTTTATATACCAGTGTTGGTGTTGATATATATATATATATATATATATATATATATATATATATATATATACATATAAATATATATTTATATATATATTAGAGAATTGTATACGTAACATATTTGGTGAGCATATTAAAATCACCTGGCGAGCCTGCCCTCAATATATAAACTCTGACGTAACACCTGACGATCCTACGCCTTGTAAAGTATAAAGTAATATAATAACGTTACATATTTGAGCATAAAAACGTAACAATATATATATATATATATATATATATATATATATATATACAGTGGATTCCGCTTAATTGGGACACCGCTTATTTGGGACAGCCGCTTATTTAGGACAAATCTCAAGGAACCAAACCAAGAAGCCAATAGTAAATGTGTATGTTTAATTGGGACAGCCGATTAATTGGGACAGAAAGCCTCGGTCCCGATGTGTCCCAATTAAGCGGAATCGACTATATATATATATATATATATATATATATATATATATATATATATATATATATAAAGGAACTAGGAAGAGATTTATGATACCTTAATCTAACTTTTTCATTTCACATCCGCTAAAAAAATTAGTTCTGTCAAGTTATTTAATGCTGTAAATTAATATAAAACATTAATTTTTGTTTCCATGAAAACAAATAAACATACTTGTGTGTGTGTGTGTAAGGGGGGGGGGTAACATAGCTCCCACTATTATGTGTGTTTCAGTGTGTTAAAACAATATTTTCTTGAGCATGGAAAGAGGAGTTAACTAAGGACGGTAAACATAGTCAGGCCGCCATTGTGGTGGGAGTGGCAGGGCGGATGTAACCTGTCAACTTTGCCAGATGTTTTCTCATAAATCAACTCGAATGGACAAGAAGAACATGTTGCCAGATTTTTCTGTTTATTGGCTGTTAATTGCGTTTATTTATTTCTTTTTTTTTAAAAAAAACTCCGTCACAATTTGACCTTTGACCTGTCCGTCCCTGTTACTTCATGACAAAGTATGGTTCTCCAATATCAGTTTATTTAACTTCTAAAAAAAAAAAACTTTTCAAAAGCAAAACATTTTGTTTGTTTTTTTTAACAAAGTACTAACGTTTTTTTTATTATTTATTTACCCATTTCAATTTAAAATAAATAGATGTAATCGGATGAAATAAATTACGAAAAATTGGGCGGGAAATCTAGAGATCGGTGGTTGTCAAAGCGTGTGTAGCGACTCATTGTTGAAGTCGCGACAAATTTAAAATTTACAATCACGTGATCAACAGTTTTACATTACGTCACCATTTCTCTTCATGCTACAAAACTAAAAGTTTGCAAGTCCGCACACAAAAAATAAAAAATCTATATTTACAACTGATGACGCGCTATAAGTATAATCCAGAGGCGTACCTAGGGTGGGGGAAGGGGTGGTCCTAATTTGAAAGCGCCCCCGGGCCCCAGCTTGAGGGGGGCCCAAAACTTTTTTTACATTAAATATTAAGTACATTATCTCATGTCATGGTGTCGAATGTCAAAAATGCAGTGGGCCACCAAAGAGGCCAAGCCCCGCCCCCCGGGGTCCCCCTAACCCCTAGTTTCGGCACTGGTATAATCCTCTTTATTTTGTTCCCAGTTTTTTCTTTACAATTGTGTCGGGAAAACAAGAAAAAGTTCATCGAGCATGTCGCTGAACCAACAGGTTTGAGAATCACAGCTCCAGACCAATTAGTCAGCTATATTCTAGTCTCCCCCTGTTTAATCCAGGGGGGGGGGGAGAGAAATCCGCTTCTTTCTTTTCTTTTTGTCTCCCTCTCCACCAGAGCTATCTGTAATGTACTTAGGGTTCGAAAATTACGCGTAAGATTGGCGCGCGTAATTTACGCGTAAATTACGCGTAATTTACGCGTAAGTTACGCGTAAGTTACGCCTAAATTACGCGTACCATTAATTCCCAATTACTTGAAAATTTATATTCCTTTTGTTGCTCACGCTCACTGATTGCTAGTAGGTGTATTTTTAATAATGTTTTCAAAGGTTTTAACTTTCAATTAACCGGTCATACTAATTTGCCCGTCGTCAGCATCGGCCACGTATTTCGTCGTGTACTGACTGCATCAGCGGCGGCCATCTTTGGCTGAGTAATACCGTCTAATACGGTCGACGCGGGACGGGTGCAATGCGGCGCGAAATACGGCCGCCGCGGTTGCCGAACTCAGCAAAAGACGGCACACGCGATCGACGCTAGTGCAATCCGCAGCTAAATACAGACGACGTGGGTGCAATACGCAGCGTAATACGGCCGACGCGATCGACGGAAGCACTATACACAGTAAAATGTTTTCTATACGTTTCATGACATTTGGAACATATATTATTATAGATAATGTTTAAAAAATAATGGGTTTTTCCAGATTACAATAAAAAAAATTTCAATTCAGGGCAAAATGTTTTCTATACATTTCATGACATTTGGAACATATATAGATAATGTTTAAAAATTATTATTTTTTTTTTTTTTTATTTTTGGGTTTTATAACCTCCCCGTTTGGCTTGCGGTCGCTTGCCATACAGCTCATGGCGGCATTGTGTAGAAAATTTTTATGATTTTGTCTTTTTTTTAACCAGACTTTGGCTTCCTTATTGAAAATATTTATTTTATTATGTTTGCTAAAACGATTAAAACAAACAATATAGGCTACTGTGCGGTTTACGCTGTTTTACCAAACGAATACTTCCGGTTTAGGCTTGTGGCCGGATGTAGATGGTACTCCTAATGACTGAAATTAATTAATCCCGCTGTTAACACAACAAATAGCGACAGAAACAATTAAAAATGGCCGTCAAAATTACGTTACCGTAAATTACGCGTAACGTTACGCGACTTCGAACCCTAAATGTACTTCGTGTGCCAAATTACAGACAGGAGCTGTCGAGGGAATTGTCTTTATATGTGTGTGTGTGTCTGCGCGCGCATTTCGATCGTAAGACAAACGCAGACGTCTTATTGTGCAACGGATACATTTCAGCATCACCCTCCTCCTCCCCCTCCCACACCACAGCATTGCTTCTATTTTTTCTTTGTTTTTTTTTTAAATGGAGAAAGGGGGGAAGTAAAAATAATAATATATAAATGCGAAAGTGAAGTTTGGTGAATAATTACTTTTATGACGTCATCATTAAGCGACTACATGTCTGTCCCCCCCACCCCACTATCTCGACTCCCCCACCCCCCTTCCTCCTCCTTCAGTCAAGGTTTGTCGATTCCCCTGTACAAACACGTGTATGCATGCACTGTATATGAATGCCCGTGGGAAGGAGCTGCGGCGTGGGGGTGGGAGGGGGGAGAAAGGTGGAGGGGGGGAAGCTATTAGTTTTGTTATTCAGTGACTTAGTTGCACGTGTTTTGATGCACGTGCTGGAATAAATGAAAGTTTTTTAATTGGTGGAAGATTTGCACATGCCAGACTGACATCAAACTACCAACAATATGATCCAAATTTCGACAAAACTTTACGACTAAAGCCTCTCCCCCCCCCCCAGCCCCGGGGGCCAGTGCTAAATGACACTTTTTAAATTTCATCCTTTGGAGTGGAAATCGTAGAGGCTTTAGCGCCCGACTCCCCCCCCCTCCAATAATGCCGTTAATCAGAAATGTTAGGCACGAGAATAGAATGTATTGGCATTGTCAAGATTACCCCTCCCCCTCCCCCTCCCCGGGGCGCCATTTAAGGCTAACGCTACTCCATGTCAGTATATCTATTATAGCTGTTGTTGTTGTTGTAACCTTAACCCTAACTACATGAAATACTTCCTCAACTACTGCCTATGTCTCACGTCTCCCCTCCCCCCCCCCAGGTGATCAATATATTGCGCCCCTACCACCCCCCCCGCCCCTGATTGCAAGCAGCTAAATATGCCGTCAACATGAAATCCTCTGAAGGTATCACGAAAATAACAAGAGCTATGA
Organism: Bulinus truncatus; assembly: GCA_021962125.1. Taxonomy (NCBI): domain Eukaryota; kingdom Metazoa; phylum Mollusca; class Gastropoda; family Planorbidae; genus Bulinus; species Bulinus truncatus. The sequence continues at coordinate 365,621 of JAGDYQ010000116.1, forward strand.
CTGTAGCACAGACACAAGTACTTACACATCCTGGGTGACGGCTGGCTGACAGGTCCAGTGATTCGACCCCCGCCAGGTGGCACTGAGGGAGACTTGTCAGAAAGTATTCTATTTTTAATGGGCTGTTTGAACCTCCACAACCCCCTCTCCCTGCACTTTGGGCGGACTCTTTAAATGTATCAATAACATACGTTACATAAACTGTAAAAAAAAAAACAACAACAATGCTCCGGTTGTGTCAAATAACGGTATGTGACCCGCGGGTCGCAAGTTTTGCCCACCCCAGTTCTAAACATAAAATACCAAAAACTATATCACGGTGTATCTTTTAAGGTGAAAAACTGAAGTGCCGTCGGCATTTTATGCCCCCCCCCCCGGGGACAAACCCACAATTCGCTTCAGCATAGAGCTCAAACATTTTTTTTAATGGTATGACGTTTACATTTAACTACGTCACGCCTCCGCTCCGCCCACCTCCTATTGGTTTGGCCCCCCCTGCCCAGGCCCTGGACTGGATCTTATGGATTCGGTTTGGCGTTGACTCGTATGGAAATATCAGCCTCAGCCTTTCTAGGGTCTCGGATGATGTTGAGTTTTCATTCGAACGGCATATCAGCGAAAACTGAGGTCATGATGCGCAATCACGTGACACACAAGCTGTTGTTACAGTTTTTGACCTTAAGTAAAACAGCGGGTAGAACCGAAGGGTGGGGGGGGGGGGGGTTACTCCTGGATGCTCGCACCCCAGGCTTTGAATCGGTCGTTAACAGATCTGTGGTTGAGCACAATTTGAAGAGATCTCTGTATGCCCAACAGCATTACTTATGCCCGCCAGACGCAGTTTTGTCTAGATTCTACACTTATTTATGTATGCACTTCTTTCTGTTACGTCTGTGTGAGAGTGCTTGATATTATAACAGATGGTATCGTATGACAATTGTATCGATATTTGTGCTCTATTTAATACCGAGTCCCCAGGTATCGATCCGTCGGGAATTTTACAAATGCAACAAATACAGGGTATTGAAATTGTAATAGTGACGCGTAGTCTGAAAAGAAAAAATGAGAGAGAGAGAGAGAGAGAGAGAGAGAGAGAAGCAGATAGTTAGATGCACAGAGATAGAGAGAGAGGGCAGATAGTTATATGCAGAGAGAGAGAGAGAGAGAGAGAGAGAGAGAAAGACTAGTACTTTTTCTCTAGAGATAGAGAGAGAGTGAAAGAGAGAGAGAGAGTGACAGACAGATAATTAATGCAGAGAGAGAGAGAAAGCGTGAGAGAGAGAGAGAGTGAGGGAGAGAGGCAGATAGTTATATCCAGTGAGAGAGCGAGAGAGAGAGAGAGAGAGAAAAGAAACGCAGATAGTTTTTTTAAGAGAGAGATTGAAAGAGAGCGAGAGAGAGAGAGAGAGAGAGAGAGAGAGAGAGAGAGAGGCAGATAATTTTATGCAAAGAGGGAGAAAGAGAGAGAGTAAGGGAGAGCGAGGCAGATAGTTCTTTCTAGAGAGAGAGAGAGAGAGAGAGAGAGAGAGAGAGAGGAAACTAGTTATATCCAGTGAGAGAGAGAGAGAGAGCGAGTATGTGAGGTAGTTATAATGCGCAGAGAGAGAGAGAGAGAGAGAATGTGAGGTAGATAGTTATAATGCAGAGAGAGAGAGAGAGAGAGAGACATAATCAAAGTTACTTTATATCTTCAAAATGATGACGTGGCGATACTTCTGGACAATGTCAACATTCTGCTTGACAGATGTCTTTCTTTTTCTCTCTCTATGTGCTTGCTTGTGTGTTTGTAGACACACACACACACACTCAGGGCCGTAACCAGGAGATGATGCCCCCCCCCGATAAACTTTGATAGATAGGGCCTCTCCATTCACCTTCCCATCCAAAAAAAAAAAAATTGAAAAAAGCCCCGCCCCCTTGCCCCCAAGTCTCAGGGCCGCTGTCAAGTGTTCGGCCTCTAGCCCCATGTGGCCTAGAAAAAAAACGAACCCGCGGGCCAGGTGAGACCCGTTCGACTGTTTTTGACTTCATTGAGTTCACATAACACACGAAATCTTGGGTCGGCCCTTCTTACTAATTGATAAGCCTATTGTGGCCCGCGATTAAAATAGTTTGCCTACCTCTGATGCATTCCGTTGTTCTTCATGTGTATCTGAATTCTAATTTCATGTTGAAGCTGAATTATGCACTTAAAAACAAATGGGTGGTAAGTAGGGCAAGCGTCGTGTTCCCATAGCAACACATTACGTGACATCGACTGTTGTTACAGTTTATGACCTATTCGGAAAAAACCGAATTATTTTGATTAAAAAAAAAAAGTATACAATAACAAGCAAGGGAGGTTTAAATAATGCATCCAGGGAAATGAAGTTCCCGGTGGTTGATTGACCGGTGGACAGTTCCAATGAACTGTGACGAGATACGAGGTGTTGTGTTCATTCATTAATATTTCACGGTACGTTCAGTTTCACTCGCAGCGGGAGGTGAATATAAGATTGAGCAGACGATCTGCGTCACTGGGAACGTAGCCACATGCAGGGCCGTTTCTAGACGTCGGATAAAATAGGGCTCTGATTAGGCGCCCCCCCCACAGATAAAAAGCACCCATATATCGGGACTTTTAAATTACCAGCCTCTAGGAAAGACCTTCTGGGTACCTTTAACAGGCCCCGTGCTAAAATTATTCAGCAGTTAGGGCTTTCAGACAATGCTCTATTGTCCCAGTTTTGTCTGTCTGTCTGTCTGTCATCACCCTAGATCTCAACAACCATAAGTCCTAGACCCATGATGTATATATCATTTTGTAGGTCTTGGCCTGCCATGTGTGCAGCAAAAGTTCATTTCGCGATCTGGCCTCTGAGGGCCGTAAAAGGGGGCTTATAAAGTACCGTTTTTTACTATATAAGCTATATTCATAAAGGAGCGCCATATATCTCAGCAACTATAAGTCCTAGACCCATGATGTATATATCATTTTGTAGGTCTTGGCCTGCCATGTGTACATCAAAAGTTCATTTCGCGATAGGACCTCTGAGGGCCGGGCTTCAGGGGTCCTAAGGGGCTTATATATTATATGTATAGCCCCCTTCTACACCTTCAGGGGTCCTAAGGGGCTTATATATTATATAGCCCCCTTCTACACCTTGTACGTTCAATAACCCATTCATTTGGTGCGAAATACTGCAGCACGTAGTTTCACCAAGATTTATTAAGAAACTCATCAAATGAAATAGTAAGCTTGTGTTCTGAGTTTAATTGAAAATATCAGAGCTATGCAACTATTGACGGAGTTTTTTGACGATTAAATAACTATAATTTCGAATGTTTTCAATTATGAGTCCTATTTCAGTAACGACAAACCACTTGTAGTTAGATTTAAGAGACAATAATTTTTTTTCAAATATAAAGAAACGTCTTTATAATTTTTTTTTTTACAGATATATACATTACACAATTGAGTTTATAAACATTTCCAAAATTTACAAATATTTACTAAAAGCTAACAAACGTACTGATACATAACACGAAAATGCGCTAACACGTCCTGTGTCCAGAATGGAACAGGCTTAATTGCTTGTTTTTTTTATTTTTTATTTGTTTAGTTTGTTCTGTAAATTGTTCCTATTTCCTTCTTTAGTTTATAGTGTATTCTTTTTAGCTAATATGCAACGGTTATATGCAGAGAGAGAGGGGGGGAGATAGAAAGAGGCATATAGTTATATCCAGTGAGAGAGGCAGGTAGTAATGTGTGTGTAATTGTGTGTGTGTGTGTGTGTGTGTGTGTGTGTGTGATTGTGTGTTTGTTGTTGCATCAAGATTTAAATAGGTCAATACTTTTAACATTAGCTACACTACCATAACCACTACACCACCATAACCACGACACTACCATAACCACTACACCACCATAACCACGACACTACCATAACCACTACACTACCATAACCACTACACCACCATAACCACGACACCACCATAACTACTACACCACCATAACCACGACACCGCCATAACCACTACACTACCATAACCACGACACTACCATTACCACTACACCACCATAACCACGACACCGCCATAACCACTACACTACCATAACCACGACACCATCATAACCACGACACTATCATAACCACTACACCACCATAACCACGACACCACCATAACCAATACACCACCATAACCACTACACCACTATAACCACTACACCACCATAACCACGACACCATCATAACCACGACACCATCATAACCACGACACCACCTACTCCATGTGTCTATTTTACAACGTTTTTCTTCACTTCTTGTCTGTTTGTCTGTCCGCGGAATTGGGCAATCCAACAATCACCCACTCTTTCACACACAATCACACACAAACAATCACCCACTCTTTCATACACAATCACACACAAACAATCACCCACTCTTTCACACACAGTCACACTAAAACAATGACCAACGCACACACACACAAACAATGACAACCTCACTCTCTCTCAAACACACACACACACACACATGCACATGCACAAAAAAAGAGTCATAGGGTATTGGATGGTAACACCAATTGCAAGCTCCACTGATCGCTACACACACAATGAACTGTACACGTTTAGTCGTTCACCAAGTGTCGAAACCCGATACTAAGTCGTGACCCGATACTAAGTAGTGATCCGATTCTGATTCGTGATCCGATACTAAATCGTGACCCGATACTAAGTCGTGATCCGATACTAAGTCGTGATCCGATACTAAGTCGTGATCCGATACTAATTCGTGATCCGATATTTAAGTCGTGATCCGATACTAAGTCGAGACCCGATACTACATCGTGATCCGATACTAAGTCGTGATCCGATACTAAGTCGAGACCCGATACTACGTCGTGATCCGATTCTGATTCGTGATCCGATACTAAGTCGTGATCCGATACTAAGTCACAACGAGTTTCAGGTGGGTCTCACATTTTAAATTAAATGACCCCCGAGAATCTAAAGGTTCATACTAACATCTCTATTGCTCTGTATTTTACAAAAATAAAGGTTTGAAAATGTACCAAATAAGAAAAAAATATTTTTGTAAAATAAATGAATCTTTAGCTTTCTACTTTGTTCGTAATTATACTATGAAGGTGGGTCGCAAAACCAAAACAGCTTCTACCGTGGGCCTCAAAACCAAAACAGCTTCTATTGTGGGCCTCAAACCCAAAACAGCTTTTATTGTTGGCCGCAAAACCAAAACAGCGTCTATTGTGGGCCGCAAAACCAAAACAGCGTCTATTGTGGGCCGCAAAACCAAAACAGATTTTATTGTGGGCCGCAAAACCAAATCAGCTTCTATTGTGGGCCGCAAAAGCAAATCAGCTTCTATTGTGGGCCGCAAAACCAAAACAGATTTTATTGTGGGCCGCAAACCAAAACAGCTTTTATTGTGGGCCTCAAACCCAAAACAGCTTTTATTGTGGGCCGCAAAACCAAAACAGCTTTTATTGTGGGCCGCAAACCAATACTGCTGATATAGTGACTAGCGAAGCGAAAAAAAAGTTTGAGTACCACTGCACTAGACTAAGTGACTAATTGAATCCAAAATAAAATGCGAATCACTGACAGCTTTGAGCTGTAAGGAAGATACAGCCTGGCTGTTGTTTTTCAGCTAATTTCTATCTTCTAATCACTTTTTTGTTTAAAGAATGGATTACAAGTGAAAAATGCTTCGAGTTAACTCGTCAGAGAGCGTTCCAAATAGTCCCCCCATCCCAACTCTCCCCTCCCACACATGAATTGGCCACTGTCCAGAGGCGTACCTAGGGTGGGGGGAGGGGGTCCAAATTCGAAAATTCCCCCGGACCCCAGCTTGAGGGGGGGGCTCAATTTTTTTTTACATTAAATATTAAGTACATTATCTCATGTCATGGTGTCGAATGTCAAAATGCAGGGGCCCCAAAAGAGTCCAAGCCCCCGGGCTCCCAAATCCCTAGGTTCGGCACTGCCACTGACTTTCTTCTTTTTGGTACATTCACCCGTCGCTGCATACACAGTGTGTTGATGAGAAGAGGTCCAGCAGTGGGGCTCCCTTAGGTAGGTCCGTCTTGTGATTGTCGTTGGCAGCCTTCACCTCTGAAGGGGAGGAGAGGGGGGCCCCAAGTTAGAGAGTAATGTATCATTGGGCTCTTGGGCTGGATGAAATAAAATATATTTTCAATTTTCGTTTTCTTTCTAGACTTTTTGTGGGCCCCTCTCGATGTTCGTGGGCCCCTCTATGTTCATTGGCCCCTATATGTCCGTGTGCCCCCTATATTTCCGTGGGCCCCCTATATGTCCGTGGGCCCATTATATGTCCGTGGGCCCCTATATGTCCTTGGGCCCCCCTATAAGTCCGTGGGCCCCTATATATGTGTGGGGGCCCTTTAACACAGTGTCTAGTGCGCCTATAGGATAAAATGGTCCTGCCCACAAGCACATTACAACTTGCCTCACACCCCGGCCCCGAAAAACAATCTCTGACCGACACTAAATATATATACATGTTTGAAAGTTCTGTTTACTGCATACACTATTCAAATACTCTAGGACTAAGTTTTGAAAAAGTTCATTCTAGCGCAGTCTGGCCAATAATTTATTAAACTTTCGTACAAAGCGCCCATTATGTTTGTCCACTGCTCCAGGTACTGGTGAAATCGATGAAAGATTCAATTATTTAATAGGTGGCTTCGGAAAATGATTCAATAAAAATGATGAGAGCGGTGCTCAATTAAAATATAAACGGTGATTGATTTTCACATATCGATCAGTAAAAAGTTTGTAATCAGTCAAAAAAAAAGTTATCACTGGTTGGCAGAAAGGGAAGAAATATTTTAGTTTTCAAATTTTTAGAAAAGTATACAGACTTGTTAAAGCAACTACTGTACACACTACACACATACACTAATACACAACTCTCTCTCTCTCTCTCTCTCTCAAACACACACACACATATACACGCACACACACAAGGAAGCAAACAAGTACGTTCTTATATACATTATACGCGCGGACAGAAGCAATCACACACAAACAAACATATACACAGACTCACACACATTCACACACACACACTCTCCCTCACACACACTCACACACACACTCTCACACACACTGTCTCTCACACACACTCACACACTCTCTCTCACACACACTCACACAAACTCACACACACACACTCACACACACTCTCTCACACACACACACACTCACACACTCACACACACACTCTCTCACACACACACTCACACACACACTCTCTCTCACACACTCACACACACTCTCTCACACACATACTCACACACACACTCTCTCTCACACACACTCACACACACTCACAGACATACACTCTCTCACATACACACTCACACATACACTCTCTCTCACAAACACTCACACACACACTCTCACACACACTCTCTCTCACACACACTCACACACACTCTCTCTCACACACACTCACACACACTCACACACACACTCTCACACACTCTTTCACACACACACACTCTCTCACACACACACACTCTCTCACACACACACACTCACACACACTCTCACACGCACACTCACACACACTCTCTCTCTTACACACACACTCTCTCTCACACATACACCCACACACACACACAAACACTCACATACACTTACATAAACACTCACACACACACACACACACATACTCATTGATCTATACCACCACGTGACGTCTTGTGCCACATTATTGAACCAATCAATATTTAAATACCAGCTGTAAAAACCCGGCGTTGCCCGGTAAATTTCGGTGCCATGTGACACTCCATTCTTATCATTTTAAAACCTTTTTTCCTTACAATTAACTGGATTAGTCAACCCCTACGTGAAATAAAAATAAAATATGTTTATTCAAAGGATGGAGTAGTAGCTGGGAACGGATCCCGGAGCATGCCTAGGTCTGTTATGTGGCAAGCTCTAAGCCCCCTTCCCTGTTCTATTAATAGAATATGAGAGAAACACAAAGGAGAACTGACCTGCACTGCAATAATTTCTTACGGACGGTCGTGCGGTAAAGCGCTCGACTGTCGCCCTGAACGTACCTGGTTCAATCTCCGGTGAGGACCAAGGACATTTTTCAGGTCTTGGTGTTACGTTGGCGGATGGATAGTCCTAATGCTAATCCTGGCCACGTACAGATCGTTGTCTAGAAGTATGAGAGAGTAGATGTAGATGTTCTGGTGACAATATTTCTATTTTCACAGCTCACGTATTGTCTCTGCTAATAAGTCAACAAACACCGGTTTCTTTGCTGATAAACACAAGTTTTATTATGTTGACGCCAGTTCTCCTCGCATACAGTACTTCAGTTTACGTCGCACTCTTCCGCTCCTGCTCTCTAGTTCTCAGTCTCGCTCCTCTCTCACCTCCTCTCTCCGACTCTGCTATCTCACACGACTACCTTCTCTCTCTGTCTCTCTCCGATTCTGTCTCACATACAAAATCGTCCAGCTTATATACAGTAAACGATTGGCTTGGCATTACTGATTTATTATTTCTCAATCCAACTGACTCTACACTCGGGATAATTTATGTGACGGGTCTGGGGGTGGGAACGTGATTTGACATGTAACAAGGGACACTATGACACCCTCCAACCCTGTTATCCCTCGTGAGGAGATTCTGCCCCACGACTTTCGTAACGGTTCCAACTTCCTCCTACGTGTCACGGTCACGAACATTCTTTCCCAGGTAAATTGTCTCCGTGAGCTCTCAGTACTACCGGTGACTCACAACTAATTAACATGGGAGGGGGACGATGGGGCGTGCTTTTGCGTAAATTATTCTTCTATCTGGTCACAATGATGCACCCCCCTCCCCACGCACATTTTGTTCCTAAACCGTAAACTATTGTGCTAAAATAACCCACATCGTAACACTTGGCTCAAGTTATCAATACATCTCCATGCCTCCATGTCCATTGCACTATCGAATATGGTGGAGATGAAAGAAGTGCACCATTAAAAACCGTCCCATTGGTGGCTTATAAGATCTAAGAGATTTCATCTCATCCTTACAGAGGACTTCACCATGAATCAACATGTACGCTACACTTAGTTCGTGTGTATTCATTTGTTTACATGTTCAGTTTGTCAATGGCGTAATTCTGTCCTTTATTTTATTTTTCGTTCGAGAGTATAAAATTTAAAAATAAACTACCATTAACCCTTCCCACCCCCACCGCTTTTGTCATCTTTTAGTTTTCAGTGCAGTGTTGCCAGATAATTTTTTTTAAGCTTAAACCGCCAAACCTGGCAACAATGTTTCAATTTGTTTTCATTTCCAGACAATTCTTCTTACATTGTTTCATTTTTTTTTTATTTATTTATTTTCAGGGACCGACCACCAGCAGTCCTCACTAGACTCTACGGCGAAACATTGGCGCAGTGGCGTATCCCTCAGTGTACACGGGGGGGGGGGGGAGGGGGGGGCGTGCACGCGCCTGTTTAATTAATTTAATGAAATATGATTAAGAGAAATTGAGTGGGGGGAGGGGGGGTGTGAAAAGTTTGCTCCATTGCTGGTTGTTAGTATTTCACCTTCTAGCACCATCTAGCACCGTTTAGCACCGTACTTACATAAGCAAGCTTACATGTGCCACTCCCCTGGTCAGATGAGATGTAATTGATTACTGAACACCGGGTAGCACTGTTTGCCGGTAGCAAGTAAAAGGGCCTAATATTTAAAAAAAAATTGCCCAAAGGTTCCACCTGTGAAATACATTGTCCTTCCACCTTTCTCATGGGGCTCTTTTCGCCCGTGAAATGCATTGGGCCTTTCGACTTATCATATAGAAGTCCGTTCCAGATTTCTCGCCGTTATCTTGCAACAAGTAGAAATTTCGTTTTTAGGGGGCCCCCTTCAACTGACCGGCCCCAGCCTTGAGCCCGGTGGCCCAACGTTAGATAAACCTCTGTTTCCTGTCACTTTGTGTTGTTATATCAAACTAAAGGTGTTTCTTGTCACATTATGTTGTTATATCAAACTGAATGCATTCCTTGTTTGTTAATGTTTCAGAGACTAACCCGTGCGTGAACAGGACAGCCCTGTACGAGCTGTTGAAAAAAGCTGTTGTGGACAGCGAGATTGTTTACTACGTGGTGGAGAACAAGACACACCTGGATAGGTGGGACTTCAGTGGGGCCTTCGGGTTCGTGGTGTCGGTGGTCACAACTATAGGTACGTGAATGTCATGTCATTTGCCACAATTCAAGGTACGTGAATGTCATGTAATTTGTCACAATATTTGGTAGATGGGCATAGTGCCGTTTGTCAAAATTAAGGTACATAAATGTCTGCTATTCATCACAGATATAGTTACCTAAATGTCCTGGACCGGACAACACAACACTGTCCCCCTCATAGGACGAGGGGGACGGGTGGATGGGGTGGAGACGTGTCGAGACTATAACTAAGTAACTAAGTCCAACATCATGTGACACCATTTTATTTTCAATGGCATTCTTATGTCGGATGTTGTGGTCGATGTTTGAACTATCGCCCGATAGGGTGCTGTGTATGTATCATTGGGCAGGTGTCACGTGGTTTCAGGGTTGCGACGTTTTTCCTCATTACATTCTCAAGTGTCATCAGGGTGTGGACGAGACACTTGTCACAACACTTGTCACAACACTTGTCATAACACATGTCGCAACACTTGTCACAACACTTGTCACAACATATGTCACAACACCTGTCACAATACATGTCACAATACATGTCACAACACATGTCAACAACGCTTGTGACAACACATGTCACAACACTTGTCACAGCACATGTCACAACAACGATGTTACATTTAGTAAAATAGAAAAATTTCAAATCGCAAACTCCATATTTCAAATACCCAAAAACAACAACAAGAAGTTGAAATTATCCTCCCAAAGGACGAAGGTAGGGGGAGAGGTGGGGCTACAATGCTAGATGTGGGGGCTGACATTTGACATTTGCTCCGATTGTCACATGCGATTGATTCTTGCGGGGGAAGGATGTCTCGAAGTAGATCGCTGTGTTTGTCCCGCCAGTTTGTTGACAGAGTGCTGAGAGGTCAGGGAAAGCCACGTCACGTGTGACATTGTCTGTTGCCAGAGTGGTCTAGGCTCGAGGGGGTGGAGGGTGGAGGTGGGGGTCACTGGGAGGGTAGGGCCGTAGCTAGATGACGGGGCTGCTGCTGACGGGTCTGAGACGCACGCGAGGACTGGGGGCTTGGGGTGTATGATTGACCCGGCACGAGGTGAATACTGTCTATCTTTGTCTCTCTCTGTCTTTCTGTGTGTGAAGTTCATGTAAGGATGAGATGAAATCTCTTAGATCCTATAAACCACTAAGTGGACGGTTTTTATGGTGCCCTTCTTTCATCCCCACCATAGACGATAGTGCATTGGCCACGAAGGCTTTATCGCACGACCATCCGCCCCCTCTGTCTCTCTCTCTCTGTCTCTCTCTCTCTCTCTCACACACACACACACACGCACACTCACTCAATCACACTCTCTCTCTCTCCTATAAATATTGATGAAATAGAAAACTGCATTAATATTAATCCTAAAGCACCAAAATGAAACGGTGGAGAGTTGGACTCTGAGGCTCCCTACACCATTAGGGGGCCCAATGCACCCACAATTCGATCCACCTCTGGCACCGACTTCTATGAATCGTCAAACAACTAGGTCAAACCCCAAAACAAAACTAGATAGTAAATACTTTTGGAAGGCTTTGGGGGGGGGGGGTGATTTTTTAAAAAAAATATTCTATGAAAAAAAAACGTTTCATCGATTTGACATTGATTTGAACCAATGAAACAGTTCAATGTAGAGAATATGTTTTAATGTTGCTTTAGCACAGTCTAAAAATAGAAACAAACTGAGGTATATATATTTTTTTCTCATTCAATAAATTGTTGTATTGGTTAACGAAAGCTGCATTGGCTTGTATTGTGTTGTGTTGTGTTGTGTTGTGTGCCTTCACACACTTTAAGCTGATACAAGTGGCACATGGTCATTGTTTGTCGGGGGGTGGGAAAAGGGGGGGCGCTCAGAATTCCAGTCTGCGTCACGGCTCGGTCGTAAGACTGGTTCCCAGAGCATTTGTATCTCATATTGATGAAAATGAAGAAATTCTCTCAATTTAGAAAACTAATAAGTCTTAAATAATCATAATGCACAAGTTTCGATGACGTCATCAAACACAACTAAGTGGCCCGCTGTTTCAATGACGTCATCGAAATGCCTTCAAACCCTTTGGACCTCACGTGATTTATCGTCTTCCATGTCAGTGAAGTTTGTGTGTGTGTGTGTGTGTGTGTGTGTACGAGTATTGTGTTCGGCGCGTGTTATTTGGGGAATTCAAGTTGTGCAAGTGATGCAGTTTTTTTTATTCTTTTTAGAGCATTTTCGGAAAAAAATGCTCTATTGTCCCCGTTTTGTCTGTCTGTCTGTCTGTCTGTCATCACCCTAGATCTCAACAACCATAAGTCCTAGACCCATGATGTATATATCATTTTGTAGGTCTTGGCCTGCCATGTGTGCAGCAAAAGTTCATTTCGCGATCTGGCCTCTGAGGGCCGTAAAAGGGGGCTTAGAAAGTACCGTTTTTTACTATATAAGCTATATTAACAAAGGAGCGCCATATATCTCAGCAACCATAAGTCCTAGACCCATGATGTATATATCATTTTGTAGGTCTTGGCCTGCCATGTGTACATCAAAAGCTCATTTTGCGATAGGACCTCTGAGGGCCGGGCTTCAGGGCTCCTAAGGGGCTTATATATTATATATATAGCCCCATTCTACACCTTGTACGTTCAATAACCCATTTATTTGGTGCGAAATACTGCAGCACGTAGTTTCACCAAGATTTATTAAGAAACTCATCAAATGAAATAGTAAGTTTGTGTTCTGAGTTTAATCGAAAGTATCAAGCTATGCAACAATTGACGGAGTTTTCTGACGATTAAATGACTATAATTTCGAATGTTTTCAATTATGAGTCCTATTTCAGTAACCACAAACCACTTGTAGTTAGATTTAAGAGACAATAATTTTTTTTCAAATATAAAGAAACGTCTTTATAATTTTTTTTTTACAGATATATGCATTACACAATTGAATTTATAAACATTTCCAAAATTTACAAATATTTACTAAAAGCTAACAAACGTACTGAAACATAACATGAAAATGCGCTAACACGTCCTGTGTCCAGTATGGAACAGGCTTAATTGCTTTTTTTTTTACAAAGGGGAGGTTATCAACAGAATCATGAATCTTTATTAGACTTTTGGCGCGATCTGCCTTATTAAATTAAGATGTATTATTTCCCTTTATGAGATTTTCTATTTAATGTCTGTCTACCGATGTGATAAATTAAAATATTGGAAAAGAAATCTGTTTCGGTTTTTATCTTATCTTTTTTGCTTGCAGCTGAAATATTTAATCAACTTTAATTAAACTTTAAGTTTTTTTTTTAATTTTCCCGGATAAAAATTGTATTGATTGCACTCTGATGTTTTAATTTGTAATTTCTGCTGGTGACATCTTTAGGTCAACTCATCAATCCAGGCACCGGCCTATTGATGAGCAAGCATTGACCTATAGATGGACAGTCACTGACCTATGGATGGGCAGGCATTGACCTAAAGATGGGCAGTCACTGACCTATTGATGAGCAAGCATTGACCTATAGATGGACAGTCACTGACCTATGGATGGGCAGGCATTGACCTAAAGATGGGCAGTCACTGACCTATGGATGAGCAAGCATTGACCTATAGATGGGCAGTCACTGACCTATTGATGAGCAAGCATTGACCTATAGATGGACAGTCACTGACCTATGGATGGGCAGGCATTGGCCTAAAGATGGGCAGTCACTGAACTATTGATGAGCAACCATTGACCTATAGATGGGCAGTCACTGACCTATGGATGGGCAAGCATTGACCTATAGATGGGCAGTCACTGACCTATGGATGGGCAGGCATTGACCTAAAGATGGGTAATCACTGACTATTGATGAGCAGGGAATTGACCTAAAGATGTCAATCATTCAAGAAGATGGCAGGGAGTAAAAGCTTTACTGACTTGTGTGTGGGGAGAGTGCGGGGGAGGGGAGGGGGGTAAGACATTGTGTCACAGATCTGGGTAGGTGGCTGAACACTGTGACTCTGCGAAGCAGTGGTGACTCCGCGTACATTTACAACCGGACTATGGTCAGATAGGGCAGGGCCTTTTAAGATCATTGTAGGCTCTAGGCACTTTCAAAGTCGTAGGCCCTCCCCGACTTCATCTTTTATATTTTTCAAGAATGCATCCCGGGCCTGGTAGGGACCCAGCAATTTACACGATCTAATAAATAGTAAATTAAAAGTGGGGCCTTGCAAGCATCCGTTAAATTGGGCCTTGTAGTTTGTAAGGCCGGCCCTGTTTCACTAGATCGTATCAGACATGCTAAATTCACTTTGGACGGTTGAGACTTGAGACTTTCCACAACTTATAACATATGTTACACATTTTAAAATTCAATTTGTTCATTTTTCAAAAATGTAATGGCTAAAAATAGTTACAAGGGAGTTAATTTATATAAATAATAGTACACTGTATAGTAAAATGTATATAAAATACGCTATATTCATATTTTGAGACACCATCAATTTATTTCATTGATCGGAAAATAAAATAAATTCGCCATATTTACAAAACGGTGGCCACTATATTACATACAAAATTAACATCTTAAACAAATCATATTGGTTAACGAATGTCTGCTACTGTTGAAGCCGGGGCTGACTAAGTTTTTCATAGGTCCTCCCTGGCGTCATTATTTATGTTTTACAAGAATGCACCCGGACTTCTAATGTAATCTAAATTTTCGCATTGTTAATTATTCTATGCAGACTCTATGCAGTGATGACGTTGTAATTCCGGTGTTACGTCATGCGCTTCTCATTCGTTGTTTATCGTTTGCTTCTTTTTCCTTACAAAATTTTAAAAAGTAACGAAAGTACTTTTAGATAACCATGTATGATGGATACAAGAGAAAACACGACAGTGGATTTGAGAAGCGAAATAAAAAGCATTGAAAAAAATATTCGGGGTTCGTTGCTGCAATTTATGAGCAGAGACACTGATTACATCACTGGTAAAACTAGTAATACTGGTGATAATGACATTTCATTTACTTCTTCTGCCACAATGTGCACCGACGATCCCGCAATACCAGAAATAATGTTGCCGGACTGTGCTGAAAAAAGTGAAACAACCAAAACAAATGTTACAAAGGAAAAAGGTATCTGCTAATTTTGTTATGGGTCATGCTGAAACTGCTGTGTTTGATTTGCCTACAGACTCAGACTGTATATTAGGGTCAGTAGGAGATGCCGGTTTGAAGTATGAGCTGCATGACAAAAAAATACATTTATTCAAGTGATCCAGCTGATTGGGAGACAACTGAACATCCAAGAAGTTATCATGCTGAATATTTTTCTGAACAAAATTTGGAGCCAGATTTTACATTAAAGGGTGGACAGTTTGGCAGGGTTGTTAGTATCGAAGTATCGGTATCGGCCAATACAGTATCGGCGATACTTTTTAAGTATTGGTTGCTGTATTGCCGATCCGTTTTGTTTCAAGTATTGATTTGTGTATTGCGCATTCATTTTAAATGAAAAAATTTCGATACTCGATACCAATATTTTTCTATCGATATTTTAAGAATGTATCGTAAGAAACTATGACCAAAAATTACTTTGTATCTTAAAATATTCAAAATGAAAAAAAAAATTATATTTCATAAACCCAATAGAATAACCCCACTATTTTCTTTTTATCAACTATTTGTTCAATGTTTCAATGAACGACAGAAAACTTTATTTCTTTTTTTGATCTGTCAGTTTATATAAAACTTGAAAAACTTGCACCCTTTATATTTTCAATAATCATATCTTTTGTTCTCAAAAGTATTGGTATTGTATTGGTATCGATTTTGGCAATACATTTTTAATTGAGTATTTGTATTGGTATTGGCGATATTCTTTTCATAAAGTATTGGTATTGGTATTTACGATACAATTTAAGAGTATTGTTAACAACCCTGCAATTGAGGTGACAAGATCAGATATGCACGCAAAAAAAATATTTTGCTAGAACGTTAACAAATGGTGAAATTGTCACGCGAGACTGGCTTCTCTATTATCCTTCGGAGGGGTAAAGTGTTTTGTTAAAGGTCTCGACAGAGGTCTACAGCGGCCATAGAAATGACACTTCACTAAGACCTCATAGTAAGACATGCCATACTTCTATCTGACTGTCAAAGCCTGTCCTACTGAAAGCCGGGACGGTGGTTGCATTTACCTACTTGTATATTCTCTTCTCTCCCACCGCAGGTTTCGGCAATCTGGCGCCCTTCACCATGGAGGGAAAGGCCGTGTGTGTCGTGTATTCGGTCCTGGGGATCCCCCTCACCCTCCTGGTGCTGGGCGGCATCGGGGAGAAGATGGCCAACTGTGTGTACAAAGTCCGCAAGTGCAAGAATCCTTACTGCCATCATTCGTCCAAGGTGAGTACCTACGGGAAGTCTGTGATATAGGTTAGTGCAGTCTGTGATATAGGTTAGGGCAGTCTGTGATATAGTTTAGGGCAGTCTGTGATATAGGTTAGTGCAGTCTGTGATATAGTTTAGGGCAGTCTGAGATATAGTTTAGAGCAGTCTGAGATATAGTTTAGGGCAGTCTGAGATATAGTTTAAGGCAGTCTGTGATATAGTTTAGAGCAGTCTGTGATATAGTTTAGAGCAGTCTGTGATATAGTTTAGGGCAGCCGAGGGCAAATAACGATCTACGGGCCGTTTCAGAGTGAAGCACAGAGTTAGTCTCTTATATTATGAAGTTACATTAATTTCATATCAATTCGTTTCAATACTAAATACACATTGTTAAATGCTGTAAGAAATTCGCTAAAGCACAGGCGAAAGTTCAACAAAAACACATCATTTCATGATCTATTTACAATCAACAACTACTATGGCCACCATTTCTGTTCACTGCGGGCCTCATCATCATCACATGTCCGCTGCTCTGACGTCACACAGTCACCGCTTTCAACACGTAAATAATACGGTGCGCTGGTCTACGGGAATTCCCCAATCATGGCTCACTACCGAGCCCAGGATGAGAGTTAAAACATAATGTTCTACGGACCCCATGTGGACCGCGACTCATAAGGTTTACCCATACCCTTGGTTCAGCACCAATGTAGAATTCGGACCCATAGGCCGAGACGTTCCTGTGTATCTGGGGGGCCCTGGACAGAGATGTATGGGGTGGGTGGAGGGGCTAGTCAGATGTAACTATCTGGGCATCAAATTTAAAATAAATTAACATCTGCAGGACCACTTTTGCAGTGGTGACTCTAAGCAGTGGTGTATCGCCCCCTGCTTCCCCCCTCTCCATTGTCACACCTTTGGACGTGTATACAGCCCCGTAGCGTGAAAATTCTACAGCAGGGGCCAGGCATTCTACAGCAGGGGCCAGGTAATAGCAGGGGTGGGGGGGGGCAGGTAATACATTTTACTAAGTAGAACAAATAAGCAGAGGGGCCAGACAAAACGCAGGGGGCGGCCCCCCCCCAGCAAGCTACGGGCTTGCGTGTATACCTTTCAGGTATTTGTAATGAACAGTTTACCGCTTCAATATTCCATTAATGGCTTCCAATTTTGAGACACTAATGGTGATATCATTTGTCTTGCCACAAGGAGGTCGTTTGGTTTTAATTATTTTGTAAAAAAAAAAAAAATGTATGATGCAGAAAAATGTCAAAGAGCCAGGAAGCAAGTTACTCATTGATTTTGGTTACAGGCGGGTTACTGTGACCTTCTGTCATGAATTACACTTTCACATTTCGACCCCTGGAATTTATGACACTGTGCGTCTGTGTGTGTGTGTATGTGTTTGTGTGTGTGTCTGTGTGTGTGTATATGTGTGTGTTTGTGAGTGTGTGTGTGTGTGTATTTGTGTGTTTGTGTGTATGTGTGTATGTTTGTGTTTAACACCGCAGCTAATTGGGCTATATTTATTTATATTGTATTTTAATGAATGTTCATCATTTAAGGAAATAACACTTGCTACACATTTGATGCTACAGATTATTGTGTTTATGTATGTGATTGATTCTGCAGATGTTTGTGTTTATGTATGTGATTGATTCTACAGATGAGTGTGTTTATGTATGTGATTAATTCTACAGATGTGTGTTTATGTATGTGATTGCATATTTTGTTTGCGATTCTGTTGTATGCATGTATCGACGTCACGAATGCCTCTTCAAAATAATAATGAAAAATCGAATACATTCAAAAGCGTATTCGGTACTTAAAATGGACTACGACGAGATAATATAAGGAACAATACATTGAGTACACTCGATTACAGAACCCCCCCCCCGAACCCCCAAGCACATCCACACACCGGGTTGACACCATGTCTGGTTTTATTTAAACAATCAATGTGTCTGTACTTTTAATGGACACAAATAAATTGTGAAAATAGACCAACCATACAGCGGTACACGGTGATGTTCAAGACATCAAGATCTGTTCATCAATAATCAAGTTCTGCACTCGTGACTCTACAGCGATTCTCACACTATTAGTTTTGAGGTCTGTTTTTGCATTAAATCATACGAATACTATATGATGTATTATTTATTTTAATATCTGGAGATTTTGTCATGGGTCTTCATGAGGCAGCTCGTCCTTGTGGGGGTCTGAACCTGCGCCCTACCTGGTGCCTCTTTATGTTATTTTCCGTCTGAGTAGTGCAGCGCCTAAATTTTGATACACACAGTACAAACACGAAAATATGACGGCTTTCGGGGGAAAAAAAATCAAATTAAACTCTATATGCTAATTCTGTATAATTTATATTCTGTGGTCCATCAGTGGCCCTAGTACATTCATCTTTGACGGGGGCCCTTGTACATTCATCTTTGACGGGGGCCCTTGTACATTCATCTTTGACGGGGGCCCTGGCACATTCATCTTTGACGGGGGCTCATAAAGAAAACAGCAACCGAATAACGGGTCCCATCACAATGATTACGTGTTGAGTTAAAGATTTTTTAAAAATTGTATTATCTTCGCGAGACCCCGTCTGTTGAAAGAAATGTACAATAGTTGAATGAGTCAGGATAAACTTTCACTCAAACAAGGAACGTTGGAGTGTTCCAAAAAGTCTTGTAGACCCTGGTAGTAAAATTTGGGTGGGAGTGTATCAAACGTCTTGAGAACCTTTGTGGCGAAATTTTGGTTTTCTCTTCTTTTTTCTTTACGTCTGTTTCATCTTCGACAGAGTTGTCGTTCTTCAAACACTAATGACGTCACGCGAGCTGAACTTTTTTTTTTTTTGTGTTTGTGTGCATTGGTCGTGAATTGGATCAAGTCGGTCACAGGTCAATGAGAGCAGCTCAGCAGCCCCTGTGAGAGGAAGGGGAGTGGGTGGCCTGTAGTGAAAAGCTGGGGGGGGGGGGGGAGGTCGGAGCGGGATGGGTCGGGATGGAGATGACAGATAAGTGTCACGAATGGAGCTTGGGGGATTTGAGACCGATATCAAGACAGCCAACATACACCGAGGAGGGGAAAATTGCGAGACTGACAGAGAGATAAACTGTTTTGGCATCAAACAGAAAATAAATCTGGAATCTTCTTGATGATTTAAGTTTTGCTTTTCTCTATACATTATGAATTTGTCTCTACTTGCTGAAATGTCAGCAGTTTCTCTAATACAGCTAGGTAAACAAAGATATGAATTTCACGTTAGCTTTAATTAAAGTATTAATGTATATATGAAAAGCCATATGAAAACAG
This sequence comes from Bulinus truncatus, assembly GCA_021962125.1. Taxonomy (NCBI): domain Eukaryota; kingdom Metazoa; phylum Mollusca; class Gastropoda; family Planorbidae; genus Bulinus; species Bulinus truncatus. The sequence continues at coordinate 385,533 of JAGDYQ010000116.1, forward strand.
GGAAGGCCCAACTGGCAACTGTTAAAGAAACACCACGTGATGTTGGCCAGGGAGAGAACCAGTTTATAAGTTGCGTGTCAAATACTGTAACAGGAATAACTTTGAATTTAAGAGAAATAGATCTTCGTTTGGTCCTATCAAATAGCCTTGTGGGATTATTATATTTACCGATACATTATATATATATATATATATATATATATATATAAATATATATATATATATATATTAGGGCTGCTGATTAAACTGCGTTAATTTGCGATTAACGCGTCAAAAAACTTTTGCGATTTAAATTTTTAACGCAACACCTAAATGCGTTAATTTGACCAAAATACTGAATGTTCAAGAAATCGATAACAGTATTTCACTCAACAAATTTGAAGTTTATAGTTTAGTTCACTTATTAAGTAGATCTACCACCCAACCTGTCGCAATCCGCACGCACACACACACTCACCCCCAGGTATGTCGACAAAATCCCCACTTGTAATATAAGTGAAGATGTATTTGTTTTATAGCCCTACGACAAGTAAACTTCCTGCTCTATTCCAGGTCGATGTAAAAAGAGAAAAATTTCATTCACTAGTTTACATTATATACTGTAGTGTATTGTTGAAGTCAACTTGAAGGTAAAAAAAAATTAAGTGTATCACGAGCCAGGTTATAATTAGATCAAAATAACGAGATTCTAGAAATTTTGTATCATCATTTTTTGCGAAATTTTTTTTATCGCTTTAATAGTTTCATATACATGACACCTGTCAATCAAGGCCTAGACTGTACACGAGACAGTGGTTGTATTTTTCAGAATTATTGTGACACTGAGCTAAATTTAATATTTTATATCGGGCTGTTTTTTAACTGCAATTAAAGCGTAATTAATGCGTTAAAAATATGCGACTACATTTTTAACGCAAACATCAAAATGCGTTAAATTTTAGCCAAATGTTGTCATTTCAGTAATCAGTAATTAACCCAATTCTATAACCATAACTAGATCAGACAAGATTTAAAAAAAAGCAACAAAAAAAAAAAATACCCCGAACACAGAAACTGTCACGTCGACATAAAATCATAGCAGCCACATGGCCTTGAAACAATAGGAGTATCATTTCTTAATTCTAATTATGACCCTCAATGATACCATTAGTCAACATCTGCAGTAGCGTGCTCCTAGTTTGATAGACAGGTGCCATGATTTGGAAAAATGGGACAGAGGGGGTACGGTGGTTGGGTAAGCTATAAGTAACGTCATCTTTGTGGGGAGAGAAGCTGCTAAGTGTGTCAAAAATCTAACAGGATGGGAAAGGTGGGAATAAAAAAAACGCGTTAATAATAAGTAAGCAAGTGCTTTCTGGCTATACTATTATTTTATGAAGGAAAAGGCACATATGAGATATAAATGACGTGTGTATTTTGTTTTGGGATGGGAAGTGAAGGGGTAGGTACGGTAGTGGAGGGTTGGGTAAACAAGACATACGTGGGGGGGGGGGGGGGGCAAAGTGTAGCAAAATACGACAGGGATAGAGGAGAAGGGGTTGAAATAAGTCATTATCTCGGAACCTATGGTACGAGAAAAACATTTGTTTGGCATGGTTGTTGATTAAAACAAACTCGCATCACTTGACGTGATGGATACATGTCAAAAAATTGGTCCCAATAACTAACTCAACAGACATATGTACTAATGCTTAATAAATCTGTTACAATTAATTATACCTCTTTCGTAAATTAATCTGACTATTCTATTATACCAATATTATGCTATGATATTATGACTTACTAGTCTGAACACTAACAAAATGTTTTATATTGTGTCGATTAAAAAGTGCGTTAATTTGCGATTAAAATTTTTAATCATGCGTTAATTTTGATCAATTTTTTAATCGAAAAACAGCTCTAATATATATATATATATATATATATATATATATATATATATATATATATATATATATAAACTTAAAAAATAAAGCCTTTTATGAAAGTGCACTATAAAGTAAAACGATACTTCCTTTGGCTTGGATCTTACAAATATTACTGGCAATTATATTGGCTAAAAAATCATGAGTATCAGTATCGATGAACTATTTCGTTTATTTATATCGCACGCGTTAGTTGACTGCATTGGGCGCGAGTGTCACCATTGTGTTTGGGGTCCCCTACTCAAGTCACTCACAGAAAACAAAAAATAATTTATAAGATCTGTGGCGTAGGAAAGGTGCTGCGGGTTGTGTGGCCGCACAGGGGTGCCGTCCTAGAAAAGGGCGCCGAAAGAGCGCTACCTAATACCTGGGCACTTTGCAGATTGGGAATAGGGCGTCAAAAATGTAAATCTGCACAGGGCGCTACAGTTGCCAGCTCCGGCTCTGCTTGAGATCTATTGGTTGTCTTATGACTAATTATTCATGACGCAGAGTTCATTAGTGTAATTACCGGAAAAGGTAAACAGGTCAAGTAATCACATAATTAAGTCTATATTCCATCTCGGTAATGAGTGGTGAGAAAATTACTCTCTATGGAGACAATCAATTTCTCGTTAGAAAAATTAAATTACAGAATATTTAAATAAATGACCCAGATATGACAATTATTTAAAATAAAATTTTGTCTTGCCTAAAATACCATCAAAATAAATGTGGCTATTATAAATAAAATAAAACAAATAAATTGTTTGGGGGGGGGGGGGGAGGGGACGAGAATTACGTTTATAAATAAATACACTAATATAATTTCTTAAAAAGCTTTTACAAAATTAAATCTCAGCTTGTGATCTGAACAGTTTGATTCGTTATTCTAGGATTGATTCATGTTTTGATTGTTTTTGTTCATTAAAGAAAAAAGGAAAAATAAATTATCGTCTGTTAATCAAAACGTTTCTTTGCGTTCGCATTTATTCCCCTTTGACTCCAAAGGCTAATTAAAAATGAAATAAGTTTGCAGTCTCGAATATTTACGGAGAAAATAAAAAATCGTTTTAAATAAATAAAGTGTGATATTTGAATTACAATAAGATTTAGCATTTTTATGAAAAGATGACGTCATCGAAGTTTGCTGAATACAATTGTTAATCACGTCACGTAACATTTTTTCAGCAAAGCCATATGAGGACGGGGAAGGCCCCCAACTGGCAACTGTTAAAGAAACACCACGTGATGTTGGCCAGGGAGAGAACCAGTTTATAAAAGTTGCGTGCCAAATACTGTAACATGAATAATTTTGAATTTAAGAGGAATAGATCTTCATTTGGTCCTATCAGATAGCCAGCCTTGTGGGATTATTATATTTACCGGTATTTGGAATTACACATGACTATATAATCAGTGGCTCTCATAGTGTGAGTCTCGGGTTGTTGTTTTTTTTTTTAATCCGGTCAACAACATTTTAAACATTGTTTAGTCCAGAAAACTTTTATTCTTTTTTTTTATGAGTGGGTCTCAAAGAACGCACATATTTCTTAGTGGGTCGCGCAACATGGAAGTTTGAGAATATCTGATACAAACGGTTTGGTTTTGTGTGACGTGGAAAAAAAACATTTTAAATGGGCACAAGCAATAAAAGAATAGATAGATGTAACAATGTCGCCAGAACAAAACCATTTATGGTTAGAACTACAATACGGGTGTACGGCAGGGGTGGGTTAATTTTTTTAAACCCGTGGGCCACGGTGGTTTCTTAAATATGACAAAAAGGGCAAGATTAAGAGGGACGAGTGGGGTATTTATGTGGAATGTTTATGTGAAGTGTTTACGTGGAGTGTTTATGTGGAGTGTTTATGTGGAGTGTTAATTGTAGTGTTTATGTGGAGTGTTTACGTGGAGTGTTTACGTGGAGTGTTCATGTGGAGTGTTTACGTGGAGTGTTCATGTGGAGTGTTTACGTGGAGTGTTTACGTGCAGTGTTTACGTGGAGTGTTTATGTGGAGCTCCCGTCTTACGCAAGTGAAATTTGTTGTTCTATTTCTCCCGCTGTTTCTCGCTATACGCTCGGGCGGTGCACACCGAACGTCAGTCAAGTTTAAATAAAATCCTCGCTCTGTTATTGGCTCTCCACTGTCAGAGCCGTTATGAAGGGAAGAGACTTAAAGATCTTAGAACTGACACACGTTAACCCAAACATGTTAAACTGACACATGTTAAGCAGACACAGGTTAAACAGACACAAGTTAAACTGACACATGTTGAACTGACACACGTTAAGCTGATACAGGTTAATCTGACACCGGTTAAAACTGACACAGGTTAAACTGGAACACGTTAAACTGACACAGGTTAAACCGGCAAGCCTTAAACCGACACGGATTAAACAACCACAGGCTAAACTGGCACAAGCTGAACTGACACACGCTCAACTGATACTTTTACTCAGTGCTACATTTTGGACTAATTGTACTCAGAGATCAACACAAAACTGTGCCGACCAGTCAACGCACTACACGACCCACAAGAGATAACAAAAAAATCAGACCAAAGAGTGATCCCCACCCACCCAGTCCATCCACCAACCCCCTCTCCCTCCCCTTCCTTACTTTCTTTTTTTTTTTTGGTCTGTGACTTCCATTTTTCCTGTTCCAGATATTGGACGACATATGTCAGACAAATAAATCTAGACTAGAAGACAAAAGGTTTCCCCCACCCACCCCCACATCCGACTACATCTCTTTACACAAAGTGGTTTACGTGTCACCAGGTCGGTGGTCAGTTGACAGTGTACAATTGTTGGGTGGGAGTGGACATGTGGTGGATGTCTTCTATTCTTTTATTTATTTATCCCCCCCCTCTCCAACTCCACCCCCCGGGACGTTTCTTTGTTATTTAGAGAATTTTTAATGATTGCCAATTCGGTGTTGAAATATTTTAAACTGACTTAACATAAACAAAAGCAGAGGGCTCACGACTATCTTTAAAAGTCTCTGGGCAACAGTTATCTCGGGATGTTTATGTCTATGACCAGTCCGGCCCATCACCGGCCTCCCCCTGGGTCGCACCCCCCCACCCCCCCCAAATCTCTCCGAAAGTCCTTGCCTCCCAGGACCGTAAGAAAGTCCCAGTGTGAAGGTATGCGGGTGTAGCTGAGTGTGTGTATATGTGGAGTGTGGGGTGTGTGTGTGTGTGTGTGTGCGAATGCGCGTGTGTGAGTGTGTGTGTCTATGTGTGTGCGAATGTGTGTGTGTGCGAATGTGTGTGTGTGAGTGTGTGTGAGTGAAGGACACTGACCGTGCCCACCTCTCTGGGCGCAATGTGCACACTCTCTCTTTTTTAATCCACATATATACACACACACAACCACACACACACACACACACACACACAGCACACAGAGACAGAGTGTGTCACTGTAACTCAAGATGTTGGAAATCTGGACAATTGGTATACTGACCAGGCTTGCAACCTTCTCGACCACATAGTTAGTCTCAAAGTAAACCGTTGAAGTCAATACCATTCAAAGTAAACCATCAATTAAGTCAAAAGATTCAAAGTAAACCTTTGGCCAAGTCAAAACGACTCATAGTAAACCTTTGGTCAAGTCAAAATGACTCAAAGTAAACCTTTGGCCAAGTCAAAATGACTCAAAGTAAACCTTTGGTCAAGTCAAAACGACTCAAAGTAAACCTTTGATCAAGTCAAAACGACTCACAGTAAACCTTTGATCAAGTCAAAACGACTCAAAGTAAACCTTTCGCCAAGTCAAAACAAGAGGAGCGAATCTTTTAAAAGTACAAAGTAATCGAATCTAACCAATCAGTCCGACTGTCTTGATGTGTCTGTGGGCCGGTTCTTCTTTTTACGTATCTGTTTGTTTTGTGACTTCCAGTGACCATTAGACTAACTCCCTAATACAGAGATACTAAAAGACATCTCCCTCCGTCCCTCCCTCCCTCTACCCACGATCACGCCACAACACTCCAGCTCCCCCCCCCCTTTCACCCTAACTTAACGGACTAGTTCCTCCATTATCAAGGGAGACAATCCTTACAGTATTTGACTGACGGAAGTAAACAATGTGTGTTAACACCATCTCCCTATCCACACGACACTAAAACAGTTTTTTTTTTTTTAAAGACAGAAAACTGCTATTGGCCCCATGAGTTATAGGCCCAATGAGCTATCAGCTTATAGATTCAATGAATTATAGGCCCTGTTAGTTATAGGCATATAGTCTCAATGAGTTATAGGCCTTGTTAGCTATAAGCATATAGTCTCAATGAGTTATAGGCCCTGTTAGCTATAGGCATATAGTCTCAATGAGTTATAGGCCCTGTTAGCTATAGGCATACAGTCTCAATGAGTTATAGGCCCTGTTAGCTATAGGCTTATAGATTCAATGAGTTATAGGCCCTGTTAGCTATAGGCTTATAGATTCAATGAGTTATAGGCCCTGCTAGCTATAGGCTTATAGATTCAATGTTATATGCCCTGTTAGCTATAGGCTTATAGTCTCAATGAGCTATATATATAGGCCCACAACGAGTGCGTGGTTTAGATTGATACAGCCAACTGTAAAAGGCTTATTGACGGGGATATAGACCAAAATTGAAAAAAATAAAACTATTCTTTTTTGTTTTTTGTTTAAAGCTCTGTGAATCAGTAACAGAAACTAAAGTCAGATTAACAAGTGGTAGGCGTGGGGGAAGAAAATGCTTTCGCCCTCTAGGGCAAGTCATTAACCAGTGACCTGTGTCCATCTATGGTCGTTTAACCTTTAGGGCCAGTCAGCCACCGGTGACATGTGTTGATCTCCATTAGTTTAGCGTGAGATAACGTCACATTGATTGGGGTGGGGGGTGAACGGTGGGGTAGAGTACGGCCAAGGGAAACAACTCATTTTGTTATCAAATTGTACATTTTACAACGCACGGATAGACTCATATCAATGGATGATTGGTTGGATGTGTTGACGGATAGACATATATCAATGAACGATTGGTTGGATGTGCTGACGGATAGACGTATATCAATGAACGATTTGTTGGATGTGTTGACGGATAGACAATTATCAATGAACGATTATTTCTATGTGTTAACGGATAGACATGTATCAATGAACGATTGGTTGGATGTGTTGACGGATAGACAATTATCAATGAACGATTATTTCTATGTGTTAACGGATAGACATGTATCAATGAACGATTGGTTGGATGTGTTGACGGATGGTTTGGTAGACAAACATACTGACAGATGGACAGACTGACAGAAGAAAGGTTGATAAGGTGGAGAGATACTACATGATGGATTTATACATGGATAGATGCACTGGCGAACAAAAAGAGAGTCAGACAGACAGACTGACCATCAAACAACCGGTTTGACAGACACAAAGCTCGACAGATAAACAGTCCTATAAACAAATAATCAGGTAGATAAATACTCAGATAAACAAACAGTCAGACAGACAAACAGTCAGATAGACAAACAGTCAGACAGACATACAGTCAGACAGACAAACGGTAAGAAAGATTTTTTTTAAAAGTCCGACAGACAGTCAAACTGATGTAAAATCCAATAGAAAAAAAAATCAGCCAGACTTAAAAAAAAATAAAAAACAGACAAATAAATAGACAGACAGACAAATATTCTGCCAACACTCGGCTTGCCACTTCTGCTTTGATTTTATAATTATGAAAGACTCAATCGAACATTTCTGCTACTACCTGAATTTTTTCACATCTCCTTCTTAAAGTTCGGCCAATTAATTTCCATCGCGTTGGTCCCAGTTTTATTCCGTTTTTAAAACTTCTTTCTATTTTTGTATACGCACTAGTTAGAAGACCAAACGTGACCATTATATTAGGGTATAAGGAACATGACATATATAAATTATATTAGGGTATAAGGAACATGACATAGTTAAATTTTATTTTTTTTCAGAATTTTTTTTTTCAGGATTAGGGTTAGGGATAGGGTTAGGGATAGGGTTAGGGATAGGGATAGGGTTAGGGATAGAGTTAGGGATAGGGTTAGGGATAGGGATAGAGATAGATATCAATTTGCGCGAAAATCCCCGGAAACAGAAAAAAAAAATAAACGTTTGGTCTACCGTACATATGCTATGAGAAGACCAAACGTTTGGTCGAGTAACAAGTGCCTTTTGAATAAACTCAGACCAGGCGGAAGTCTTTTTTGATATTTCTCGAACTGAATCAATAAATTCTTGCCATTAACTTTAATAAAAAAAATGAAGAACTAATTTCTAGGTGTAAATTATAAAACCGCAAATAAACTAACAAAAAGCAGAAATACAGAATTTCGTTAAACATCAGGACCGTAGACGAGGAAAGGAATGAAACAATGAACTGAACGCCAGCGGTGACATTTGATGGTAACAGTGCTGGAAGGGGGGGGGGGTAAAATACTATAAACCAGCGGGTCTCATCCTTTTGTTGCGACTGTACCCCCACAGTGTGTGAAAGTATGTCTGCGGGGCGCGGATACCTCTCACACGTAAGTTCGCAAATAATTGTCATTATTATCATTATGGAATATTAAGCGCACATTTTTAGTGCGATACTTGGTCACGTGGTTTGGTGATGAGTCACGCTGTGAACTGGCGACTTTTAAAAAAAAAAAAAATCTTGGTTGTTTAGAACGAAAATTAAATGTTTCTGCGTAACACTGCAAAACCTTTCCAATACCCCGCGGCGTACGTGTACCATCGGATGAAAAACCTCTGCTGTAAAACGTTTTTATTTGACAATTCTCTTTAACGATAATGGAGAGATGTTTTAACAACTATGACGCGATATTTGTTGGCATTTCTCTTTATGGTTTTAGTCATTGAGGACATATTGTCATTGATGGCATATTGTCATTGATGACGTATCGGAGATAGTAACGTAGTAAATGTCCTTCCTATTTTACTTTAAGGGACAGATGTTTATCTTTTGATCTTATGTGCCAGAGGTTCTCAATCTTTTACGTGACCCACTTTGAGTACTGTTTGGTTTTCGTGACCCACTTTGAGTACTGTTTGGTTTTCGTGACCCACTTTGAGTACTGTTTGGTTTTCGTGACCCACTTTGAGTACTGTTTGGTTTTCGTGACCCACTTTGAGTACTGTTTGGTTTTCGCGACCCACTTTGAGTACTGTTTGGTTTTCGTGACCCACTTTGAGTACTGTTTGGTTTTCTTGAACCACTTTGAGTACTTTTTGGTTTTCGTGACCCACTTTGAGTACTGTATGGTTTTCGTGACCCACTTTGAGTACTGTTTGGTTTTCGAGACCCACTTTGTGTACTGTTTGGTTTGCCTCGCCCACCAGAAAAGGTAAAACAGAATACCTGACTTTTATGATGGAAATGACAATCTTTTTAATCTGATATATAATTATATTAAAATAACAGATATGTGTAGCTAAACATATTTATTTAAATACATTTTTTTTGTTAGTTTCAATTTTTTTTTTAAAATTTTAACGCATTGATTTTTAATTGCAACAGATGGAATGATTATGATGTGACACTGGCAGTCATCTTCTGCTAATTATGTGAAACACATGTATTTTATTTATTTTATTGTCTAAAGCTTTAGAAAATAATCGATAGAGAAACAACATGTAGGCTGCATATAACAATTATCCAAGAACTCAGACTCCCATTTATGGCGGTCATAATATTTCTAAGCGGGGGGGGGGGAGCGGAGGGAGGGGGCATGCGATAGTCATACGAGAGGCCCCAGGGCGATTGTTCTAGCCAGGTAAACAACACAAGACTCCAACCACTTGAACTCACCTATTCGCACGTAGACGCGCACCAAGCGAATGATCCAAAAATTCAAGTTACATAACTCCGAAGGCAATGTAACAGCATTGAACATAGTCCACAACATTTCTTTAAATGACGTCAACATGATGCTCGAGCAAATCTCGGTAATCTCTAACCCAAAAGACAGTTTCTCAATGCACTGAGCTTACGTTAGCCTTCACTTCTGCTTTAAAGAATAAAAAAGACTACAGTACTTCTACACCGTAATATTCAAACTATTTAATATACACAACAATAATATAACAATACAAATTATTGTAAATGTTTTGGTTTTGGTAACGCTGATCATAAATAGCTCACTACAGATGTGATGAAGTTTTGTTTACCAAAGTTGCTCATTTTGAAACGAAATTTACGAAGTGAAGGGGGGGGGGGCGGACTTAAAAAAAAGGGGGATGGGAAGCTTCAAACGGCTGTGTCCTTGACACAAATTTAATGTGGCGTCTACGGGGATGTGGGAGATGGATGTGGGGGTGAATGATTAATGCTTCTGAAATTCAATGTACTTTGTTCGTGTGAAATCAACTTTTTTTTTCTTACTGATCCTAGAAATGTACGATACAATGTCCAATTCCATTCCCATCAAACCAAAGCACCACTCCCCCATCCGTGCATCTTAAATTAATTTATAATTGACTCCAGCTGTCGTCACTGTAAAACGTTCCGTTCTTCTGCCCACCCCACCTTCCCCCAAAACCGACTGTCTTCTCGGCTAAACAAAATGGATGCAAAAAAAAAAAAATGTATAAAGTAATTGATTAATATTATTACTCGTCTGCTTTATAAAAAAACATGTTTTTTGGCAATGAAATAAGTATTTTGATGTCAAGCAATGATCTTAAAATAAAAGAAAACAAAACTACAATTCTTTATCAAATTTAATTTAATGAAGCAGACGTCCATTTGATGCTCTCTATTATGAATATTCAAATTTTGAGGTCAAGTTGATATGCTATATATTTAAAAAAATAATGTTTCCATCAGTCCTAGATGAAAGATTTTTAAAATAGCCACCTGTCTAATTAAATGTCTAGATAATTTGGACTGACCTATATAAGACATTTGTTACAACACTCATTTTGACTTTTTGTGTTAATAAATATTTGGTTTATCAGACAGGCCAACTTGGCAAACGAAAATCAATAACAAGCCAGGGAATCGTGCAAATTTCATGTCAATCAAAGCAAATTGAATAAACTAAAAAAATAAAAATAATTAAATTCTCACAACATCCTGCGCTTCTGTTTAATTGTTGTGTTTTTGTTGTTATTTTTGTATGGCTTCTTATTGATTTTTTCTTCAATGTTCGTTTTTAGTTTTAATTTTGCAAATAAGGATGTGCATTTTGAGAATGTTTATCCAGTGGTTTGATCAGGAATCCACCTTTTGTTTATATTTGTTAGTTGTTGTTGGTTGTTATGTTAAAATATCAAGTACATAAGAATATTACGTCATAGTTTCTAAGTGAATAAAGATAGATCATTCATTAGCTCGGTTGTCCGTTCTAGACCTCTCGGTTAGCTTGACTGTCACATAGGATTCGAAAATAGCTACCTTCGAATCGTAGCCTTTTAGCCCATCCAGGCTGATCATTTGAACTCATTTGAACCTCAGAGGAAATAGAAGCTCTACAATACTGGTACTTTATAGAGATTTGAACCCACAGCTCATACCTAAGCTCGTCACAACCACTAAACCACATGATAAAAGAAAAAAACAACTCTCATGTACCACCGCTTTATATGGATTAGAACCCACTACCTTAACTTTAACCAACCAGGCTCTGCGTTTTACCACCACTCAATCACAAAAATTAATCAACATTGTGTTATACCGATTGCCGGAACACCATAAAACCACAAGCCAAATGAAGAAACCAACAAGCCAAATGAAGAAACCAACAAGCCAAATTAAGAAACCAACAAGCCAAATGAAGAAACCAACAAGCCAAATTAAGAAACCAACAAGCCAAATGAATAAACCAACAAGCCAAATTAAGAAACCAATAAATCAAATTAAGAAACCAACAAGTCAACATAACAAAGGAATGATTATCAAGTACAATCAGTCCATGTCTGTTCTCACTCTTGATATGTCATGTGTCATATGTATGTCATCCCAGAAATGTCGATGGGTATGAATAATTTCTTTTTTTCTTCCGCCATCAGGTGAACCGGATGTTGAATGTGTTCTACGTCATGAGTATGGGCGTGGCCCTAATCTTTCTGGCGCCCGCGGCGATGTTCACTTATGTGGAGCAGTGGCACTTCCTGGAGTCGTTGTACTTCTGCTACACCACGCTGAGTACTATAGGATTTGGTGATTACGTTATAGGTGAGTTGGTGATATTAAAGTGCCATATGACCTTGAAAAAGACGCAGTTGCATGCCCTTGCAACAGACTTAGTGATATGACCTTGAAACAGACTTAGTTATATGACCTTGCAACAGAATTAGTTACAAGCCCTTGCAACAGAGTTAGTTACATGACCTTGAAACAGAATTAGTTACATGACCTTGAAACAGAATTAGTTACATGACCTTGAAACAGACTTAGTTACATGACCTTGAAATAGATTTAGTTACATGACCTTGAAACAGACTTGGTTACATGACCTTGCAACAGACTTAGTTACATGACCTTGAAACACACTTAGTTACATGACCTAGCATCACGACCTAGACACATGCTCCATTTACCTGTCCAAGCCACATGATCCAGCCACATGACCCAGTCACAGTCTTAGTCACATGTTTAAGCTACATACTTAAATAACATGTCTCATCCACATGACTTGAACCAATCGCCATAGACAGAACCATTCAAAGGGCCCCTAAAGGTAACTTAGCCCAAGAGCCCCCCCTTCACCAGCCCCGCTAAAAAAATGTTAGTACGACCCTGCACACAGTTATCCACAAAATCAGTCATCCACAATGCCACACAAAGAAGAAAGCCTCATACCCACCATTACACACACGCGCACATAACGCCCCAGACAAACACACAAAACTCCACACCCACCATTGCACACACACACACACAACGCCCCAGACAAACACACAAAGACCCACACCCACCATTGCATACACACACACAACGCCCCAGACAAACACACAAAGCTCCACACCCACCATTGCACACACACACACACGCAACGCCCCAGACAAACACACAAAGCCCCACACCCACCATTGCACACACACACACACAAACACGCAGCGCCCCAGACAAACACACAACGCCCCAGACGAACACACAAAGCCCCACACCCACCATTGCACACACACGCACACACACACGCAGCGCCCCAGACATGCACACAACGCCCCAGACAAACACACAACGCCCCAGACAAACACACAAAACTCCACACCGACAATTGCACACACACACACGCAATGCCCCAGACAAACACAGAAAGCCCCACACCCACCATTGCACACACACACACACAAACACGCAACGCCCCAGACAAACACAGAAAGCCCCACACCCACCATTGCACACACACACATACACAAACACGCAGCGCCCCAGACAAACACACAACGCCCCAGACAAACACACAAAGCCCCAGACAAACACACAAAGCTCCACACCCACCATTGCACACACACACACACGCAACGCACCAGACAAACACAGAAAGCCCCACACCCACCATTGCACACACACACACAAACACGCAGCGCCCAAGACAAACACACAACGCCCCAGACAAACACACAACGCCCCAGACGAACACACAAAGCCCCACACCCACCATTGCACACACACGCACACACACACGCAGCGCCCCAGACAAACACACAACGCCCCAGACAAACACACAACGCCCCAGATAAACACACAAAGCCCCACACCCACCATTGCACACACACACACATACGCAACGCCCCAGACAAACACACAACGCCCCAGACAAACACACAAAGACCTACACCCACCATTGCACACACACAAACACACAGCGCCCCAGACAAACACACAACGCCCCAGACAAACACACAAAGCCCCACACCCACCATTGCACACACACACACGCGCAGCGCCCCAGACAAACACACAACGCCCTAGACAAACACACAACGCCCCAGACAAACACACAACGCCCCAGACAAACACACAAAGCCCCACACCCACCATTGCACACACACACACAACGCTCCAGACAAACACACAACGCCCCAGACAAACACACAACACCCCAGACAAACACACAACCCCCCAGACAAACACACAACGCCCCAGACGAACACACAAAGCCCCAGACAAACACAAAGCCCCACACCCACTATTGCACACACACACGCACACACACACAACTCTACGCCCCTGAACTCATTGACTCTCCTCCTTCTATTCTCCCCCCCCCCCAGGTATTCACGAGACCCGCTTCAACAACGTCTACGCCCACGAGTTCTACGAGGTGTTCGCCTACGTGTGGATCCTGGTGGGACTGGCCTACCTGTCCCTGGTCTACAGGTACATCACGGACACCATGGTGGCCAACGCCCAGAAGGTGGAGAGGAACACCATCAAGCGGTTGGGGGTGGGTACGTTTTCATCCTCCTCGCCCCCCAGTCCCCCCACTCACCAAACCTCAACTTACACATCTGCCCTTGCTTCTCTCCCATTCTCGTCATGTTCTTTTAACAGCTCTGAAATATTCCCCACATGTCAGATGTCACATTTTATTTCAAGTAGGACCGATTTATAATTTCTGTGTAGGATGTTATTTGTGAATGATCCTTTTTTATCTAGTTATAGTTGGCGTTCATGTTTAGCATTTTTCAATGTCCTTTGATTCATAAATAAAACTAATCAGATTAGATCAAAATTATATTGTGAAAAAATACAGTTTATCATCTAAGGGCATTTTAAATGTAAAATCTAAAACAAAACAAAAAAATGCTGGGTTTTATTTAAGTTTTTTATCATTTCTTAATTCGTTTCTTTTTTTCTGTTTAACTATTTAATTTTTTATTTTTATTTTTATTTTTCTATATATACGTCAAAAGTTTTTATTCGTTAAGAAGAAAGTTGTCCAAGTTTTGTAATTCACTTTATATTTATAACTGGTAGACGCCCTTCTTTTGAGGACGCAGACTGTAGCGCTCAATTCCAGCGTTTTTCTATAATACGTGAAACCTTTAGGATATTGTCCCTGTCCAGTTTGTGTTCTTATCAGTATAGACCTAACAAAGTGTGATACAATTAGAAACATCCAATTGAGAACAAAACTCTTGCACTCTCTCACTCACACAGTTATTTCTTCCTGTCTTTTGTCTTCTTTCCTTTTTTTTTTCTTACTTTCAATTACCAAAAATGTGTTCTCTTTTTCCAAGTGTGAAATCTTTTTCTTTGATAGCACGTAACGTCATGTCGTCTGGGATCCATCTCACGTGACATCCATTTCACAAACTCGAGTGGCTGAACGTACGCAGATTGGACTTCACATGTATAATTCTTTGTAATCTGTTCTTTACACAAAACATTTTTTTTAATTCTGTGTTTAAATTCTTCGAACATTCTGTGTTCTATTGTTTTCAAACATTTTGTAATCAAATAGCTAGAGTATGTCGAAATCTTGCGTTACAATTTTTCAACTTGCACCTTAATTACCTGTCTTAAAATGAGACCTTTCATGTCGCCTGCTACTCCTGACGCCTGCTACCATTTGACTAATATCTGACCATTCATCTATGCATGACCAGATGTTTCATTTCATTGTTTACTATTTTAAATTGTACTTATTTCATGACTATATCGAGTTTTTTTTTCTTTTTAAATTAAATTATTGTGTTTTTATTATGTAACTGATGTTTGTTTCATTGTATATAGATAGATAGATAGATAGATAGATAGATAGATAGATAGATAGATAGATAGATAGATAGATAGATAGATAGATAGATAGATAGATAGATAGATAGATAGATAGATAGATAGATAGATAGATAGATAGATAGATAGATAGATAGATAGATAGATAGATAGATAGATAGATAGATAGATAGATAGATAGATAGATAGATTTTTGTGTAAATAACCAATTTTTTTTCTATATTTTTATCTTTTTTAAAGTTTTCTACATTTGATTTTAGATTTTGTTTTTATCGATGTATATATTGTACTAACATTATACTTGTAGCTTGTACTAACATAATACCTGTAGCTTTAACTAATATACAATGTACTAACATACAGGCCGAGAGGGGGGCAGGGGGCTCATTGCCAGGGGGCCCGCATCTGTAAGGGGGCACGGCCGCCCCTACCATGTCAATTTGTTCACGACTTATTGTTTATTAAGGGGCCCGCAATGATGTCCTGCCCTGGGGCCCGTGTTGGCTCTCGGTGCCACTGCTGACATAATACATGTAGCTTTAACTAATCGTATATAAATCTTAAGAAACTAACTCGTCTATTTAAAATAGGGAACCATGGTAGATAAGCAAAGTAGGTTAGTTGCGACCATTGGGGGCGACAACTTGGGCCCAGCGCCTGAGATGGTGCCCCCCACCCCGCTTAGACATTTTTAACACACTGTTTTAGGCCCCCGCAAATGGAACTCACATTAAGCAAAGAAAATGGCACTCGCCCTCGGGCCCCCTCGTACTAAAAAGGCCGTCTCTGTCTATATGACCGCAAAAGGCCCCCCACTAACATAGATGCGCCTATCCTTTACCAGCATCTGGTGGTATTTAAAACATTAACAGCTAATAATATTCTTAGCGTTCAGACACTTCAGTGACTTATCAGAATAAAGGGAGAGTAACATTTTAGAAAGGTTTATTCAGTCTAAAGAGTCATTGCCCTTTAATTTTTGCCGACGTTCAGCTAATAGATTTGTCTCCCCCTTAATAGGAGAACGGTGTTCTTCAAACTCCAGCAAATCGTCTTTTTCCGGAATTCAACCGAAATCGAGGCTGGGGGGGGGGGGACAGCTAACGTGACACAGTTATTGCGTAATGCTAAGGTTACGTAAACATGCGTTATTTTAGTATTTCTTTCTTTCAAAGCATTTAAAAACATGGACCCCAAAATTTGAAAAACACGGAATGCTCTTTAGTTGAGTCCAGAAAAATCTAACGATTTTTTTTTTTTAATCGGACAAAGAAATAAATTTAACATTTTCAAATAAATAAAAACAAACTTGCAAAAATCAACAGTTTTTTTATGCCATTGTTTTGTTCTTTTACAAATAAACACACTTATGTAACAGGTTAAACAAAAAAAGTTAATTTCCTTTTCTCGTAAAGAGCCATCGGGGCAGACGATGTGTAAAACTAATCTATTCCTGTAACCTCGGCATATTAAGGGGGTGGTGTGATTTTACAACTAATTTCTCGTGGAATAATTCTCTTGATTCACACCGATGATCGAACCTGGGACTCCCAGGTCGACACATGAGAGCTATACTCCACTCTGCCATCCGTCCACACACTTAACATTAAATATTGTTACCGCCAGAGACGCCCAAGGTTGTGTGTAACTCTGGGAGGGGGGGGGGGCATGTAGAGCCCAACTGTTTTCCCCACAAGACCCAACTTCTTTATGTCCTATTCGATTTCTTCCAACGTTTCAAGAGCCCATTATTTTATTTTGGGGGAATGGGTGGTCATGCGGTGTACAACGCTCGACCGGTTCAAACCTCAGTGAAAACCTTGGGATTTTTTTCCAGTCCTGGTGACAGTCCCCAAGTCCACCCAGCTTTAAATTGGGTCAACCTGACTTTAAAGTTAACACGGCGGCTGTGTGTTGTGCTGGCCACACAATCCCTCAATTTGCCCGTGGCGACTGAAACAGGTGAATTCTACACTTCATCTGCCCCGATTAGCCCTTTGGGGCTAAAAGAAAATCTCTAAATCTCCATATTCAAACCGAATTTACTCCGCCTCTGGTTATCATACGTTCAACATAGGCTGTAAACATCGAGGTGGGCGGAACGACAGGAGCCCGCCCTGGCCCCACGCCTCTAAAGGGACCAACATTCAATTTATATATATATATATATATTTATGTTTCCCGTCTCTTGCTTAATAAGGGGCGAATCGTGCCCCCCCTCATAACTGTGCACGTGTGCGCGCGCACAAAGCTCGCCTAGCCTGCACACTCACATTACAACAGAACTCACACACATGTTTCGTGGAGTACGAGTCTATACCAGCACAGTTTCACCCAGCCCGCCACTCTTTTCAGAATGAATTAGCCCCCCCCCCCGGGGCCTTGTATGTTGTGATGTCAGCCCTTCATATATGTCAGCTCTTGTTTACACTCCATTCATACACTATTGGGTCAAATTTAACAGCCCAATGTGGCCCGCGAATCAAAATAATTTGCCCACCCCTGGTCAATATTGTTAGGTCCTGCGCGGTCGATATCACATGGCGCACACGGGGGGGGGGGATAATTTGGAGGACTCAAGATGAATTTATTTTTTATTGTTTGCGTCCGGTGCTTCGATTCCTGTTAAATCTCATTCTCAGAGCTCCCCCTCCCCAACATGTACGTCTTGCGTCTGGGGCCCAAAAATAAAAATAAAATAATCTCTGTCTAGGGTCCCCCCAAATAATGAGTCCGGCTCTGTTAGCAGGACAAAGACATGTGGACCATACATTACATTTATGTGTGTTTGTGTGTGTGTGTGTATGTGTGTGTGTGTGTGTGTGTGTGTATGGGGGTGTGTAAATGTATTAACAAATGCACTTCACGCGATACATTTGTGTAAAGGGTATCTCTATATGATTTCAAGTATACCCACTGATAAACATAAACAAACACACACACACACACACAACATGACTGAGCACAAAAAAATGGGGGAGGGAGGGGAGACAGAGCTGTGCTACAGAGACAACCGTATGGGGAAAAGGCGGGGGGGGGGGGGGTAGTGGAGAATGATTCCCCCCGAAGCGCTGACGTCAGTTGTCGTCTGCTTTCATTTCTGTGAACTGTGAAGTGATATTGACCCCAGGCCGTTCTGTCCTGTGACGTCATCTCCCATTGTCCGTCTTGTCTACACAATGACAGTCCATGGGTCGGTGAATGAGACAGACGTTGAGAGTAAAAAACAGAGATAGAGAGATTACATTTTGATAGATAAAAGAGGTAATTTAGGAGGCCCAAGACAAAGTTAGATTCGGGGGCCCTGGTGTAAGTTACATATGGGGGCACTAAGCAGAGCCGTTCTTATATTTTTGGGGCCTTTGTCAAAGGGACGTTCGGGGGCCCAAGGCAAAGTTAGACTTGGGGGCCCTGGGGTAAGCTACATAAGTTGGCTCTAAGCAGAGACGTTGTTACATTTTAGGGGGGGGGGTCTTTGTCAAAGGGACATTCGGGGATAGGTAAATATGGGGTGCCCTAGGAAAGAACACTGTTAAGACTTCCACCTGAAAATCCTGGGCCGCATATAATCTCTGACGATATTCCACTAAAATGTTTGTATTTTTTGATCATACCAAAGTTTAAGTCCGATAGGATGTCCATTAGCTGGAGGATGGTGGGGGGGTTGGGAAGGGGGGGCTTCGAAGCCACCTAGTTGACGTATCCTGAAGAAGAGCTCTCACTGGGCCACGAATCATGTACAATCCAAGTACCAATCATGTCAGAGGAACATTCTGTATTTGACATTCCAGTTGTAAACCTAATAGAAAAATGAAAGATTGTAAAAAAAAAAAAATACTTTTTTTGAAAAGTGGGAATAGATCTCAGAAGTGATTTGTTGTAATCATTTATTATATGGGACGGATGGCCGAGTTGTGTAGATACTCGACTGTCGACCTGAGAGTTCTGGGTTCGATCCTCGCTGAGAACCATGGAATTTTTCCAGGTATTAATTGGTGCAAAGTCGTCGCACAAGTCCCACAAGTCCACCAAGCTTTAAATGGGTACCCAACTTTAAGTTGGGGAAGTAAAGGCGGCTGGGCGCCCAGGTCATAGAAACAGATGAATTTTAGATTACATCTGCCCCAATGGCCCGCTAGGGCTAAGGGAACTTTATTTAACTTTAATCATTTTATTAGCAAAAAATTGACATGAACTTGTCATTATATTAGTGAACCATTATCTCACATTACTTGTTGAGAGTGAAAAGAAAAAAAAATGAAACAAAGTACTTTTCTAAAGGTTGTTAAGTCTAAGATAGAAATGTGGGAGGAACAGACAAGTGGAGAAAATAGGGGCATAGAAATAATGGCTTGAGGGGAAACAGAAAGATTGAACGACGAGAGAGAGAGAGGCAGAGCGAGAGAGAGAGAGAGAGAGAGAGGAATCGTTCATCCGATAGACGAAAAAATTACATTGAAACTAAAAATCCAATAAAGAAAAGTTCAAAGTTCATCGGTTGCCTGGCAACAAAGCGCAAATGTTGCAGACGTTATTTTGGTGTTTCTATTTATAGAAATGGATTTTGCTTGGAAAATAAAAAGTGGGGGGGAGGGGGGGGTTAGATCGTTTGTGAAATTGTCTTGTACTTTTGATCTTGAACGTAAAACAACAACAACAACTTTAAATACAATCTACATATAATAAGTGGTCATCTGGCACTGGTCATTGCCTGGTTCCGGTCCACTGAGCATGAAAATGAAATACTTCAAATGGCGGGCACGAACCAGACGATATGGAAATGTTTTTTTGAGGTGTCTAGGTCACGTGATGTAGCCAATATGTTTGTGTGCGCATGTTTGTTTATTTGTTGTTTTTTTGTTCTTCGGTCCTCTCTCTCTCTCTCTCTCTCTCTCTCTCTCTCCTTTTCCTCCCCATTTCTTCGCCCATCATCCCGGAAGTACACGTCACAACAGCTGCAGAAACGAAAACAAAAAAAAAAAAAGGATGAAAAACAAAATGGTTGATTCCGCGTGTCGATTCCGACCTGCGGGGGTCAGTCCGTCAGGCCCGCAGGAGGGGCATGAATATATCTGTGATAAAACAAAAATATCGTGATACAGCTGAGATTGAAAAGATAAAAATGCGGCCCGCGCTCATCATTTGTTTTACTTATCCGACCCTCTGTGTGCAAAACGTTTGGTGACCCCTGGGAAAAAATAACAACCTTTAAAGAGTGCTAATCATTGATTCACATCAACAATAAATGTATCAGGTAAGATTTTGATTGTGAACGTTGATTGGTACATTGATTGATGCATGGATTGGTACATTGATTGATATATTGATTGTTTATATTGATTGGGTACATTGATTGGTACATTGATTGTGTACATTGATTGGTACATTGATCAGTTTCCCATATCTGATGTATTGATCAGTTCCCCACATCTGATGTATCGATCAGCTCCCCACATCTGATGTATCGATCCACGGTGAGCGAGGTGGGGGTACATAGATTATGGTCTGTTCTATTATGACGCAATGCTTTTTTTCTTGATTTTGAATCCCCTCTCCCTAACGCGTAACGCTTTTTTACGATTCTTTATCATTGTCGCACCCCCCCCCCACCCCTAACCACTCACACACCCTTTAGCGTCCTTACATATTAAGTGAACGGTCCCTTAGTGCTCTGTAGCTTCAAAAAAATTAAGAACTTTTGTACAAGAAAGCTTATCAGCATTAAAAATAAAAAAAATTAATGAATGACTATCTGAACTATTGAAAGACTATCTGAACTATTGAATGACCATCTGAACTATTGGATGACTATCTGAACTATTGAACAACTATCTGAACTATTGAAATGCTTTACTGGTCAGCAATAAAAAGTACAGTAAAGCAATCCAATTAGCCAGGTTTTTTTTATCTTTTTGCTGGTCAGTGCGAAATAAGGAGAAATATTTACGAAACAATAACAGATCGTCTAGCCAGAGACTGAAAACAAATAGTTTAGAAAAGATCAAATTTTCATGCAATCGTCTAATGTAAACAATCATCAAATATTTTATAAGTGCCTGGGAAATAAATGCTGTAGACAAGAGAAAGTTATCACTACAATCAAAAAAATGCTCCAGTTGTTTGTGTCTGTGTGTGTGCGCGCGTTGTGAATGTGTGTGTGTGTGTGTGTATATATTTGAATGAAACCCCTAAACAAAATAGCGTTGAAAGCAGATGTCCACGTCACTGAAATAAGTGGACTACGTAATGTTTTCGCTCTGTAAAGGCCTGGACTACTGAGGATATGTGGGTCTGGAAATTCGTTTGTTATTATTTTGGGGGAGGAGGGGGGGAGGAATATTTTTCACCTTTTTTCCTGTCATCAGTGCCGAACCTAGGGATTTGGGGGCCTGGTGGCTTGCCTTCTTTGGGGCCCCTGCATTTTGGCATCCGACACCATGACATGAGATAATGTACTTAATATTTAATGTAAAAAATTGTTTTGGGCCCCCCCTCAAGCTAGGGCCCGGGGGGACTTTCGAGTTTGGACCCTCCTCCCCCAACCCTAAGTACGCCTATGCCTGTGTTAACATTCCCCATCAGCTGTTTGAGTTGTATTGAAAATAATAATAACCATACATGACAACAACGTACTTTTACTTTTTACTTTGTAATTTTATGGTGAAAGAAACAGTTTCAATCAAAAACAAAAAATACCGGTTTCCATCCAAAGGATGTATTTTGATTAAATGGGTTGGTTTTATCGATGAAAATAACATGGCTGGTTTGTCGCCAGGTTTTGTTACATTATTATTTCAATCATTTTTAACGGGCCACATTGGACTGGTTTTGATTTTAATATTTAGCCCCGAATTTTTGTATGTAAAGTTGAAAATGACGTCACGCTGTTATTTTGCACCTTATTTTCGAATCACCGATTCTTGTTTACACTGGTTTATAGACCAACATTGGATACTTGTTTACACTGGTTTATAGACCAACATTGGATACTTGTTTACACTGGTTTATAGACCAACATTGGATACTTGTTTACACTGGTTTTATAGACCAACATTGGATACTTGTTTACACTGGTTTATAGACCAACATTGGATACTTGTTTACACTGGTTTATAGACCAACATTGGATACTTGTTTACACTGGTTTATAGACCAACATTGGATACTTGTTTACACTGGTTTATAGACCAACATTGGATACTTGTTTACACTGGTTTATAGACCAACATTGGATACTTGTTTACACTGGTTTATAGACCAACATTGGATACTTGTTTACACTGGTTTATAGACCCACATTGGATATTTTGAAACGTGCAGGGATAAATAGGTGTAAAAGGCTGAAAGGAGCGATGGACAGAAACATTATTAGACAGATTCGGGGGGGGGACACAAACAGATACCGTAAAGGAAGCAAATTAGTACAGGCGAACAGGCAAACAGGCTGTACAGGCGAAGAGGCAAACAGGCTGTACAGGAGTATGTTGACACAGGCGAACAGGCAAACAGGCTGTACAGGCGAACAGACAAACAGGCTGTACAGACAAACAGGCTGTACAGACGAACAGGCAAACAGGCTGTACAGGAGTATGTTGACACAGGCGAACAGGCAAACAGGCTGTACAGGCAAACAGGCAAACAAGCTGTACAGGCGAACAGGCAAACAAGCTGTACAGGCGAACAGGCGAACAGGCAAACAGGCTGTACAGGCGAAGAGGCAAACAGGCTGTACAGACGAACAGGCAAACAGGCTGTACAGACGAACAGGCAAACAGGCTGTACAGACGAACAGGCAAACAGGCTGTACAGGAGTATGTTGACACAGGCAAACAGGCTGTACAGGCGAACAGGCAAACAGGCTGTACAGGCGAACAGGCAAACAGGCTGTACAGGAGTATGTGGACACAGGCGAACGGGCAAACAGGCTGTACAGGCGAACAGGCAAACAGGCTGTACAGGCGAACAGGCGAACAGGCTGTACAGGAGTATGTTGACACAGGCGAACAGGCAAACAAGCTGTACAGGCGAACAGGCAAACAAGTTGTACAGGCGAACAGGCAAACAGGCTGTACAGGCGAACAGGCAAACAGGCTGTACAGACGAACAGGCAAACAGGCTGTACAGACGAACAGGCAAACAGGCTGTACAGACGAACAGGCAAACAGGCTGTACAGGAGTATGTTGACACAGGCAAACAGGCTGTACAGGCGAACAGGCAAACAGGCTGTACAGGCGAACAGGCAAACAGGCTGTACAGGAGTATGTTGACACAGGCGAACGGGCAAACAGGCTGTACAGGCGAACAGACAAACAGGCTGTACAGGCGAACAGGCAAACAGGCTGTACAGGAGAATGTTGACACAGGCGAACGGGCAAACAGGCTGTACAGGAGTATGTTGACACAGGCGAACGGGCAAACAGGCTGTACAGGAGTATGTTGACAGAAACAGACTGAGAGACAGTGGCGCAGCGAGGGTGGGGGACAGATACAATGTATCCTAAGAGAAAGGAGAATATTATTCCAAATATTCAGACAGTCAGGCAAAAATAACTGATATGAAAGACCTAAAGCAGTTCTCTCTTTATGCTGTCCTTGTGCGCATGCGCATATAGCTTATCAAAGCGCACGCAATATTTCGTTCAGTAAGCCTTTATACCATTATGCAGCGCAACAAAAATAAAACTATTGCCGCGCATAGATTTTGGAAATTTGTAAGGGAAATTGACGGATGAATGGATGGATAGAGAGACAGGTTGAGTAGTATGATGGACAGACTGTCAAATGGATGAATAGCATGCATTTAAAAAAAATATCAAAGAAAAATTAGGTTGACAAATGAGTTGTGAAAAATTTAAAGACGAGAATGAATTTTTACGATCAATGATTTGATTGATAATTGCCCCGCCCCCCCCCCCCCCGTTTACACCATCACACCTCTTCTTTTACAATTTTCTTCCCGTTTCAAAATAATATCGTTCCTGATTCATCAACCGTAAGGTTAAAGGTCACGTAAGATCCGTCACGTGAAGACATTGAATAAATGAATCCGGAAGCAGACGTATTTGCCAAGGGCAATAACTTGAGTGATTGTGGAATTATTCCGCGCAATTAGCATAGCTATAGCTGCTAATAAGTGTTGAGATGATTGGATTGTTCCATTACCTTAATTTAATAATTGGTCTACAAGTTATTGCTCTTATTGTTGTATTGTGACTGTGATAAGCCAGGCAGAGCTGTGACTGTGATAAGCCAGGCAGAGTTGCGACAAGTATAATATTTATAACACTGACATGGGCATTAGCAATTCTTTGACAAATAATACATAAGCATTTTTATTTTTATGTTGTTTTTTTTTTAAATCTAAGCTTATAAAATATCCCTAACGATATTATAATAATATAATATAATAATAGCGGTCTGGGTTCTGCGTTAAATCGAAAGTAAAGAACGAATACAACAGTATTCCAGTTTAAAATACAATCATGAAAAAAATCGGATCTGCCCGAAACAAAAAAAAAAAATAACCTAGCCTACCGATCAAGCCTAAGGGGATATAACTCTATGCAAAGGTTTTGCAGGGTGCAGCTAGTACAAATTATAATAATACAACTACATTCATTTTAAATACGTAATAGTTTTCAATCAAATTGAAAATCAGTAGCATGGGAAAATATCGATTGTAGTGAAATAATGATTTTCAATTCAAACCAAAAATTATGTGCTCCAAGCAATCAATCTACTACAAATTCTCCAAAATGAAACAAACAGTTGCTATTTCTCTGATTTACTTACACAACAATCTATTTTTGTAGTCAAGTCAATTTTTTTTCTTTTTGTTTCATGTATTTCTCGTGTCATACCAAACGTGAAATCCAACTTTTTACATAACTCTTATCATTCTCATTCATTCCACAGCCCGAACTAAACAAAAGCTTCAGCACCCTGTTGTCTCCAAATGCTGCTTCCAACACTGAAATCATGTCTTCCGCGCAGCAGGTGGCTGCACTGCCAGCCCTTGCATCCAACGACACTGCTTCCGTCCCGGCAGAGGACAGTGAACCGTCCAGACAGAGCCTGCTCGGCGAGCCTGCTGAGGTGGTGGTGGTACTCGACGGGCGAGGGAGCAGAAATCGCCTGTCAGCGCCGTAGCCAAAAAGCTGTCCCCTGCCAGCTTACTGATGAAATCCGCTCCTGGGTCAATTGGTTGTCGCCCCCGTCTCACTCGCGGGCAAACAATCAACCGTCTGAACAATGGATCGTCTCATTTCAAAAGATCAGGCCACCCCCATTTTGACTCGATTTGGTTTCGCAGTTGACCCGGTTCGCTAAAAATAGATTGTGTCACTCGGTGGTGTCATTTTGAGAGTATATTCTCAGCGAATTCAATGACGTCATCAATCAGTGGTGTCAATTGGATATTATATTTTCAGCAAGTTCAATGACGTCATCAATCAGTAATGTCATTTCGAGAGTATATTCTCAGCAAGTTTAATGACGTCATCAATGCAATGATATTATTTTTTAAAAAAGCCTTGAAATGTTTACTGTGTCCGGAAAATAATTAACCGGTTAAAATATGAAAGTCAGACAAGGAACACTGAAAAAATAGGGGGAGGTGGAGATATTCATATCATGATATTTGTTTTAAAAAAAAAAAAAAAGAAAGTTTTCAACTTTAACTAAAACTGCTGCTCTTATTGGTTTCGCACATTCTCCATTTATTTAAAATCAATTTTTCATTGAATCTGAATATTACCTAGAGACTTTTAGGAAAGGGAGATTACTTTGAGTTTTTGTGACACACAGAAACAGCGCCTTTCTGATTACGTCATTGTCATTATTTATTTATGTGTGTTGTTTCACTCTGTAAAGAAGATCCTGTCGAAACAATCTATTATGGTTACTTTATTCCATTCAATTTACATTCATTTTAGTCTAAATAATTGATCTATTCACATTGAGATATGTGGCGAAAGAATTTTAAATGCAACATTTACTGCAATCAGTTCATTTTAGGCACGTTAGCCTGTGACGTAAGATTCATTTTGATAAACAGTCAATTTAGACAACATCTTGATAAACAGCCAAACTAGACAACATCTTGATAAACAGCCAAAGTAGACAACATCTTGATAAACAGCCAAAGTAGACAACATCTTGATAGACAGCCAACTAGACAACATCTTGATAAACAGGCAAACTAGACAGCATCTTGATAAACAGCCAAACTAGACAACATCTTGATAGACAGCCAACTAGACAACATCTTGATAAACAGGCAAACTAGACAGCATCTTGATAAACAGCCAAACTAGACAACATCTTGATAGACAGCCAACTAGACAACATCTTGATAAACAGGCAAACTAGACAGCATCTTGATAAACAGCCAAACTAGACAACATCTTGATAGACAGCCAACTAGACAACATCTTGATAAACAGGCAAACTAGACAGCATCTTGATAAACAGCCAAACTAGACAACATCTTGATAAACAGCCAAACTAGACAAAATCTTGATAAACAGCCAAACTAGACAACATATTGATAAACAGCCAAACTAGACAACATCTTGATAAACAGCCAAACTAGGCCACATCTTGATGAACAGCCAGACTAGACAACCGCCTTGCACACCCCCCTCCCCTACCAGCATCAGTTTCTACAGCCTAGGGGAGACATGGACTGCATCTTGCAAACATCGGGCCCCCTTATAATCATTTTTTTGTATCTGAGGCACCCCAAGATGAGGGCCCCCCTTTCAACTCTTAAATGATTCTAGCCCCGGGGCCCCCTGGTAAATGAACTGATCTCTCTACATTGTTGATGGGGAAAAAAAAATAAAAGCCCGTACAGGGAGACCCACCACACCCTCGGGCAGTAGCTGGGGGGGGGGCAAAACAGATATAGGTATTGTCATTTGATTGGGGGGGGGGTCATGTATCAAATGCCCCCCCCCCCCTTTTTTCCGACCCTTGTTATAAAACCAAGTTTTAAAGCCCTTATTTGAAAGGCGGAGAATGCCAGTTATATATGTCTATATTATTACTATTATTATCATTGCTATTACTATTATTATTATTATTATTTCCTAATCTAGTCCACTATATCTCGTTGGACTACGTTTGTTCTTGTATATTATTAAATTAATAATACTAATTGTCTCTTACAAATATTTGCACTGTTACCGACAGTTGTTGTTTTTCATCCACCATATCTATCTCGGAAGTAGAATGTTTGAAAGTTACCAAGTGCATTTATCATGTGTAGTCTTATTGGAAGGCAAAGCATAAGATATTGTCAGTATTTACTAGCTGTACCCGGCCACGCATTGCCGCGGATAAGGCTACTTTAAATTATATAAAAATTAAATATTACTTTGCTCTCTTAATATGACTACAAAAGAATAATCTCTAAAGTAAATGGAACAATTTTACGAAACCGTTTGATTAATAATAAAAATAAAAACGAAATATTAGTGGTTTGAAAAAAAATCAAATAATGAGATACTAACACTAAAACCGATTAATTAAATATTATTTTTAAATAAAACAAGTGTGATATCTATGAAATAAGTTTATACAAACACGCCAAGTTACTTACTGCAATTTTTTTGTGTCAAAATTTCAAGTCAATCGGTGAAGAACTTTTGGAGTGATTATGTAACGGCTGATATCTTATTTACATTTTTATGTAAATGGATTTATTTTATATGCTGCAGACTCCAACAAAAAATTGACAGCTAAACTTGCCAGTGCTAAATATCACAAATTTGCCAATCAATTGATTACTTATTGAAATAAACTTTGTGAAGATAACATAAGCATTCCAATATTTCATATTGTAAGAATCTCATATTAAAATAATCACCAATTATATTAGGCATGCTGTTATTATAATGCTAACATAAAATTGATATTTTTTTTTTAGAATAATCTCTAAAGTAAATGGAACAATTTTACGAAACCGTTTGATTAATAATAAAAATAAAAACGAAATATTAGTGGTTTGAAAAAAAATCAAATAATGAGATACTAACACTAAAACCGATTGATTAAATATTATTTTTAAATAAAACAAGTGTGATATCTATGAAATAAGTTTATACAAACACGCCAAGTTACTTACTGCAATTTTTTTGTGTCAAAATTTCAAGTCAATCGGTGAAGAACTTTTGGAGTGATTATGTAACGGCTGATATCTTATTTACATTTTTATGTAAATGGATTTATTTTATATGCTGCAGACTCCAACAAAAAATTGACAGCTAAACTTGCCAGTGCTAAATATCACAAATTTGCCAATCAATTGATTACTTATTGAAATAAACTTTGTGAAGATAACATAAGCATTCCAATATTTCATATTGTAAGAATCTCATATTAAAATAATCACCAATTATATTAGGCATGCTGTTATTATAATGCTAACATAAAATTGATATTTTTTTTTCGACAGTATGTATGAGATGGTGGAGTAAATTATTATTCAGATGTATATGCCAGGTAAAGCCAGTGGGTCAAGCCAACGGCAATTATTGTCAAGTTACAAAACTATCTATTTATCTATATACATAGACTTGCCATACGTCCCGGTTTCGCCGGGACAGTCCCGGATATACTGGGTTGTCCCGGAGTCCCGCCCGGTTGTTGAAATTGTCCCGGTTTAGATTCAGGGCACAGTTTCTTGGAAATAATTGAGCAAAATATTTAGATCAGAGAATGATTAATCTGCTCTTGTGTGATCAGTAACATTTTGGTAAGTAACACAGTCAAACAAATTTACAGAAGTCGGCAGCAGAGAAGTCCGTTGGATGTGAAAAATACAAGTAGAACAACAAGTAGAAAACTGTTTTCATACCCCCCCCCCGAAACCGACATCCCTAAAGCTAAAGTAAAAAAGACAGAACTGTCCCGGTTGGTCCGTGAAAAAATATGGCAACCTTATATATACATATGTCAGTGTTACGAGATCATTGCACTGCTTCACCATAATTTCATCACTGTGTCCATTATGTAAATTTATTGCTGATATTCATATTCGATTATCAGCCATTACAGTGTAATTAGTTTTATTCATGCATGAAAAGTGGGTTAAAAATGGCTTTGCCTCAACTAATTTCTTTTTTTTTAGCTCAGTCATTGTCTCCCATCAACTGCAATATCGATAACTCTTCTCTATTTACCTTTTCGGAATGAAAAAAAAAATAACCGCTATTGGTTAAGTGCCCTTGTCATGGTGACGCAAATCGATCGAATATCTCTTGAATGTGAGAGAAAGCTATTCTGTCAGGTTGTTGGCAATTGAAAAAAAATAGCATCATTACCTGCTTGAATTTGTATTTTTTTTATGTCAGAAAGTCGTTTGATTATTTTATTGTACAATTCATGTAATATTCTTTGCCTTGCATCGATCACACCTCTAGCATGCTGTATTATTACTATTATGATCATTTTTGTCCCCGTTTTGTCTGTCTGTCTGTCCGTCCGTCATCACCCTAGATCTCAACAACCATAAGTCCTAGACCCATGATGTATATATCATTTTGTAGGTCTTGGCCTGCCAAGAAATGACTTTTTTCCATTTCGCGATCTGACCTCTCAGGGCCGTAAAAGTACCTTTTTTACTATATAAGCTATATTAATAAAGGAGCGCTATATCTCAGCAACTATAAGTCCTAGACCCATGATGTATATATCATTTTGTAGGTCTTGGCCTGCCATGTGTACATCAAAAGTTCATTTCGCGATAGGACCTCTGAGGGCCGGGCTTCAGGGCTTTTAAGAGGCTTATATATTTTATATACACCTTGTACGTTCAATAACCCATTCATTTGGTGCGAAATACTGCAGCACGTAGTTTCACCAAGATTTATTAAGAAACTCATCAAATGAAATAGTAAGCATGTGTTCTGAGTTTAATTGAAAGTATCAGAGCTATGCAACAATTGACGGAGTTTTCGGACGATTAAATAACTATAATCTAGAATGTTTTCAATTATGAGTCCTATTTCAGTAACCACAAACCACTTGTAGTTAGATTTAAGAGACAATATTTTTTTTTCAAATATAAAGAAACGTCTTTATAATTTTTTTTTACAGATATATGCATTACACAATTGAATTTATAAACATTTCCAAAATTTACAAATATTTACTGAAAGCCAACAAACGTACTGATACATAACACGAAAATGCGCTAGCACGTCCTGTGTCCAGAATGGAACAGGCTTAATTGCTTGTTCATTTTATTGCTATTTTTATCACGCACGTGATTTTGTTTGATGCGAAAAAGAAAGTTCAATACCAAAGTGTTTTTTTTCTCTTTCATTAAAGAAATTACAACTTTTACTTGAAACATGCTCAATAATTGTTATTGTTATGTATTTACTTTTTTGTATCTCCCTGATTCATTTCTGCACATTTTAAAGCAGCAGAAATCGATAATCATCATCCAAGAATGTCACTGCGACCCTTATATATCAACCGCTTATGAGCAAACGACATCCCTGGTGTGTGAATGCAACTTTGGCTCTAATGCATCGAATGAGATTCGGTGACTTGCAGGCAACTTGCAGCAAACAGGTCGGCCAACTGACCGATAGATGGGGGCGCATTGACTTGCGGTAAAGCGCTCGACTGTCGACCAGAGGGTTCCAGGTTCGTTATTCGATGAGAACCAAGAAACTGTTTCGTTCATGGTGAAAGCTCCCTTCATGTCTCCCGTGGTTCTTCCATGGTCATTGCACTATTAGCTAGCTATTGTGGCGCCATGTGCGAGTTAATTTTGTTTTTTGGCGCCCTATCCCAATATGAAAAGTTCAAAATCACTTAACAGCGCCCCTTCCTGGTTAGGCGCCCTGTGCAGCCGCACAACCCGCAGTACCCTCAGAGGCGTAACTTGGGAAGTTGGAGTGGGGCCCCAGCTTGAGGGAGCCCCCAAACATTTTTTTAAACTAAATATTAAGTACATAATCTCATGCCATGGTGTCGAATGTCAAAATGCAGGAGTCCCCTAAGAGGCCAAGCCCCCACCGGGCCTCCAAATCCCTAGTACCCTTCATTCGTCACTGACCTTAGGTACTTATAATTATAAATAAATAAAAACGTGTTTCGGCCATTACTTCCCCTACCAACACTCCAACAGGTACTCGTTTTCAAAAGGGTGGACTCGGTGGGGAGGGCATCGGTGTGACGTCCAGACATTCAACCTGCCCTCTGGCTACTGAGCCCACAATGAGTTCAATGTATGACGACTAGGGTTCGAAGTCGCGTAACGTTACGCGTAAGTTACGGTAATTTTAAAAAATGCATATTTGACGGCCATTTTTAATTGTTTCTGTCGCTATTTGTTGTGTTAACAGCGGGATTAATTAATTTCAGTCATTAGGAGTACCATCTACATCCGGCCACAAGCCTAAACCGGAAGTATTCGTTTGGTAAAACAGCGTAAACCGCACAGTAGCCTATATTGTTTGTTTTAATCGTTTTAGTAAACATAATAAAATAAATATTTTCAATAAGGAAGCCAAAGTCTGGTTAAAAAAAAGACAAAATCATAAAAATTTTCTACACAATGCCGCCATGAGCTGTATGGCAAGCGGCCGCAAGCCAAACGGGGAGGTTATAAAACCCAAAAATAAAAAAAAAAAATAATAATAATTTTTAAACATTATCTATATATGTTTCAAATGTCATGAAATGTATAGAAAACATTTTGCCCTGAAATGAAATTTTTTTTATTGTAATCTGGAAAAATCCATTATTTTTTAAACATTATCTATAATAATATATGTTCCAAATGTCAAGAAACGTATAGAAAACATTTTACTGTGTATAGTGCTTCCGTCGATCGCGTCGGCCGTATTACGCGGCGTATTGCACCCACGTCGTCTGTATTTAGCTGCGGATTGCACTAGCGTCGATCGCGTGTGCCGTCTTTTGCTGAGTTCGGCAACCGCGGCGGCCGTATTTCGCGCCGCATTGCACCCGTCCCGCGTCGACCGTATTAGACGGTATTACTCAGCCAAAGATGGCCGCCGCGGATGCAGTCAGTACACGACGAAATACGTGGCCGATGCTGACGACGGGCAAATTAGTATGACCGGTTAATTGAAAGTTAAAACCTTTGAAAACATTATTAAAAATACACCTACTAGCAATCAGTGAGCGTGAGCAACTAAAGGAATATAAATTTTCAAGTAATTGGGAATTAATGGTACGCGTAATTTAGGCGTAACTTACGCGTAAATTACGCGCGCCAATCTTACGCGTAATTTTCGAACCCTAATGACGACACTACAAGACTACCGGCCGGTTCTGGCGTTAAGAACATGCTGTAGTATTAGCGCTGAAGGGGACACTATCCATTTTATAAGGAAGCTTATTAATAATGTGAGTGATCGCTCTTGAATTCAGTTCCAGTGAATGTACCGCGCCGACTTAATGGGTATGCAGCAGCGTCGTCATATGGGGCGCGGGGTGAAATACTTTTATAACCCCCCTTTCTCTTCTAACCCAAAAGGCGGACTTATATTATAATAGACCCTCCCCCCCAAATACATTTAGATGGAGCCGCCCCCCCCCCCCCGAATAGGATGATGATGCCACTGTGATGATGTATAGCAGAAGGGCGGAGATTAAGGAAATCGCCCCGAGCCTTGCACCCAGCGGGGGGGGGGGGAGGGCGGCGCTGTGAAAAGAGATTAGTTGGTACGATTTATAGACTATAGTAATGGTTCTGGGGCCCCCCTTGCATTAGGGCCCCACGCATTCAACAGTAATGCTAAGGCAAAGTTTCACGGGCGACTGTATCGTAGAGGTAAGCAGTATAGGAACGGTCCTTAGGGTTGTGCGGCGAACTAGGAAGGGGCGCTGATACATGTTTTTTTGCACGTTTCAGATTGGGGGGGGGGGAGGGCGCCTACAAATGTAGCTCGCACAGGGGTGGAGGGCGCAACAATAAGTGGCTACGGCTCTGCTGCGTAGAGGTGGGCAGCTTGGAACTTGAAGAATTTAATGAAGGTAAAATAATGTTGACACTTGAGTGCTGTATGAGTGTGCTGGGTGTTTCTGGGTTTTTTTTAAAGCATTATTCTAGGTACACGCATACTGTGTATATTTATGACTTCGTATGTGTTTATTTGAACTTAAAGTATGTCTGCGTGACGCAGCTTATTACGATATAATACAAAAATAATTTGAAACAATTTATTGTGTTGTTTTTTTCCTTAACTTAATGATTTTTAATGCCCTCTATGTATGTATGTATTCTTTAGTTAGATACACGTAATAAGTGATGTTACCTAATAATAATGAAAGACCACAGATGGAGGCCATTTTTGCGGGTCTGATTTATTTGAAGTGTCCTTTCTACTTCACGTGTGTGTGTGTGCAATGGCCATTGATGCACCACGAGGATACAGGATCATTGCTACAACCAGCTGTCTGTAATAAATGTTTGGTTGCAGGAATTTGAGCCAGTGATATATTAATATAATACAATCCTGATAACAGAACTGTAACCAGGTTATGGGCCCCCAGACAATCCTGATAGCAGGACTCACCAGCTCCCATTGGGCCCCCAGACTATCCTGATAGCAGTACCGTCGCCACCTCAAATTGGGTCCCCAGACAATCCTGATAGCAGTACCGTCGCCACCTCAAATTGGGTCCCCAGACAATCCTGATAGCTGTACCGTCGCCACCTCAAATTGGGTCCCCAGACAATCCTGATAGCAGGACTCACCACTCATCTTGTGCCCCAGACAATCATGAAAGCCTTTTTTTTTCTTTTCTTAAAAAACGTTTCGCAAGTGGATCCTAAATATTTAAACAACTGAGGATGACCATTAGAACATCACAAAATTATTGTTTCACCTGTGTAAAACATACACCTTCAAGAAATATTATATTTTTAATGAAAGGAATATAACTCATGAAATTATTTGTCCCGTAGAATCTGACAGGTTATCAAAATAATCAGATGTTTTGTGTTAAAAGTAAAAAAAAATTCAATAAATATGATATTTAATTATGTATGAAAACAAAAAAATAGCTTTAATAAAGAGTAAAAGAAAAGTGTATAAGTTAAGAAATGCGTAATATAATCTGTACATTATTATATCAATATATCTGTACATTATTAAATCAATATACACTGTACATATAATCAACAACAAAAAAAAAAGAATGCTATATACACTGTATGAACTTTTCTGATAAAACATAAAAATACAGCAATTAAACTACAGAAGAAATGATTTTCAGATGCAAACTGATGGCGTAAAAAACCAGAACTTATTCTGTTTTTGAATAATTGTAACATTTTACTTATTATAGCAAGCAAACAGATAAATTTCAATTATTTGAAAACTTCAAAACTAAACAGAAAGTGGAGCCTGATGTGTTTTTTGCGATTCACTTTTTCTATAAAAACCGTCCACTCAAAAGGGCTTAAAATTTTTCAAAGATACAATGGCAGAGTTTATCAGCAACAGGAAATATGTCCCGGGGGGGGGGGGGGGGGGGGGGAGAACCTGAAACAAATAAAAATATGTTATGAAAATATGAGTCTTAAAAAAAAAAAGAAATTTAGGGGAAAAAAAAAATAAAAACAAAATAGAAATATGACGAGAGATGATCAAGTGATAAATGAAAAAAAACAAAATGGCAGTCAGGGTATCAATCAATGACAGCTGCACTCAAATATTTTATAAGCTAATTTATCACTATTGTACCAATAACTTTAATTATAACCAATCAATAGTGTCTATTATGGAAACATAATGTAATAATTTTAATAGAAGGGTTCATCTATGTGCCACAGCTAGATCACAAGGTCAAAAGACTCCTAAGAACGCATTTCGAAAATCAGCTTAAATGTGAACGCCAAATTTGACTTTCTACATGTGATATTGAACGGCTTCAATTAGACTGTCATCAGGTCCCTGTAAAGAGGAGATGTAAATTTTCATACGACAGTTCTTAATGTGCCATATCACTTTCCTTACTATAGCCAAGACTGCAATGGCCGTAGAAGCATAACAGAAGAGTTAAGTGACAATGGCTAGAGCTCATAACCTAGTCTTTGCCGTTTAGACTGACAATCAAAACACCATCAAGTCACCCCCGCCAAACCATAAAGAAATGGTCAGTGTCCTGCGTCAATTTAACTTTTAGATTTATAACAAACAGATTAATGATTAATAGTTTTTTAATCCGCATAAAACATGTTTTTTTAAATAATTAGTTTTGTAGATAATATGTGATCAAAAAACCACCCTCCACGACCATAAATGGTTCAGTCCAAATATAACACAGCCATGTGAATTTCTATAAAATATTTGAGAGTGCTTTGATTATTTATACTTGATAAAATTTTGATGTTATCAGATGTTAGTTTTATAGATATTTTATTTATAAATTTTGTTGTTCTGAATGTCATCAGCTGTTGGATTTATTAAAAAATTTTTTAACAATATTTACAGGGAGTGTATTTCTATCAGACATTAGTAGAAAATGATTGAATTTCCCCACATGAACTTTTACATTTTTTGTGCATCTCTTCAAATATATTAGTGATGCATCTTAGAAACTGATCTAAAACAAACATTGCCTTAACCCTTAATTTTAAATAATTTCACTGACATACATATTAAAGTAAACTTACTTTTTAAAATCTGTAGCTTACATTGCAGGTCCCCGAGGATCGACAGGCATAATACTTCTCTGATCATCCCCGGAACCACAAAGCATGCAGGACATTTCATAAATCTAAGGTTTTAAAATAAAGAATTGTTAAATATCATAGGAAGAGATTGAATGTAAAAAAATATTTTTTTAAAGTATTTTTAGTTTAACTAATTTTCAATTAAAAATTCGCAGTGGCTACGGTAACATCAAGACGGAGTTCGTATTTTATTTTTCCGGGTTACATCAATAGATATTGCTCCACACCCTAACCCTATCCCTAACCCTAATATAATTGCTGGTACCCAAAAAAAAAAATATAATGGCGTTTGATGTTACCGTAGCCACTTCGTTAAAAATTGGGCCAACAAAAAAACCTTTTTTTTTTCTTTAATAACAATGGCCTATAGATTACCTGAAATTCTTCTTCAACTCGGAATGTATGCTCGTGTTCTGCTATCACATGTGTGCAGCTCCCACAGACATCTGAAAATAGAAAATAATAAAACTTTCCATTATAAAAATGTATGCATATACATAAATATGTGTATATATAAGAAATTCTTGCAACTAAAGTCTTGTCTTGAAAGTTAATTTGATGAGAGAAAAAAAAATTTCAAAATTCAATTTTAAAAATTCAATGAGAAACAAAGATTAATATAATCTCTAACCAAAAACAAATCTGAGATTAAAAATTGGTGTATTTCAAAATGAAGCCCATGACATGCCATTGAATGGATCCCACAGATTCAGAGAAGAGCGAATGATCAAAAAGTTTGAAGGTGACCTCTGTGTAAAAAAACGAGTATGACTGACAGAAAACCATCAGAACTGACTTGGAGATGGGAACAAAAATAAATAGAAAATTAATTTACTAAATGATCAATATGTACAGGTAGAATGAATAATTGAAATACAGATAGGCTGGAAAAAAATTCCTACTAATAAAGTTGTATTTGAGATGATTTTATTTAAATGTGATCTTTCCTGGTCATATTTTAAATTTTATAAATCTGCATAGAAACATAACTTTATAGGTTTATTTTTACACCTAAAAAATTGTGTGTTGAACATGTGAGTGAATAACTTGATTAATCATTCAATGTATATGCCAAGAACAAGGAAAACTATACATACGTTGATAGGTGATAACTTCTTCTAGTCCAGAGTCAACACAAGATCTGTTAGCAGTCTTCACATCTTGAGCTCCGCAACTGCTGCATTTTGAAAAATTCACCATATATGATCCTTGATCCACGCAGAATGATTCCTAAAAAAGAGACGAGCATGCAAAGGCACAACTCAGTACAATATTTGAAAACATTATCAATTTACATAATCTAAGAAATGAAATATTATATGAAATATTAAGTGATTTTATTAAGGAATTATCAATGCCAACTGTTGCCAAATGTGCTCTTCATTGAAATAATTGTGGTACCACTAAAGATTTTTTAAAATATTTTTTTAATTTTTTTTCTGACAATGGATTTATATAATTTATGAATTAATAAATAAATAAATATTGTTAATAAATTTTTGTTTAATAGATGGGTGCCATTTTGATAATATATTCAGACGACGGGTTCTGAATTTCATTATAATTTATATACAGTTATAATGAAAATGGGAAGAGCCAAGAGGTACATTAGCAACCTATTTTGCAATATAAAATTTATAACAATTGAACAGTCTCTAATATTATTATGTGGGACGGATGGCCGAGTGGTGTAGATACTCGACTGTCGACCTGAGAGTCCTGGGTTCGATCCTCGGTGAGGACCTTGGAATTTTTCCAGGTGAATTTGGTACAAAATCTTCCCACAAGTTCACCCAGCTTTAAATGGGTACCTGACTTTAAGTTGGGGAAGTAAAGGCGGCTGGGCGTTGTGCTAACCACACAATCCTTTTATATGCCGAGGTTATAGAAACAGATGAATTCTACACTTCATCTGCCCCGATGGCCCGTAAGGGAACTTTACTTTTAATATTATTATTATAAACAATGAGGCAGGTTTAATGAGAAGGTTCACCTTGTGGGTGGCTTGGGCCATGACTTCGTAGCTAAAGACCCAGATAATCCCCACTTTTACATAGTGAAACTAGTTAGCAATTTCAAATATCTTGTTTCTCGCTTTTCAAAGGGGCTCAATTTTTTTTCTGTGGTGGGGCCCCAACCCAATTTACCAAGTAATGGTTTGAAAACAATGATCACTATTTATTCTAATAGAATACTATGTTTTATCGACAAAAAATATTAATTTGACTCAAACTCAATTATTCAGTCAATACTGTCTTGACTCCATTATAATCATTATACCAATTTCATACCCTGTCTGGAAATTCTTCTCGGACGCAGAGTTCACACATTCTGTAACATGAATCAATTGTTAAGACACTCCAATATTTTTGTAAATAATACGATTAATCAAGGATGGATGAATGTTATAATTAAGACGTAAGAAGTGTTATGTTTTGTTGAAGGATGTCGCATTTTTCTAAACTTTCGCAAAAAAGAATACTAAACTATTGCCAGTTAATTAATTATTTATTTTTTTTTTTTTTTGTAAATAAAAGAGAATAAATGAAAAAACAAAAAAACAAAGATACAATTCTACCAATTCACAATAGAGTATTGACATCCAATGATCTAAAAGTCTCATACTAATCTACAAGTTCAATACTACTACTTAATGCTTATAATTTTAGCAAGGCCTATTATAGACTTGCAGGGTTGTTAACAATACTCTTAAATTGTATCGTCAATACCGATACCAATACTTCATGAAAATAGTATCGCCGATACCAATACAAATACTCAAGTAAAAATGTATTGCCAAAATCGATACCAATACAATACCAATACTTTTGAGAACAACAAAATAATTTTATTTAAAATATAATGAGTGCGAGTATAAAAAAAAAGTAAAAACAATAAAATACAATGTCAAAGCATAATTTTAATTGCTAATCACTTTAGCACTTGACGGATGGCCAATTGGTGTAGTTACTCGACTGTCGACTTCAGAGTCATGGGTTCGATCCTCGGTGAAAACAATGGGAATTTCTCCTTTAGTTCCCCAGCTTTAAATAGGTACCCGACTTTAAGCTGGGGAAGTAAAGGCGGCCGGGCGTTGTGCTAACCACACCATCCCTTCATATGCCGAGTTATAGAAACAGATGAATCCCCGATGGTCCGTCAGGGCTAAGGGAACTTTAATATTTCATCACTAGGCAGCACGTAAGAAGACCATCATTTCAAAACGATCAGTGCTTAGCCTAGAATAACGTAATGGCATAAAAACACGCTCACCTAATGAAAACAGGCGCTCAACTCAGCACCAGCTGATCAACTCAGCAATATAGTTTCTTAATGCTTGGGTAGGTTGGATAGGGTACTAATGAAAGCATTTCTGATGAGTTATCTTCAAGATATTTATCTACTTCAGCAAAACTTTACTATTAAGCCTGTTCTGCCGCAGTGCAGTAAAACTGTACTTCTGACTGTATTGAAGCTACACCACCCTGCCAAGTAAGTCGAGTGGAAACTGCACTCAGTGCAATGCAGGCACGCTTTAAGGTTTGTTCAACATCAGCCTTGTGATCCAAGTTGTCTTGGTGGGGAGGTGGGTGGTATTAATAATGGTAGGGTTGATGTTTATGATTACAAGTAGTGATTGAATTTATGAAGATTACTTTTAAAACAATGTATTAAAATCGTTATTGTTTTTCTGCAAATAGTTAATAGTGTAGACAAAAAAGTATTGGTATCGAGTATCGAACATTTTTCGTTTAAAATGTATCGGCGATACACAAATCAATACTTGATACAAAAAGGATCGGCAATACAGCAACCAATACTGAAAAAGTATCGCCGATACTGTATTGGCCGATACCGATACTTCGATACTAACAACCCTGTAGACTTGTAACAGAAATAGCAAATAAACCGAGATATGAGCTAACTAGCACTGCAATACCTGACAATGTAGCTGTAATAGTTTACTTTTAACCAATAGCGTCGTTATAGAGGGTGCGGGGTTTGAGGCGAGAGGGGGGGCGGATTTAAAATTCCCGATGGGGGGGGGGGTTGTTTAATGATGCCCTTCCCTCAAACATTTTGCCACAACCCCCCCTCCCCTTTTCCTTTCGGTATATAGCGACGCCACTACATTCAACCCAAAATGCCGAGGAGCAGTTTTCGTGGGCGCGCCGTCAAGTCCAGTCAATGTGACAGCTTTCACAACAATTAATTGAAAGGGCGCCGAAGTTCAGCTCACTCAGGGCGCCAGCAGCCACAGTACATAATGTGAGCCGTTCCATATAGAAGGCCTATAGGTCACCCACTGCCAAAGGAGGCCCATTCCTTAATGATTTCAATTTAATCTGATATCAGGGCCCCTAAATATCTCTGCCAATGACAATGATGGTAGGAGAGGTGATGAATATGATGTGATGATGTAGTAACAATGAACATGGTGATGGTAGTAGAGTTGATGAATATAATGTGATGATGTAGTAACAATGAACATGGTGATGGTAGTAGAGTTGATGAATATAATGTGATGATGTAGTAACAATGAACATGGTGATGGTAGTAGATTTAATGAATATAATATAATGATACATAATCGTCTAACCCAGGGGTCGGCAACCTGCGGCTCGCGAACGACTCTTTCGGTGTCAAATTGCGGCCTTCCATTTCAATGCGCAAATAATTATAATGATGTTATTTTATATACCTGTATATTCCTAATCAAATAATTTGATGTTGGAAAAAAACAAACAATTTGAGTGGCTCTTTAAAAACTGAGAAAATTGTAAATTATAACATTTGGCTCTTCCATCCAGAGGCGCAACTAGACCAAACTTTCAGGAGGGGGGGGGGCAAAAAAAATCACTTGTATTAAACATCATGAGATACAACTTACTTACATGTGACTAATTTTGGTCTAATCTTATAATTTTTTTTTATTTCGGGGGGGGGGGCAAATGCCTCTAATGCCCCCCTTTGTTGCGCCACTGCTGCTTCCCTCTCAAAAGGTTGCCGACCCTCGGTCTTACCTAAGCGGTAAACCGTTCGACCGTGTGTATAACTATAAAAAATAGTCTGGGGGAATTCTAAAATAAGTAGCAGTGCGCAAATTATGTAAAGTTGTAAAGATGGTCAAAGGGATATAACTCAATTATAAGGAGTCGACTAATCACTGTATTAGTTAACTCGCTTGGTTTTTTTTTAATTTGTTGTAGATTTCTTTTAAGCGCAGGTAGCAGGCAGCGTCAGCAGGCTATTCAACTAGTATAATATAATGATGTAGTAACAATGAACATGATGATGGGTGTCATGGTGATGGTAGAGTTGATAACAGCGAGGATGAAGGAAGATGTTTGTAAAATGATTCAGATGACACAAAGATTATGTTATATTGCTGTTACGTTCATACAACAGGACTGCTAAATATTTAGCGGCCAAGTTTTTTGAAGGCCGACTATTGTAGGTATATATGTTGATACTAACAACTACAGTCGTACCAGATGCAGTATATATGGACGCCAACATTTGTTTTGTAAACATGAAGAGTTCAACTTAACTTCTA
Source organism: Bulinus truncatus (assembly GCA_021962125.1). Lineage (NCBI taxonomy): Eukaryota > Metazoa > Mollusca > Gastropoda > Planorbidae > Bulinus > Bulinus truncatus. Next base: position 427,432 of record JAGDYQ010000116.1, read on the forward strand.
GCACAATAAGAAACAATATGTACAATATACATATAAACTTAGAACACTCTCGTCTAAACTTACGACTGTCTTCAAGCCTACATTATAAAACTTCTACTAAGTCTAGTTACATGTAAACTTCTACTAAGTCTAGTTACATGTAAACTTCTACTAAGTCTAGTTACATGTAAACTTCTACTAAGTCTAGTTACATTTAAACTTCTACTAAGTCTTGTTACATGTAAACTTCTACTAAGTCTAGTTACATTTAAACTTCTACTAAGTCTAGTTACATGTCGCGTGCCGCAATTCTACTATTCCTACTAATCTCTAAATCAGCCTTAGGCAAACTATGGATCGAAGGCCATATCCGGCCTGACGTACTGTATAATCCGGCCAGGCGTACTGTACAATCCGGCCTGGCGTACTGTATAATCTGGCCTGACGTACTGAATACTCTGGCCTGACGTAGTGTATAATCTGGCCACTCGTTTCAGATTGTAGCATAGCACTAGCCTTTTATATTATTACATAAATTGAATGTATATTAGTTCGGTCAAATTTACGAACTCAATGTGGCCTGCGAGTCAAAATGTTTGCCCACCCTTGGTCTATACCACAACACTTTAAGCCGCGGCAACCAGATACAAAGTCACAGTTTATGCAGCAGACAAGCGATACGTCACGTACCAAAATAACGTATCTGAGGTACTAGTTAGCGCCGGCTTAGTAGCGTGGTGCTCAGCCCGTAGCCAAGGGGGGGGGCGGCACTGGGGGGCCGTGCCCCCCCCCCCGCTAGGTGTGGAGTGCCCCCCTCCCGCTTAAAAAAGAAGAAAAAGGGGGGAAAATAAAGAAAAAGTAAAGGTGCCGGCTGAATCGCGTCATCAATCTATGGGCACTCATCCTTCCAAAATGATATTATCTTGTACATTCGATACAGCGTGTTTGTGCATCCAACATTTCCATGATGTATCTACACGCCACATATGCTAACTCCTATATTACACAACTCAAACATTATATATATATATGATGTTTAATACAAGTGATTTTTTTTGCCCCCCCCCCCGAAAGTTTGGTCTAGTTGCACCACTGTCTATATATATATATATATATATATATATATATATATATATATATATCGTGGCGTAGTGAGGGGGCGAGGGGGGGCTTCATGCCCCGGGCGCTAGTCACAAAGGGGCGCCAAATGGTATATTTTACATATATTATATGCTTTTCAAATGGGAGGGGGCGCTAAAAAGGTACTGTGCCCCGGGCGCGAATTAAGCTCGCTACGCCACTGCATATATATATATAATCATCGATTTCCAAGATTTGGAAATCTTTGAAATTTTTCAGAATCGTATCTGATAGGCTCATGGTAATTAAAAGATTTCTGATCAAAGACACTTTAGTTAAGGCACTCGACTTAATTTCCCTTCTGCTGTATTCAAACCTCGTCATTAAAAAAAAAATAGGTCAGAGCACATGTGTACCAATGTCACGTCAATAAAGAGTATTCTGTTTCACGCCTAAATTAACACGGTAAACATTTATTATACAACTGCCCCAGATATTAGACAAGGTGACGCGCTGACATGCACTTTTTTTTTTTACTTTATATATGTTACGCTCAATGCTTGCTACCGGCCGATGTCTTCTTCTAAATGTCGTCTGCTCAGACGTGTTCCTGTCTTAACTGGCCAGTTTTTTATACAATTTTTAACAAATAGTGGCCAAATTAAAAAAAAAAAATTAATTGGCTTACTATTACAATGTCATTGCTAACTATTACATTGTCAGACATTACTGTTTAGAAAACAAGGCCGTAACATTTTGTAACATTTGGAGTCAAAATGTGGGCTCTTGAGGAAAACTGGGACTTTAAATATTCAAGAGTAATGTGGGTTTAACTAATCATGGCCCGCGTCTACCGTTAAGTGCGCTTCTTGGGAGCCATCTTGAGAGATTATTGTACTAAAATAAAGTGCTGTAAAAAAAATGCGTCCAACTTAACTTTACATAGTCGCGCTGGGTCAGTTATCTCAAAAATGATGCTGGAGGGGGGGGGGTGGAGGGGTTTGGAAAAGGGGAGGGTGAGGGGCTAGCAGATCATAAGGCATTTGGGAGGAGTGGGAGGGGGGTGGTGGTGTGCAAGAGTATCTTCAGGGCCATCGTTTAATCACATTTAATAGAAATCAAGTCTTGGCCCGGGTGTGGGGGGGGGGAGGAGGGGGGAGAGAGCTAAATGCAGCTCTGACATTAGCCAGTAGCTCGATAAGTGCTTCGGGATATTATTTGTTTATTGCCTTGTAACGTTTTTTTCGGCACTGAAATTCAGCTTGCCCATAGCCAGGCCCGTAGCCAGATCAAAGTAAGCAGGGTTGCACCAATACCCAGCAAGGGGGCACCTTTACTTTTTCTTTATTTTTTCCTCTTTTTCTTCTTTTTTAAGCGGGTGGGGGGTAGCACTCCACACCTAGCGGGGGCACGGCCCCCCCCAGTGCCCCCTCCTTGGCTACGGGGCTGCCCATAGCTACAGCAGAAATAGAGTGCCGCCCTCCTATAAAAGACGCTTGCACAACAAATGCATCAGTGCGCGTAGCAGGCCCGTACTGTGCATGGGGGGGGGGCAGGGGAGCCGCCCCCCTGCTATTGCCTGGCCCCTGTTGTAGAATGCCTGGCCCCCTGCTGTAGAATTTTCACGCTACGGGGCTGGCGCGTAGTGGTCACGGCAAGGGCGTTGTAAACAAATCTTGACATTCTCTGACCAAGTGTGTGTGTGTTGGGGGGGCGGTGCACCGAACGGCCATTTCATTACAAAAGGGATGTCCCACCATAAAAGTTTTTTTTTAATTTGAAAGTACTGGTTTCAGGTAAAGCATTGGAACAAAAGAAAAACGTTTCATCCAATAAGTACACTCGTTTACTCCGCCCTATTTTAAAGAAGAGGTTAAAAATAATAGCACCGCAGCAAGATATTCACCTCTCAATAAAAAAAAAATTATAAATAGACTAGGTCAGAGGCTCTCAAAGTGTGAGCCATTGAAGGATTTCCGGAGGGTCGCCTAAAAAATTCAAGTAATAACCAAAGAAGCCATAATATATACATCTAATTATGCTTAATTACACCTCTATTTCTCTTTAAGCTACAAAACTAAAAGGTTGTAAATCTGAAAGTAAAAGTGAAACTTTATGCATACAATTAAAAACGCTTTTATTCGCGAAAACCGAAACTGAGAGCCACTGTACTGGTTCATACCTATTGTAAACTACAACAGGGGTGATTAGGGTGTTACAAAATATGGGTGGGTCTTAGTAACCGTTCCCTATTGTGTGATACCTTTAAATAGTGTGTGTAGTGTGAACTGACCCAGATAAAGACACGTGAGTCAAACATTTAAATAGTGTGTAGAAACTGACACAGATAAGGACACGTGAGTCAAACATTTAAATAGTGTGTGTAGTGTGAACTGACCCAGATAAAGACACGTGAGTCGAACATTATAAATAGTGTGTGTAGTTTAAACTGACCCAGATAAAGACACGTGAGTCAAACATTGAAATAGTGTGTGCAGTGTGTAGAAATTGACTGTGTAACGAGCATTAGTATAGATGAAAGTGTATATTAAATCAGTACTGCTTTAAACTAATATTGGACCCTTGACACTCTGAACCCACACAAATTAGCAGTTCCCATGACTCATGTTCGGGTTGCACCTTTAATTGAACAACAGCATGAACTAAAGCAATTAATGGTATATGTCTATCTGTATGTTCGTTCGCTTATCTATTTCTTTTTTTTCAGTGTTACGTTATATATGTTGTTACATGATACACTTTGTGGTATTAAATATGGTCTATATTAAAATATTTGTAAAAAAAATTATAATGTAAATTTTGAAAAATGCAGTAATATTAAGAATGATTAAAACACTAATTAATGTTCCTTTATCATCGTCGTTTATGTTTTAAGTAAGACACTATAAGCTCTGCATCATTTTTGCTTTCCTAATCTGTTAGTTTTTTTTTTTTCGATATCCAGAATTTTTATGAAAAATTCCATAGACGGTATAAATGTTAGTGTTTACTATTGTCACCAAAAGGAGCACGTGCTTTATGTTTACCTACGGACAAAGACGACACTGTATGATGGTGGTTCCGGAACCGCCGGTAAATACCGATGTCGGGTTTTACTTCCATGTCATTGGACTATTTACAAAAATACGAAAGTAACCGATCGACTTCTTCCCACAATTCATTACAATCTCGCCACATGATCCACCATTTTTGTTTACCCTCTAGTATTATCTGTCATAGTATTTCTAGTGATGAATAAATAGCAATGTGATAAATAAATCGTATGCGAATTTCATGCTGTGTTCGACTTTAATGATAATAGTAGTAAGAGTAGAATTATAGTGAACCGTAAACTAAGTTTATTAGACGGTTCGTTTACTACTTTCAGTTCTCGTGTTCAGTGTGAAGTTTATCGTTTATTCCTCGCGTCGAACGAGAGTCCTTGAAATTGTTTACATCAGCGAACTAACGTAAAGTGAGTTGATTTCAAATTTGGATATATTTTTTGTATGTGTGTTTTGCTTTGAAATATGTGCCGTTAAACTAGTGGAGCACTCTTGTCATTTATCATAATACAAGTGACCTTTTTATTTTGACCCCAGATTTATGCACACAACAGTTGAATACTTTGGACTCGACTGTTTGTTTCACAGCGACGTTGGAGTTCACTTTTCCGCAGTGACATATTGGAATAATACTTTTATTATAATTCGTGTGTTTTTGGGAAATGGGAAACAGCAGTTCAGCGAAAAATCGACATGGGTCGGGTGAGGACACTGCACCAACTCTCACTGCTTCAACCAGATATGCGGAGTCGGATATGATAGAACCTCCCTATAGGGTAAGTTACATTTTAATCACAAAACGCTACATATTTTTCCATTAATTTCTTAAACACCTTAAAATGTATATCGTATAATAGAATGTACACAAAATCATTATTATGTAATGACTAGTAAGGTTAACTCCTATAGGCTTAGAAGTTAGTATTTTCAAATAGTGTGACTGACTTGTGGACTTACACAATGAATAAGTAAGATACATATAATTATTATAATATCCTGCAGAATTACAATAATTTGTCAACGGTTTTTCTAAAGTATTCATATTTAATATTGTTTCATTTTTCTTTTGCAATATCACAGAATTCTCGTGTAAGTAGACCTAAGAATTGACTCTTACTGGTGTCATTTTTTCTTTTTTTTCTTTATTTTTGAGCTTTCAACTTATTTTTTGTTAGCATGGTTTGGTTGCAATGTATAAATAGCGTTAGCATTTAACTTATAACTATATTCAAAAACCGATTAGCGTGTCGGATATTAATTTCTTTCAATTTAAGTATTTGTATCGAGGGGTCAAGCTATTTATATATTATCTGCTTTAAGTTTAGACCAATACCCATGTGCGTAACCTTTCAACTTCGAAGTGAAGGTGAAGGTCGCAGAAATGTTAAATATCCCAGATAGTTGTTTACGTCGCGGGTAAGCAAGCTGGCCTGCTTGTCGCGGTGAGCGTAGCGTCACTGTAAAAAATTAATTTATCTCCGGTCCTTGCTTTGTCAAGGATGGCAAGAGGGGACTCTTTTATTAACCGTCTTGTAGAAGAGGTAAGAGACATTGTATTATAAGTAGCGGGAAGAATTGTAGTTTCGTTAAGTAAAAACAATTAAAAATTTCTCGGACGCAATCGACCTTCGCCTTCGCTAAGAATTGAAGATGAGAATAGATGGTGAAAACGATTCCTCAGTGAGCGTTGGTTTGGGTTTCTTTTAATCCGTTTTAAATATTTACCTGTTAAATTATAATTGTGAGTTAGAATAATTAAAATAGTTTATTTCTTTAATGCGTTATTTCTACGAACAATATTTACTTTTGTAAAATGAGGTCACATCGATAGATCTTAATTCTAATGTGTAACGAAATGGATAATAATATGGCATGGCAACACATATTTGATTTGTATTTCATTGTTCAGTGTTCTTATTATTAACCTTTACTTTTTTTTTTTTTGCTGATTTTGTTTTTGATAAACTTAATTATAATATGAAAATAGTTAAGTAAAGTTTAGTGACTAAGTCTAAGACTCTAAGTAATAACAAGTTTCAAACTACATGACATAGTTTTAAAATAATTATTTATTTAGCTTAAGTAGGCCTATGTGTCTTAGATCATATAGTTAATTTTAATGCTTGTACTATACTTATGACTGTTCTGAATTATCTCCAACACATTATATATCTAGTTGAGATTATCTCATTTAAACATATTCTATTCTCAGTTCTGTTAACTTTTATAATAAAGTGACTGCAGTAGTTAGTAATATTCGTAACATAATCATATACCAGTCCTACAATACAATAATTGATATAAATAAATGTACCAAATTTGAGCTTGTGACCATCATATCAAAGTAATGTTAAAATAACCTGATTATTTAAACTTACCTTAAAATAAACTGATATGGAATATTTTGGAAATTAGACATTGATCAGGCATCACTCCCATAAAGACTCCAGTTGTTTTTTTTTTTTTACTTTATGGCTGAGTAGTTGATTGATGTTTAAACCTGTTTATTCAAATCACTGTAAGTTTATCCCATGCCAGGCTTTTTTTCTTTTCTGTACAGTAAGCAATACATTTGGTGTTTACAAACTAAACAGAAACTTGTTTTTGCTCCATTCTAATCAAGGGAGTTAAATCTTTAGTGGCCATTCCCATTACCATGGTTTATGTCACTCTCTGTTAACTGCCATTTTTAACACACAACACACACACACACATAGAAATTAGTTTTACTACTTGTGTATCTGTTTTCTTGTCTCTCCATGATTCCTCCTGCTTCAGAAGAAACAAAAAAAACCAAGGTTGGTTCCTCCTGTATTGAAATGAATAGCTCAGGTCTATTTTAGCACACAAATAACAGGATCTTTGGTAAACAGCTGGGAGGGGTGGAGGTGGTGGTAGGCTGTGCTGTTTGTGTGACCCAGTTTTTAACCCTTCACTTCCCCTTACTGCAAAGGTGGTGGTGGGGTAAACCTCTGTGTGAATGCAAATAATGGGTAGATAAAAATTTTTTTGTTTGGTTTCAGAAAATATGTTTTAGTTGTTTTTTTATATTATGAAACTTCACAGTGGCTGGAGTTGTCAATAAAATAAACATGAATGATTTATCACTTTTAATCATTATACACCCTCCACACCTGACCCCCCTCCCCCATTTAACCATTGGAATGAGAAACAGATGTCAAAAGTGAAAGACATTTTTTGTCAGACTTTCCTTTGCAGCTTTTTAATTTAATTTGTCGATTTGTCTTTGGGTGGCTTTCATATTGTCTTTTGAAAGGTTTTTTTAAATTGCATGGTCCTGAAATATGAGACTTAATATTTTCTTATTGCTTGAGCTATTAACAGATTTGCTTATTTTTTAAATGTGTGGTACATTTTTTTAAATGGTTTTTTTTTTTTATTTTTTAAAAATATTTTGATGGTTAATTTTTTTTTTCCGAACTGGTTTATCAAGAAATTCTTATTGTAAATGATGCACATAGACTGGTCTGATATTACATATTGCACGAGGTTTAATGTTTTTGTTATAATCTGTTATATAGAAAGGGGCGGGGGGGGTTAAAGATAGTTTATGTCTGTTATATAACACATATTTATTAAAAATAAAATTTTATATTTTAACCAAAGAGGGGGTGGGGGTGGTAATCAGATGCAGGTCATGAATTTTAATGTTAAAGTGTTGTTGGTGACTTTCAGGTTAGATGTTCTAACTTCAGTTTTTACTCTGCATAAATGACTATTATATTCTTTAACTAATTATTAAAAAGAAAAAAATAGAATTGAAAAAAAAATATTATCAAATGTCAAATTTTCTGTCCATTTCACTCTAGTAGCATTTACCCTTTTTTTTTCTTCAATTTTCAGCGACAAAGAGCAGCTACCCTCACCCCTGGTCAGGACATAAGTCATTCTACCAGCAGTAAGCTCCTGCCTACAGTGTTTAAGTGGGAAGGCGGAGGTAAAGAAGTGTATGTGGCTGGCAGCTTCAACAATTGGAAAACTAAAATTCCATTGGCTAAAAGGTGTGTTAACCCCTGTTCTATCCCCCCCTCCTTTTTTTTTTTGCTTCTAATTGTCAAAAAACTTTAAATAGAAAGTTTTTTTTTAAAAGAACATCAAGTGGCTTGTATTATTATCCACCCCCCCCCCCCGATGAGTCTTTTGTCTTCATCAGCTAACCATTTTCCACCTTTCTCTTCTCTTTTGTTCACTTTCCACACAAAGTGTCATTTTTTGCGACATTGTTTGTGACATTGTTTTTTTTTCTCTTCTAGCCATGGGGATTTTTATACCATCCTTGACCTTCCTGAAGGGGAACATCAATATAAGTTTTTTGTGGATGGACAATGGATGAATTCTCCGAATGAAGTGAGTACTCGGGTTTTGTTTACGCAATTTTTTTTTTTTTTTTTTTTCCATTTATGCTCATTGTAAACATGATTTCTGCTGTCTAGAAACTAGTGTTGTTTTGCTAAATATGTGTAAAGATTTTTGTTTTTTTAAAACCTCATGCTGCTTAAACAGATGGTTTATTTATTTTATTGTTTCTAATTCTACGCTTACAACTTTAATGATGTAAACAAAAAAAACAAGTGTTTATATTAAAGGAGTTACTGGTCCAGATTTTCACAGATATTTTTAGCTCAGACTTGCCTTCACATGTCTTTGATTTTTCACCATTGTATACTTTTATTTCACTTACAGCTTCACATAATAACAAAACATTATTTGACTATTTAAATCACTCCTTTCTTCACATGTTGACAAAAAATTCTTTGATCTCAGACAAAAGTATACTTTAAGCTCACCTCTTTCTTCACGTGTTAACAAAAAAAATTCTTTATCACCATTGCTTACCTAATAATGCAACTGTCTTGTTTTTAAAGAATGTAATTAATCTTGTGTTCACTTTTATATTTTGTGAACTTAAGCATGATTCCTTTTTAAAAAAAATGCACACTCTTGTGCACAATTGAAAATATTTTGCTGTGTGCTGGGCTGATGTATGGCCCTTGGATCAACATGGTTTCAGATTGTCCAGATAGTTTCATCTTTTTTTTTCTCTTTTAAAGCGTGATGAAGTTGTTGTGTGTGATTGGCTGCTGTGTGTGGGCCCTTGTAATAAAACAATGTTAGATGTATTTACGCAACTGTAATAGGTTTTAAATGATTCCGACTGATGGCAGTTATATGGAGCTTGAAACACCTTTTTTTTTTGTTCAGCTTCAGATAGTCTCCATATTTTGTTGTTATTTTTCTTTTTCCTTTTTTTGTTTTACTATTTTTCACTAGAGTAACCAGTATCATTATCAGCTCTTGCGATGGTTTTATATTACATCCCAAGAGCTCAAAAACTGTCCACAGTGCTGATAAGGCCTCGGCAGTGTGAACTTGTTTAATTGAGCAAGATTTGTTTATTTGCATGTACCTTTTCTGTTGAGTTTTCTTGCATGTACTTGGTCTGGCTTCAGTTTCCACCATTTTAATTTGAGCATTGTTTGTTGCAGAGGTCCTCACACGTTCGGGTCGTAAGTATCCCGTTCATATCACAATCTGAATACATGAATTGAATGAAAGACACTTGATTGGTCATGTCGTAATCTGTAAATCTGTGATGGTGAATATGTCAATAAAAAAATTGCATTTACCCTTCATTTGTAATAGAATTCAGCATTACATTTTCTTCCTGTGTAAATAAAAAAAAATAGAAAAATCTTTCCCTATACAGTTAAAAATCAATTTGTTGTTGGACTTGACCAGGTTAGAGAAAATTTTGAAGTGCCTCCAAACGAAATGGTTTTTTTTTTTTAATCATTATGTTCAAAAGTGATAGAGATGTTTAATTAAGATGCCTTAACTTGGTAAACGCTATATTTTATATCAATTTAATAATTTTATTTTTAAGTTATAAATATATTTATGGACTATAATAAGTAAATTGTTTGCTACTGTATGCAGTACTTTATCGATGTCGTTTCTCGGCTCTCACATTTCTCAGCTGCAAGTTAATCATTTCAATTTAATCTGATTATTTTAGTTTCACTATACTCTAAAACATTGGTACATTGTTTTGAACAGAAATTTGCATTAAATTTTAATTCATGGTGATTGAAGTAAATCATTTCATCAATTTAAAAAAAACAAAAAAATGCCACAGATTATATTGAGACTGAGTTATTTTCTTCTACTTTTTTAGTTTAATATTATTTTATGTTTAATTTTTCGGAAGAGTTTCTTGTCATTTAAATAATTTTTAAATTGGGCCACCCAAACCTGTACCCATAATGTAAGCAAAAACCATAAGAATTTTTTTTTGTTGATTTAATATTTTTCTTCTCTACATATTTCATTTTAACATCTAACCCAGTGTTTCCCAAAGTGTGGTGGGCATACCCCAGGGTGTGCGTGAACAGTTTGGAGGGGGTTAAGTAATGCGCCATGTTGAGAGCATAGGGTAAACAGGCAGGGCTAATTAGAAAACAATGATATGATGGGAAACCATGACAGTGAAAACAGCATATACAATTTTTTTTAATAGGGGTACTCAGTACTACGGAATGTAAACAAGGGGGTACACTAATGTTGTAAGTTTGGGGAAACACTGATGAATGCAACATGTTATAGAAATGGGCATTCAAAATTTTGTTGTTAGTTTAATTCCTTTTTTTATTATTTTTGTTTCTAACACTTGCTAACCAAATAACCCTTGCTTCTCCAGCTGTTCTTTAGTTTCCTCTTTTTTTTTTTGTTGTTTACTGGTAAGGTCTTTTTAAGGATATCTTTCTTTTCATTTCCCAAAATAAAAAAATTTCCTTTTTTTTTTTGTTTTGTTTCAGAAAAAAATGGTTTCATTAATTTTCAGGCATGCTAGTTGACCTAGTCAAAATATGTAAAGAAATTTTTTTTTTTAAATATCATTTTATGTGTTAAGAAGTTAATTATGTTAATGAAAAATTATGTGGTGAAAGTTTTGCATGAATTAGATTTGTGCATGGAAACATAATGCTTATCATTTATTTTTTCTTATACTTTTTTATTTCAATGTATCTTTAAGCATTTCATTTAATGTCAAAATTGTATAATTTACTAACATTAGTATAGCATGGGACTCATTTTTTTTTCTTTAATACTCCTAGCATCATGGTTTAATGGATGTCTTTATTACTAACCAATATTTTGTTTTTATTTGTGTTTACTCCTATTATGACATTGATTGTGCGGAATAATTTTTTCCTGTAAATAAAAATTCAAGTTCAGAATTATAAGCCACATTGATATGGAAAAAAAAAAGTTTATGTGGTATATTTTGTGATTTGGTAGAAAGATCACTTGAAAAAACTTGCATCGCTTGGACATAAAAAATGTCAAAAAGTTTTAAATTTATTTTTCCCCCCCTCAGCCTGTGACTAACAGTGATATTGGTACCCAGAACAACACAATGAAAGTCAAGCGATCTGACTTTGATGCATTTGAAGCTTTGGCTATTGACGGAAAGGCCGCCAGCAAAAAAGGTTCAAAATAGTAAAAGCTTTTAGATGGAATCACTCGGCTTTTATTTACTAAGCAGGAGAGCCAAATTTTTCTTTTAAAAGTATTTATTTCACTTTATTTGTTGTTTTTGATTATTTATTTGTTTATTACTTGCAGCTGATAAGGGAAGCAGTGATTACGGCCAAGACATTCCTCCGCGCACCACCTCAGAGGGAAAACACAGTGGACCCCCGTTTCTGCCACCCCAACTTTTACAAGTTATTCTCAATAAGGACACACCTGCTCATGTAAGTTTCAAAGTGTCGAACATGATCATGTTTGTTTGAAATCATTATTTCAATATTACATCACTACTTCTGTGATTAGTTTTATGATTCTTCGAGCTTACTCTCAGCTCAAATTTTGAAAATACAGGCTTTGTTGAATTGAAATTTAAACCTTTGATGTATTTTCACATCTTTCCTCACCTCACTATTTTCCTTATTCAACAATTTTTTTTAGCTCACTTTCAGATGTATCTAGATTCATGACTTGGTATTTTCATGTAATCATCAGTAGCATTATACTTTAAACAGAAATGAATAACTTGACATGATATTAGTATTATGAAAAATGTAGTCTCATTGATTACATTCTTTTTTCTTACATCGCAGGTTGAACCATCGTTACTTCCAGAACCTAATCATGTCATGCTGAATCACCTGTATGCATTATCTATTAAGGTGAGTTACTTGTTGAGATATCTATTCAAGTCAACCAAAGCTTTTTTTTTTCTATTCTGCAATTTACAAAATAATTATTTTTTTCTTTTTCCAAAATTGGGATAATTGTTAATCTGATCATTGTTGTCTTCCAACAGGATGGAGTAATGGTGCTAAGTGCAACTCATAGATTTCGCAAAAAGTATGTCACAACATTGTTGTACAAACCCATCCAATAGAATAACAAATTTTTGGTTCCAGTAAAGTGTGTATTGTATTTCTGTCCAAGAGGAAGTCAAAAAAAAGTTTCATTCTTACAAGTGTTTTGCTTTTGGTGACATTCACATGGATAAATGTACAATGGAAAATTGTTCTTGTCCGTTGAAAGGAAAAAAAGGTATGGTTAAACTATGCCCACCATTTGGACTTTTTAGCTTTGTAAGCTATTTTTAACTTTGTTTAAATTTCCTTTTGTATCATTTAAAAAAAAAAAAATTATGTTAGTAGAGAAATGTCCTGCATGTTGATTTGTGCATGCATAGATTGAGGGATAACCAAACTGGACCAAACACGTTTATCCACTTTTGCCATTGTATTGTTTTATTCATTATTTAAAAAATAAAATCAGAAAGAATCTTATAGTATATATATTGTAATTCAGCTGCTACAGTAATTTAATATTTATGTAACTATAAATCAGGCGTGTCTGTCTGGAAGGCGTGTCTGGTATGCTGTAGGTTGTGGGAAGCTCTAGACGTTTGGGATTAGAGCTTCAGTTAGCATTTCTTTTTATTTACATTTTGTTCACATTTGTGACTTAACTTGATGTGCGAATTTGATCAATTGTTTGTCCTTGGTTAAAAAAAGAATGCTTACCGGAGCTTTGACTGAATTACCATGGTGAGTTTAGTATATAACAACTAGCTATCACCCACAAATTGTGTCGGAATCATGTTATAACTTTCAGGCTGATTAAGACTGAATTTTTTTTTTAAAAAATTTCTGTTGCAACTTTCAAGGGCGTTGTTCATTAAAATTGAAATAGTGAAAGGAGTTCTGTTAGTGTAAGTCGAGATAAATTAGTGCCAATTGCAAACACTTATTTTTCTGTGAACTAAAGAACCTGATTTAAAGAATAAGTAATTAATAGAAGGCTCGAAAATTAATTGATCCAATAAATCAGATAAGAAATATAAATTATCCTGATTTCGATGTCCCCCAAAAAAGACCTGATATTTAGGATCCAAAAGAATCGCCCCCATCACTTAATGTAAGCTCCATCCAAGCCTATATTAAGCAGCCCTCGTGCTCAGCAATTTACATTTTTTGATGAGTGGGCGTTAAAGTTAGAGAATACAAGGGTTAAAATTATTCTGGCTCACTGGCAACATTAGATCATAATCCTTTTACTCCCAATTGTTCCTTGACATTTTCAACATGCTGACCCGCCGATGCAAGTGGATAATTAATAATATTTTTTTGTACATAATAAAACATTGCCAAATATTACAAAGGAGAAATTAGCTGTGATGGTCTCAAAGGACAAAAAGATAACTTTTAAAAAAAAAATTTTGGCTGAACGAAAGGTCTGTGTGCAAACTTTGTTTTTTAAAATTATAAACCGTAAATAAAGCATTTAGTGTTAAAATGTTGTATGAGATATAGATTTGAGAATGTTACATGGTTTGTTTTTTTCATCAGCAAATGTATCACTGGTTGAACATCCAGACATTTTCCAACTTAATTTGAGATAGGCTGTAAATATAATGCCGTTTTTTTTTTTCCCTTTTTGTGGGATTTTCCATTAATATAAAAAAAAGTTTTTATTTTTTGTAACTTGTGACACCCATTATAAAAAAATAACACAATTACATTATTCTCTTTCATTAGTTGGTTTATCATGTATCCCCATCTGATAATGTCTGGATTATTTGAATCATGCGTGCAGGTTGATTGTCTTAAAACTTGCTCTGGTGGGAGTGAGTTAAACCTCTATAATTATCAGTATGACTGCGTGGGGGTGAGTTAAACCTCTATAAGTATCAGTATGACTGCTTGTGCGTACTTGTTTTGTTGTTTTTTAATTTATACATTTCTGTGATTGAGTTAGTTTTTCTATGCATTATTGCAATCACCCTTTTTCAATTATAACTATTTTCTTGTTATTACTTATGATTGGATTGTTATTCATTGTATTTGTACTTCAAGATTATTGCATTTGTTAAATGTGATGTTTTTTTTTAATAACTGTTGCACAACTGTGGTACAGTTGTATGTTATGAAAGTACTGTCAAGGTACAGTTGTATGTTATGAAAGTATTGTCAAGGTACAGTTGTATGTTATTAAAGTACTATCAAGGTACAGTTGTATGTTATTAAAGTACTGTCAAACTAATAGACATGTCCATTTATTTTTCTGTGTGTTGGTAAGAATTATATTTTGTGCTGAATTTTCATTGGATGTGCCTAACAAATGAATTTTATCGAGATAATAGATGATTGGGCCTTGATGTAGTTCTGACATGTAGCCTCTCCCCTCTTCCAATGTACTACTACTATGTTTGTATTTTAACTATTAATTGAAGTATTTGACACATTTTGAATATTTATTCTCATAGTATTTTTTATCATCTCCATTAATAATGTTAAAAGAAAATTTAATAAAAATATTTCATTGACACACAGTATATTTCTTCATACACTTAGCATCACTTTGGCTTTTTGGAACGATTTTTAATGAATTTGTTGTACCACTCTAATTTTTTTTTGTCAGACTCATTTAATATTTTAAAATATTCGTCCTTGATAAAGCAAGTGGATTGGGGTCTATTTTTCGTTGTCTAAATATTCACTGCTTTTAACATCCTGGTGTTTATCATCTTTAATTCTGTGATTCAATTGATCTACAACTTAAGATTCACCAGTGAAATTTTCATGGTGATAACTCCAAACACAAACTATCAATGTCCGGCTACGTATGAATACTTTTCTTTTTTTAAACATCACAGAGAGGGAAATGAAATATTTTAATATAAATTTGTTTGTTAGTTCATTAAGCTATTCCTTTTTAATTAATGTACTGTCCTCATTTTGCATAGACCTAGTAATATAGTAGCAATTGTATAAACATACAAATATTTATTTTTAGACAGCTAGAATTTTCTGTCAGCCAATTTTTTAATAAAAATATGTGATCAAAGAAAATTGTCCTCGTCACATTGAGTTGAGGTATTTCGGATAACAAATTTCAACCAGGCTGCAACTAACTAGTTGGTATTGAGCCCTAATATTCTCAGTGGCTGACCTTGCCTGTAGTGAGGATAACTGGTGCAATCTAAAAAATAATTTTTTTTTTCCTATCACATGGTAAATGATGGAGAAAAAAAAAACATTTGAATCCAGGACTTATAAAGTCATTGTTTTAATGAAAGCTGGTAACTTTAGATTCTGCAGGCAGCTATGTCTCTTGTGACTGTTTTGTTCTTAAACTCTGCAGTATTAGAAGGTGGTCAATCCTCTCGTAACTAAGACATTTTTGTAAAAGGCCAGAGAAGTAAACAGAATACTTTGTAAGTTATCAATGGGTCATTAGTTCAGTGATAACTGTGTGCATAATTTGATAACTTGATAAACACATTTTTTTTACTTACTCAAACTAATTTCTACTGCTTGCTGTCAAGCATTTTCTCTAAAAAGTTTGTTGAAATTTTAAATTCAAACATTGAAACTGACAAATGGCAAATTTTTTTTTTTTTTTACATTTTGTTTTAGTTTATTTGTTAATTAGATGACCGCTAAAAAAAATTCTGTATGGAGACATTTCTTTTTAAATTTCTCTTTTCATTGTCAAAATATTACTGGGATATTTTTTTATATTAGTTGTACATTATCATATATGTGTAATTGTATCAAAATGAAATTAAGTCAAAATTGAAGCTGAGAAATTGTAATTGCTGAGGTCACGTTTCAATATCAGCGTATGTGTTTGACCACGTAATAATGTTGATTTGAACCATCGATGTAATAAATCCATAAGTATATCGTTATCAACTCTTTTTCTTGACCACAAGGATATAGCTAAAATTTGTCCAAATCGCTTGACTGTCCGTTAATGTAAAAACCTAGTACTGATACATCATATAGTAGCTTTACATTTTTTTTTTGGACAATAATCTTTAATTTTATTAATGTTTGCATGTGTATAGTGTCATCTGATATGAAGTAAGATAGACATTTTTGTATAGTGTCATCTGATATGAAGTAAGATAGACATTGCTTAAGATAAAGGGTTTATTTTTTTGTAATGAAAGAAAGCAATCATAGGAATGTTCCATCTGTATAAGGTCTGTCATGGTTGCTAAGGGCATTTGATTTCCATTGTTATTTTTGTGTTGACAAAACCAATTTGAAGATTGTCATTTTTATTTGTAAGAAGAATTAATCAAGATGAATATTTTTCAAAGCAAATTTTTTGTTTTTGTTTATTTTCTTACAATTAAGCTTGCATTTCGTTTGAACCCGAACACCCCCATTCAAATTTGAACCAATCGAAAATCAAAATTGAATTAAAATGACACCAGTATTTCACAAGAAATTCTGAGTCTAAAATGGAACATGAAAAAAAACAAACAAATAAATAAGGCTTTGATGCTAAAGACAATCACCATAAATTATTTAATGTCAGACACATCTCTATTATATGCACCAAGACTTGGTGCCACAATTGGATTCCTTTTTGAAACTATAAATAAGGTATAGACAATAAATTTAGGTCAATTTTTAAACCTACAGGGATTGAATTTTTAAAAAAAATTAACTTATAAAATTGCCCACCTCAGGCCTACATGGGACAGAACAATCTCTTTGAGTTTCGGGCCACATTGGGCTGGCCAGACCAACAGCAGATGTAGTGACATGAATAAATAAATTGAAAGTAAAAGGCTAAAGCTGTGGTTCACTCTGAAGCTTGCAGTAGTTACACCCATGGCATGACCCCCCCTCCCCTTTTTATTACCAAAAGCATCATTTGGTATGGATAGTTAAACCGAGCTGGACATATTAAAATGCTGGCTTTTATTACGTTCATACAACTCGCCGCTGTACATTACTTGTGTTTCCAAACCCATTCCTTTTATTAAGCGAGAATATGGAATATGAATAGAGAAATTGGGTTAATTGACATTAACTACATGTACCAGATGTGGTCAACTAGAAACAGTCACTTTCTCCCTCAGGCAACAATTAAAAAAACTTAAAATTTTTTTTTTATAAAAACTTTATTCTCAAATTTTTTCAGTATTTTTTTAAACACAACACTTATAGGTATATGATATGAATTGAGCAACATTGATCTAGAAATATAAAATACAAACTAACATTAGGACAAACATAAAAACTAATGAAATTGAAATGGAGAAACAAGCAAAGTTGTTCTTGGGCTAAAGCATTGTTTGCATTTTCAAGTTTTCTATTATTATAAAAGCATGTCAAATGCTGTTATAAAAAAATGTATCAAGTGATCGACATTTGTCTCTGATCAGTCTGAAGAAGTATTGTGTGCATAAGTATTAGGTACATTTACAAAATAAATATGCGAGATTCCAAATACATACACACACACTATATATATATATATGTGCATGTATCGATTGGAAAAAAAGACTCAATTCTGACCTCTCCGGCTAAATAATTTTTAGCAAAGAGAGTATTCTGGGTCTATGTCATTCTTCAAATGGTTGTCTTGTTAATGGCAGTACAAGTAGGACTAGGGCTTGGATATAAATAGCTGAATATTTATATCTGATGATCGTCAAAAGCAGAAAAATCACAAAGTGATCTAGTGCGTACAAAGTAAAAATTGTAGGTGATATACTAAGAAATGTTTTCTTTCAAAGAGGAAAAAATATCTGATAACATAGTGCGTTGTACAACAGGTAAACTCATTTGTTTCTCACTAAAAAGAAATATAATTTCATTAATCCTTTAATTTTCAAAATGTCGGGTAAAAAAAAATGCATTTGCTTGTCTCTTAACTGCTCAGAGCATTTTCAAAATGTCATTTGGTTTGCTGCAGGTCAAGCCTGTACCATCTGGTTCGACGTTGATTCCCTTGACAACTCCATTGTCCACCAACAATGCGTACCTTAATGCATGAGAAGTATGATAAAAAGAATTATTAAAATGGTGGACAGAACAAAACGTACAGATCACGAGCAAAAGATAACACAAACACACAGAAAGTTAAATTCATTTAGCAAAACTATTTAGTTGACTGAATGACTAGAACAATGCAAAGCTTGAACCACTTTTATATAATAAACAACAAGAAGGAAAAACCTCAAAAAAAAAAAATATATATATTTTATGTTGCATTGGGTCGTTTATATCCAAAAAGATGAGCAACGGTTGTTATAAAACTTGTCTAGCTAGTACTGCTGATTCAATATTGTGTCTGTGAGTCTGGGAAAGACTATCACGCAGCCATATTCATAAGGAATAATTGACACAGATTTTGTTACCTTAAAATTAACTGCACAATGAAAAAAAATGTATGTAGCACATTAATGAAAACACCATAAAAACAAATGACTTACCTCTTATTGCGGACATTGCCAAGTACTGCAGTCAAATCAATGGTGACATCAAGGGCCTGTTAAACAATGAGTACAATATTTACTGCAAAGTTCTTTTTTTTACATTATTTAAAAATAAAGACTAAAACAAAAAACTGTCGATATATCTTAAGCATAAGTGTTTCTCAGTTAATGATCCCTTTAAGGTTATTTGCTGCAAAGATATTAGTTCCACAAATATGGAAATTAATTAAAAATATTAGTGCACAACTAAGTACAAGATGTATGGGTTCTATAATAATGAGTGCACAACTAAGTACAAGATGTACAGGTTCTATAATAATGAGTGCACAACTAAGTACAAGATGTACAGGTATTATAACAATGAGTGCACAACTAAGTACAAGACGTACAGGTTCTGTAATAATGAGAGCTCAACTAAGTACAAGATGTACAGGTTCTATAATAATGAGTGCACAACTAAGTACAAGATGTACATGTTCTATAACAATTAGTGTACAACTAAGTACAAGATGCACAGGTTCCGTAATAATGAGAGCGCAACTAAGTACAAGATGTACAGGTTCTATAATAATGAGTGCACAACTAAGTACAAGATGCACAGGTTCTGTAATAATGAGAGTGCAACTAAGCACAAGATGTATGAGTGCGCGCACATAATTTGGAAATTTACCACGAACAGTGGGTCCCCCCAGGATTTCAACACACTGTTAAGTAAGATTTTTTTCAAAAATGTTTTCTTACCTTGGCAAAGTCCCCACAGGTGTCAGCCAAGAAACGAACCTAAAGAAGAAGAAAATGAACACGGTTTAGATTAAGTCTGACAACAGCAATGAAGTGTGACACTGAAAATAAGATAAAGGTGGTAAAGTGTGGGTCCCAGACTAATTTCAGGTGAGTCATGAAATTTTTTAAAACAAAACAAAAAGACAGAGTGTATTTATGCATAGTTACAACTCTAATTTCTCTATCTGTTTATAAAACTAAATGCTTGTAAATCTACAAAGTTAAAGGATATATCTATTTATACAAATAATGACACTTTTTTTTTTTTCTTTCATCGTAGTTTTTCTTAGCAAAGACAAAACAGTTTTTTTTACTGCGGGTCGTGAGACCTAAACAATTTCCAAAGTGGGTTGTGAAGCGTAAAAGCTTGAGAACCAATAGTCTGGCATGAACACTTCAGCATCTATCCTGTATCTAGTATTTTTAAGTAATATCACATGAAGCGTATTTAATTGACATCAATGTTTACCTTCCCAGATGGGTCCAGAGATTTCGCCCACGCAGACATAACAAACGGATCATTGACAGAGACACATATGACTTCTTTCACACCTTTGCTCTTAATGGCGTCGACTGAACCAACAAATGAAGGCACATGATCCTATATATATAAATAAGTCACATGACAAAGCAAACAAAAAAAAAGAAAGAAGAAATGACAAACAATAATGGAAACTATTTTTTTAAATTTTTAAGGGACTTTAAGTGACAGTAATATCAAATATTTATCTAACAACAAACAGCAAGAACATATATAAAACTTAAAGAGATGCCTAGTTATGATACAATAAAATTAAACTTTCTTTTTTTAAAAGCCTTTTGCAGTTATTTATATTAACCGGTTCTTGAATTATTTTGATATAAAAATAGTACAATGGGATAGGACAGTATGATACAACCAAAATTTCTTTAATAAATACAGAAACCATTACTGTGTAATGCATCAAATGCACAAAGTATCAAACATTTAGGTTTGAGAAAGCTTGAATTCTGGACTAAGTTTTCAGGTAGTAACTGTTTATAATGTTTAAAAGCTGTCTAAATTCATAATTAAACTACATGAATTAATCTTCAGCTTTAAGACTGGTTCTTGTACAGCTAAGTGAGACAAGCTGGATGCTAAATGAAATTGTTATAAGTGAAAGTAATTGAGCACAGAACCAGCTACACCATATTTAATTCAAAAATCCAGTCAGTATATACAAATGACACTGTGAGGACAAACAACAACAGCAAAGATAAAGACAATGTCCACAGCTTTTTAAAAGAATCGAGATTACAAATGTGCAAGAGTCAAAGCAATATTTCTAAACTTACTTTGGAACAAGTCGGAGTGAATGCCCCTGGCACACCAACGATGACAAACTTGCCATTAGTAAAACTCGATGTGTTGACTTTTTTGTCAGGAGCACCTTCAAACAGGTCCACGCTAGGCAATTTACTTCCTACCTGGTTATGAAAGGAAATTTTTACATTAGTACATATGAAAGAAATTTGTCGATTGAATAAAACTGAGTATAGACATTTAAAAAAATGATAAAAAGAAGACAAAATAAACATTTTAATTGTGCACGTTTAGATGCTCTATTCCCAGTATGTGTGTATATGTATAATATTTTATTTTATATGTTATACTTATAGTAACTTATTGTGAGCGTAGATTTAGGCTCTTTTTCTAGTTCAGTGCAGCTACCACTGAACTAGTTTTTAATTTCATTACATTTTTTTCACTTAACTTTTTCCTATGTGTGACTAATTACAATATATAGTATTATTTACTATAAGTAAGAACCGAAAAGCAGCTCTTGATGACATCACAAAAGGCCAACTTGGGTCAAACACGATATTCCATTTTTTTTTTTTTTTGGATTGTGATTTCATAACTTTTAGATAATACTTTGAACCCAGGGACATGCCTTATGTGATGCTAGGCCCAAATATATCAAGGTAGGTAGACTGATAAAAACTCAACAAATACTACTAATATCAGTGGTGGACTTACATCAGTTCAGGCCGGCAGAAAAAAATATTGGGCCCCTTACAAAAAAAGAGGATGGACATAAAAAAGTAGCCTAGGCTACTCGCAGCCCTATGTATGTGACATGAAAATTTAATTTTGTAAATAAGAAAGAGCTTTTAAGAACATCCGGTCCATAATGAAAAAGTATTTTTCTTTACTAGAATAATTTATCATCATGACATATATGCCGATGGCATCATAATGATCATATGCATTAAGGAATGATAATATAATATCTAGGGAACAAAAATGTGGTGATTGTTGTATACTAAAATCTTTTTTATTTTAGACTTAAATTAAGTTAAGGCACTTGTTACTCGACCCGAACCTTGGGTCGACTACTAGCATATGTACGGTCGACCACAAGTTGTTTTTTTTCTGTTTCTGGGGATTTTCGTGCAAATTGATATCTATCTCTATCCCTAACCCTATCCCTAACCCTAATCCTGAAAAAAAAAATTCTGAAAAAAAAAAATTTATATATGTCATGTTCCTTATACCCTAATATAATTTATATATGTCAGTTCCTTATACCCTAATATAATGGTCACTTTGGTCTTCTAACAAGTGCGTTAAGTTAAATATACATGATTATTTATGATACTTTATGTCACTTTTCTAATATTCACACTATATTATTACATAACATTACAATGACAACAATGTGATTTACAGTGTGACAGCAGGGCACACACACACACAGAGCGTCAGAGGAAAGTTTATGAAAGTTAAATCATTATTGGTAAAATGTATTTAAATTTCAAATATTACGTTCGCTTTATGGTATATTACCGAAATTGGCATGTTTAAGCTACTGCTTGTCTGGAAAAAACGCTGTGCAAATCCTCGGCGCAGTGAAGTCTGAAAGGTCAAATAACGAACACTCTGCATTATTAATTCTGTTACTAATTTTACTGTACGGTCGTTATGAGCGGAAGGCTTAGAACCTCTCGGAACTTAGAAAACAATAAACCACTATTACCAGATATTTTTGAACAAAAATGTCAAAACCAAAAAAAAAAAGCTATATCCGCCTAAAACTAAAAGCTTTACGACAAACTCATAGAAATGTAGTTTTTGTCTTAAATTAAATCGAAATGTCTTCTTATGAGATGTTTTGATGATAAAACCAACATTTTAAAATTCTTAAAGAAACAATATCATTTAGCTCTCATTGAATAACACAGTGAAAAAACTTTACTGACCACCAGTAAAGCCTATAGCCCTCTATAGTCAGCAACGATTCCAACCTTTAGTAATGTTGAATAATGAGCGTTTTGAACTTGTAAGGTTTGATGCTCTACTTTTAAAAACCAGCTTTAAGACCAAATAATAAAAATGTCACATTTGTATCAATTCATGTAATGTTTTTGAATTGTTGATTTTTTTATTGAACCGGGGGGGGGGGGGGATATAAAACGGAGAATGTTGGGGGAAAGTAAACAAAATAGGAATGGGTAATAAATAAAAGAGTGTGTGGGAGAAAATACATCTTGGTAAGGGGAGATAATACAGAAAAAGAAGGGGAGAAAATAGAATACAAACTTTATGAAAACACTTCCGTCAATGAGAGTCATGGCCGTAGCCGGGGGGGGGGGGGGGGCTGTAGTCACCCACCCCCCCCCCTCCAAATAAATAAAAATTTTATTGCTGATAGTAACTCATTAAAAATTGACAAAAATTTGCCTTTAAAAACTTGGAACAGCCCCCCCCCCCAAACAAAATCCTGGCTACGGTACTGATGAGAGTACTTCACATTATAAAGGGAGTATCATGTAAATTATAAACTTTTTAATGCAAAAATCCGAATATTTATTTCCATGTACAGTGGAAAATTTGACAATTCTAATAAATTGTTAGTTTGTACACCACAATGACATTATACTTTCAGGCCATAGCCTACTTGACCTAATTATAACGGTCATGGTGAGGTGGATATAGAAAGGAAAGTAATTAAAATGACTATTTGTATCAATGTATTTACTTTTCTAAAACATAAAAGTTTATGTAGATATGACTCAAATGTTGTTTGTTTTTTTAAAACATTTCTAAATACTAATAGTTTCTATTTTGATAAAAATTTAAATTAGTTAATACCAATGTACTTACATTTATGTTACTATATAAATAATGCTATATTATGTTATTTGACATTATAACTATTTTTTTAAGATTATAAAGAGTGCAGAAGGAACACAATTCCTAGTCATACATCTGCCATGGGTGAAGAAAAAAAAATAATGATGATACTTCTGTGCAAGAGTGAAATTTACTTTGCTTAAATTGTCACAGCAAGCTTTTGTCTTTTAACCAGATCAAGCAGTTATTTTTGCTGTGTACTCACATTCTATCTTCAGATAGACCAGATGTGGGCATGCTTTTCAAATCCTGCATCACAATGGTTCTTAAATTTTACAGAACAGCAGGAGCAAGAAAATTATGGGTGAACACTGAACCGTTCATATGAACTTTTACAAATTATATACAAAAGTCTAACAAAAAATGTTTTACAGAGAGACACCTTGCTGGATGAAACAGCCAGACGGGCAGAACTTTGACATTGTCTAGCCCCAGCAAAGATTTACATTTTTATTAATTTACCTTCAGCAGAGCAGCTGAATATTTTTCTTAAAATATTATTTTCTTACAAGCATTATGTATTTGTTGTGATTTTTATCTAAATTGCGAGCTAATTTAAAATTTTTTTTTTTTACGATTTTTTAAAATTAAATATTGCCAGCATTTCAATTAAAAAGTATGATGAAAAAAAAAACAAAACAAAAAAAACTCAAAAACAAGTTGAGCTGATGTTCCAATTTATTGTGAAGCCGAAATGACCATAAAAAAAATAATGATGACAGTCAACATTGTGTCAAACTCACAAATCCAACCAGCATGGAATTCAGAAAATGATGTAGAAGAGTTTGCGGATTTTCAAACAACATTTAACATAGATTTCATTCCCTCTCAATTACATTGAATTTACAAATGCAGCTAAATCCAAGCACATCAATCAAGAAAAATGAGACTGAAATTTATTAAATCCATTGCGACATGTTAGATACAGTAATATCGATCTTTTCTGAAATTTCAGAATGAGTGATCTATTGTATTGACATGGCGCGCAGAGCATATTTTGTCATATCCAGACTATATATGATTTTTAAAACAGGTTTTGAACCCACACCTGTTGATTGCCTGGTGCACTAACCACAAAGCCTTGTCTATTTTTAGTTAGCCTATTATCAGATTCAAGTATTCCCTGACACAGTCTTAAGTAAACAATAGAGTAAGCAAAAAATAATGGAAGGTTGAAGATCGCAATGAATGTTGAGTGATCCACTTCTAGACTTATATGTCTAAGTCTACCATTAACTATATATTAGTTTGTTCTACGATTCAAATTACTGGGCAAATAGTTTAAAAAAAAAAAAAACAACTATCTTTTTTCAAGCAAGATTGGTTAAAATAACAACCTAAGTGTACTGATACACATTGTACAATCATACAGCCACGAAATATAGATTCAATGAACCGTAACAAGGTGCTAATTGAGTAAATTGTAAAAAAAGAAAATATCTCATCAACCAGGGTTGAGGCGTGAGTGCTGTAGGTCATAAATCCTACAGGAAAATTTTATTGATGTTTTCTATGCTATATACATGTACATAGGTACAAACAAACATATATTTATATTTTTGTATAAATAATTAATCTAACAACATACACAATATATATATTAATAAATGAATGTCATACATGTTTAAACTTGTAGTCATTTTCTTATGAATGATTATGCTAACTATATTCAATAATCACAGTATCATAGTATTACATGTGTAACTATAAATATGACCATGTTGCAACACTCAAGCCTCGTCCCTGTTATTAACCAATTACTGCGTTAAAAAAAATCCTCTTATGTAAAGAGCTTGGCGCGTGTCAAATCATACGTCTTTTAGATCATAAAAACTAAACTTAAGCTTAAATATCCCCAGTTAAACCAGCCGAGCCATGCATAGCGTTGTTTACTTTTTTTTTTTTTTTAATTGGTTGGTAGAACTTTGAACACATATGGCTTAATGATGATGAGCTTATCCAGTCATACCGTAGAAGTGCACTGTAACTGACCAATGTGGATATTCCGTTGACAGGAAAACTTAGGTCACACACGATGAGGTACTTTTAAGCGGTGGTCAGAGAACATAAAAAAATAGGCAAGCATAATGACTTTAGAGGTAATCAAATTAATTATACAGGTACTATTCCAGTGAATGCATTGCTTAATAAATTAACATTTCAGCCAGTTTTTTTTTTTGAATGGATATGGGGGGGTGGGAAATATCACAGGTATTGGTTGGGAAGACATAGAGTGGTATCCCTTGCATCACCAGGTGACGATAATTATGTCCCCTGCCTCTATGGAAAAGAACACTAGTTGTCTCATATCATTATCAAGCTCTATCTCTGGTCCATTGATTTTCTGAAACACAAAATGAAAAGGTAGTACATGTACACTGTATTAATAATTGAATTTTGAATCAGTCAGTTGTCCATTTTAACTTTTTAACCCTTATTTAAAGTAACATGATACACATTTTTTTCAGAAATCTTAAAATGGTTTTTTTTCTCTTCACTAAAAATCGATTTTTTAATAAAAAATATATCAGATAAAAAAAACTCACCTTGTGGCTGGTATAGGTCAGTCTAGGTTCAGAGTTCATTTTGAATAGTCGTTGAATCAAGGTTTTTAACTTTTGAATGGACATGGTAGCTAAGAGAAGAGAAAAAAAAGAACAATTGAAGCATTTTAAGCCAGACTTGCCTTACTCACATCTTGAGCTGGGCTAGTTTGACTTTAAATGCTTCTTGCATAACTATTAGAGCTGCTGTTTGATTAAAATTATGGATCAGTATTAACGGATAATTAAAAATTTTACCGCAAATTAATGCACATTTTAATCTAAACAATGTAATACATTTATTTCTATCCAAACTAGTTTGTCATTATATTCTATCATAACAATAGCATAATAAACAAGTCAGTTTAAATTATCAAATTAATTGTAACAGACCTATTCAGATTAGCATTTTGTCGATTGAATAATTCAGGCCAGCTGATTGACAGGTATCAATCAAGTGATGCAGGTTTTTTTTATTTTTATCAACAACAATGCCAAACACGTGTTTTTCGTGGAGTGTAGGTTCCAAACTAATGATACATGTGTCAACCCCTCTCTCATCCATCCCCGCTATATTTTGATACACCACACACCCACTTTAGGTTATCTTACTGCCAGGCTGATGATAAATTTTACACTAAATATCCAACTAATGGTCAATGCTGAATTTTTCTTTTAAAATGTTTATGAGACTACCTAAAGGTTGGCACCTGTGAAAAGGAACATTTTAAATCTCGGTAATTAGCTAGCCATACAATCATTTTGCAAAATGCAGTTATGGGTTGTTTTTTTCATTAATTTGATAATTTGTCATTTGATTGCTTAATTTTTTTGTAAAGATATAACATCAAAATTGACATCTTCTATCCAGCACTTGATCTACCTGTACATACAAAGATACAAAGACAATACAGTTGTATGCATTACCTGGAAGTTTTTTGTCCAAAACTCCTTTTTCTGGATGTTGAGGACTAAAAATTTTCACCTCTGAAAACAAAACAGACTCGATCAGTTTTTTTAAAATTACAGATGAGTGCCAAATAAAGAAAATAAATATTATGACAAACAAAATATACAGTAGTGGTAAAAGCACGTACGTAATAAATTATCTTTTAAAGCTGTTGATTTCTCGCCAAGTTCCGAGTCTTCAGGGGCACCCCATTCTAGATTAAAAATGAAAATTGCTGAGTTTAGCATTAAGATCAATTAATAAAACTATGTTTTTTATAAGTCATAAAATATTCTAGTGCTAGAGATAATCTTGTACAGTAGAGTAAAAAAATAATCTATCTAGATCTCTTAATGAAATCATATTGTAAAGCCACTTTCAAAACTGCCTAAATAAAAATTTGAACAAAAAAGCAACAGTTTCGAGTTGTGGATTTCTCTTTTTTTAGATGTGGTGATGTAACAGTCGTGATGTGGTGTGAACAGTCATGATGTGGTGGTGTAACAGTCGTGATGTGGTGGTGTAACAGTCGTGATGTGGTGGTGTAACAGTCATGATGTGGTGATGTAACAGTCATGATGTGGTGGTGTAACAGTCATGATGTGGTGGTGTAACAGTCATGATGTGGTGGTGTAACAGTCATGATGTGGTGGTGTAACAGTCGTGATGTGGTGGTGTAACAGTCATGATGTGGTGGTGTAGCAGTCATGATGTGGTGGCAGAGGGTTTGTCTTGTAGTGTGGTGCAGCTTATTGTCAACAATAACTTTCAAATGCATTAGTACAGTAATATACAAATGAAGCATTTTTCTTATGTGCATCTATGATTCCTAGTTAAAGAATGACAAACGTCTTTTTGCTGATCTTTCTTTTCTTTCAAATCTAACAAAATATTCTACAAACCTTAACTTAATGTCACCAAATTATCAAAGACTGATGATTATAACCACGTATGCAAGCGTCACTGCTATTCTATACTATTTCATTGGAGGACCAATGATAATCTTACAAGTCTAACAATACAGAGTATGCAGGCACTATCTTATATTTGATTCAGGTTTTTCCAATGAGAGTGATAACAATGTAGCAAATGTGCATCAAAGTTGTCCATGTCAGGTGATAATGGGTGTCAATCTATTGTAAGAAATCAGCCATTTATCTTTTTTGATTTTGTAAAAAAAAATTATTACAAGGCCAGTGTTTCAAAGATTTAAACTTGTTGAAAACCATAAATATTACAAATATTACAAAAATATTATATGCCAAAGCAAGTAAAATGTAAATTTAAGCTGGGCTTCCGCAAAATATTAATTAACAGTCATGCAAAAAAAAAAATTGATGCAAACAGATTGCAAGATAAATAAAAAAAAAATTGATGCAAACAGATTGCTAGATAAATAAAAAAAATTGATGCAAACAGATTGCAAGATAAATAAAAAAAAAATTGATGCAAACAGATTGCAAGATAAATAAAAAAAAAATTGATGCAAACAGATTGCAAGATAAATAAAAAAAAAAAAAATAACTTACTGTCTACAAGAATTTGGTACCGTGGATGATTTGCTGTAAATTCAATGCTTGGGTTATTTTTGGTCTTATCACAATTGCCGCCAGACAGTTTCCACTCTGCACCGAAACGCTTAAGGTAGTCGATTTCTGCACCTTTCCTTTCTTCAAATGAAATCTGAAACAGAATCTTTTTCTTTTAAATCTAATCTCATTTCTATTCCTCAATTTTTTAATGCATTAGGTCAATCAATAATTCTTCCCCCCAAACTATTCTAACTCCGCCAAGGACGGTCCCAAGCCCGGCTGAAAAAGGAGGAGGGTTGGGCGTGGGGCTAGCAACCCCATCCTGTAAAAACACCCTTTGCTACAAAAACACGAACAACAGAAAAATCAGAAAATTCTGTCGTGGGAGAAGAAGGTTCTTCAGCACGAAGACCTATGAAGCTTAGTTGTGGTGAAAGCCGAAAGGAAGCCACAAAGCCGACTACCCTTCTGACAACCAGGAAAATCACCATCGGTACATGGAATGTCAGGACCATGTTTGAGGCAGGAAAGATGGCACAGGTAGTATCAGAGATGAGAAAAAACAACCTGATCATCTTAGGCATCAGCGAGACAAGGTGGACACAAGCTGGACAGAGACGACTTACATCAGGAGAGCTGTTGCTGTACTCTGGACATGAAGAGGATGACGCACCCCACTCACAGGGAGTGGGACTTATGCTGTCCAAACAGGCACAGGGGTCACTGATTGGGTGGGAAGCACACGGCCCCAGGATCATAACTGCTTCCTTCCGTACAAAGAAGAAAAAGATCAAAATGAATATAATTCAGTGTTATGCGCCAACAAACAGCGGCGACGAAGAGGAAAAAGATCAGTTCTACAGCAGACTCCAAAAGATTCTGGAGAATTTCCCAAACAAGGATCTCACTATCCTCATGGGAGACCTCAATGCCAAGATAGGGACCGACAACGCTGGATATGAACAAGTCATGGGCACTCATGCTCTTGGGGTGATGAATAAAAATGGAGAGAGATTTGCTGACTTTTGCGCACTAAACAATATGGTCATCGGAGGTAGCATCTTTCCTCATAAAAGGATACACAAGAGTACATGGATATCTCCAGACAACACAACTGAGAACCAGATCGATCATATCTGCATCAACAAAAAATTTAGAAGGTCATTACAAGATGTAAGAGTGAAAAGAGGGGCAGACGTAGCATCAGACCACCACCTGGTGGTAGCAAGAGTGAAGCTGAAATTAAAGAGAATTCTCAACAGCATATCAGACAAAAGAGTCAAATACAACATTAGCCTGCTGAAAGACCCTAAAACTTAAGAGCAGTTCAACTTAGTGCTGAAGAATAAATATGAAGTGCTTCAAGAATTGGTGGAAGAAGAAAATAGTGTACTCAATATGTGGCAGAAAGTGAAAGAAACCTTAAGATCGTCATGCCAAGAGTCAGTGGGTCCAAAGAAGCATCACCAGAAGGAGTGGATCACAATAGAAACTCTGAACAAGATAGAAGACAGGAAGAAAAAGAAGGCAGCGGTCAATAAAAGTAAAGCCAGGGCAACAAAGGGTAAGGCTCAAGAAGAATATGCAGAAGCACACAGGGTAGTGAAGAGGAGTATTCGGAACGACAAGAAAAACTATGTGAAGGGGTTGGCAGCGGAGGCAGAACAGGCAGCATATAGCGGGGACATAAAAATGCTATACAACATAACCAAGAGACTCTCAGGGAAGATGAACAAGCCAGAAAGACCTGTCAAAGACAAGCAGGGAAAAACTATAAACAGCCTAGATCAACAGTTAAACAGATGGGCTGAACACTTTGAAGAACTCCTTAATAGACCAGCACCTCTGAACCCCCCAGACATTGAGCCAGCCAAAGTGGATCTCCCGATCTGCTGTGAAAAGCCCACAAGAGAAGAGATCAGGAAAGCCATCACCCTGATGAAAAATGGAAAATCAACTGGACCAGATGACATTCCAGCAGAAGCACTAAAGGCAGATTTGAATACATCAGTAGAGATGCTATACCCTCTCTTTGGGAGGATCTAGGATGAAGAAAACATACCAGCAGACTGGAAGGAAGGTTACCTTGTCAAACTTCCAAAAAAAGGTGACCTCAGCAACTGCAGCAACTATAGGGGTATCACATTACTATCTGTACCAGGCAAGGTTTTTAACAGGATTCTATTGGAGAGAATGAAAGATATAGTAGACCCACAGCTGCGAGATGAGCAGGCAGGCTTTCGAAAAAACAGATCGTGCACAGATCAGATTGCAACACTTCGCATTATATTAGAGCAGTCCCTAGAGTGGAACTCACCATTGTATGTCAACTTTGTGGACTTTGAAAAGGCGTTTGACAGTATAGATAGAGAGACCCTCTGGAAGCTCCTTCAACACTACGGAATCCCACCAAAGATAGTTAACATCATGAAGAATTCGTACAGGGGTATGTCATGCAGAGTAATCCACGGAGGACAGCTCACAAAAAGCTTCCAGGTGCGAACTGGAGTCAGACAAGGATGCTTGTTGTCACCATTCCTTTTCCTTCTTGCAATTGACTGGATCATGAAAAAATCCATCAGAGAACGAAGAAATGGAATCCAGTGGACATTATTGAGCCAGCTTGACGACCTAGACTTCGCAGACGATCTTGTGCTCCTTTCCCACAGACACCAACAGATGCAGGAGAAGACAGATAAAGTCTCAGCCGCAGCGCTCGAGGTTGGCCTCAATATAAACCAAGACAAAACCAAGATCTTAAAAATAAACTCCACCAGCACAAATCCCGTCACCCTACAAGGAAGACAGCTGGAAGAGGTGCAGTCCTACGTTTACTTGGGGAGTGTTATAGATCAGCAGGGTGGCACAGAGGCAGATGTCAAATCGAGAATTGGTAAAGCCCGAGCCGCCTTCATGCAGCTAAAGAATGTCTGGTCCTCCAGAGAGTTGTCCTTAGACATCAAGATTAGACTCTATGACACCAATGTGAAATCAGTCCTGCTGTATGGAGCAGAAACGTGGAAGATGTCTAAGACTACACTAAGGAAAGTCCAAACATTTACAAACAGCTGCCTCAGAAGAATCCTCCAAATTCGCTGGCCAGACACCATCAGCAATGTCAGCCTTTTGGAAAAGACCTGCCAACTCTCAGCTGAAGAAGAGATCAGAAAGAGGCGATGGGGCTGGATAGGACACACCTTACGCAAACCAGCAGCCAGTATCACAAGGCAGGCACTGAGGTGGAACCCCCAAGGTAAACGAAAGAGAGGTCGCCCAAGAAATACCTGGCGTCGAAACCTGGAAGCGGACACCATCAAGATGGGACACAACTGGAACCAGCTGGAGAAGATAGCAAAAGACAGAGGACTCTGGAGAACTGTTGTTGGTGACCTATACCCTGCCATGGGTGAAGGGCAATGATGATGAAACTATTCTATATATTTTTATTATTCACCAATTTAATAAGTTACAGAGACGATGTGATGAAGACATTGCACAGCAACCTTTAAAACCATTTTTACATGAGTGAATCTTAAGAATGTCTTCTTAGTCCACTCAAAAAGAATTCTAGCACTGACTAGAGTTGGAATCCTAGTTTAGGTATGTCATGAAATGCTAATTGGCTTTTAATATTTCTTAAATCGCATATGTATATGAAAAAAAAAAACAATAGTGAAAGTGGAAAAACTTACTGGAGTTCGACTAATAAGTTTTAGACTTCCAATTTTGGCCACAAATAGTTGCCGAACTGTATCATAGGAGAAAGTTCTTAATATTGGATTGTCTGCTATCTCCAGCTCTTCCAGGTGCTGTAATTTGTTAAGCTCATTTATAGAAGACCACTGAGAGAAAAATATAGATTCAATAAATGTTTTTTAATAATAATGCAGTAATTGTAAAATTTGTCAATAATTTTAAAGTTCATGTCAGTGCAGTGGGAGACCAATTTTGCTACAATAAAATTAACTTAATATCGTATCTACCGCATAACTGAATATCATATCTAATGCATAACTTAATATCATATCTTCTGCATAACTGAATATCATATCTACTGCATAACTAGATTAAACAAGAGACACGTTTAATTTATGTTTAACCTAACAATTTTTTACTCTCTAAATTATGAGTTGTTTTTTTTTTTCCAAGCGTTACTACCTCAGATATATCATTTTTCTTGATGATAAAAACTTTGAGTTTCTTGAAGAACGTTGTTTTCTCAGTGGGAGAACAATCAGGGAAGTAAATTGATTTGATTTGATTCTCACTGACCACCAGAGTCTCCAGACTGTATTATAGAAAACAAAAAAAATTACATCATTTTAGAAACCAAATGGATAGACAAAGAAAAAGAAAAGGTTGCAGTTAGCTCCCTTGACTCATGGCACTGGTATGAAGGTGAAGGGCATGGTAAATATTGGGCAGGATAAATTTTATGGAACCCATCTTTGTAGAGGTTCTACAAAATGCTTGATTGGATGATATACTATAAAGAACCTATAAATATTCAAGGCGAAGTTTTTTGAGGTGCCCTTGCCACATTGCCAGCAAAGCAGAATCTGCAATGGTTATAGATAACTGGCAATAAGCCAGCACCATGTCAGTTGGGATCATAACCCTTGCTGCCATGGAGGCCCCCCTTTCACTGTACCCCAGCTCAGGTTGCAGTGGAAAATTTCTGTAGTTATTGGCAGGCAGTGAACATGGACATCTGAGTTGGTAGGCTGAAACACTAACCACTCTGTTACAACAATAAAACAGAAACACTGTTAGATCTGTTTGAATACTTTCTGTTTTCATAGGGATGCATACCCTTCTAATCTTCTGCATCAACGCCATTTTTTTTTTTTAGATTTATAATTATTCATTAAATCATATTTCCATTTTTAGAGCTATAAACACACATGAAAGTGGATTAAAACTATTGGACTCATTGACGTTTTGTGTTCCTTTGATTCCTCTTCAAGTCGGTAAAGCAGGGATTATAATACAGGAACATGGTGGCAGTGTGGTAGAGTGCTCGACAGCTAACAGAAAGGTCCTGAGTTTGAGCCCTGGTGGAGTGCCAGGACTTTTCTACCATCTGATCAATGTCCACCCCAAGGTCCACCCAGCTTACAAATGGGCACCCGACATTTGTTGGGGAAAGTGAAGACAGCTGGGCATTGTACCAGCCACACAATCTCACATAATAGCCATGAATACAGATACTTTACTTCATCTGACCTCGACGGTCTTTAAAGGCTTTATAAGAGAAACTTTTATACGACTAATTTGAAAGTCAACTAAAAAAAATATCTTTGTCTTACACAGGTAGATTTCCCAGTTTGAGAATCTCTTCCCAGTCTGCAATTTTATTGGTCATTAGGTCTAAAATCCTCAGACGTTTCAGTACATGGGCAGAGTCTGACAGCTGGGTGAGATTATTATAAGATACGTGAAGCTCTTCCAGCAAAAGAAACATGGAACAGCACCTCAGGATTTCCTTCCATGAAAGATTCATTTGGTTCATAGTTGCATTTTTTAGTCTAAAAAAACTGGTTGACAGAGAACTCGGATCACCGGGTAGCACAAGACGGTTCTCGCTTAAAGGAAAAATTTTTATATGCATAAAGACATAAAACATGTAATAACAAAAATACTTTTCTTATATAAATGCAAAATTACATTTATGATCAAAATGTGATTTAGAAATAATAATTGTACACAATAATTAAATAGGATTGAAATCAACAAATGTGGACACAATGTTAACAATTGAAATAAATAAGTTTCTAACAAAATTATTAAAAAAAAATATAGGGTCTGAAATGTACTAACTTCTAGTAGCACACAACCTTGGCATAATTCAAAGCCTTACCTACAACATACAGTATGGTTATCAGTTTATTAATTTTTACCAATGTATATATATTTTTTTCAATAGTACAATTATTAGTAGTAAAATGTTTGCCTATGTTATTTTACTTTGAGAAAATACAGAGTCCTAGTACTTTAAAGTAAAAATACAGCAGACGTAGGGAGAGTTCTTTAAAAAATAAATCATACTCAGCAAATAAAAATAATTTTTTCTTACCTTACTGTCAAATCTCTAAGGTAGGGCAGCTGTTTGGTAATCTCCGCAACACGTTCCCATGTGG
Organism: Bulinus truncatus; assembly: GCA_021962125.1. Taxonomy (NCBI): domain Eukaryota; kingdom Metazoa; phylum Mollusca; class Gastropoda; family Planorbidae; genus Bulinus; species Bulinus truncatus. The sequence goes on from JAGDYQ010000116.1 coordinate 462,450, forward strand.
CTAGCAAGTTAGCGGAGAGGTCAAGGTCAGTGATATTGGGACACAATCGATCCAGCTCATCTTCTGGGCCCCCACAATATACTTTCATGTTATACACAGACACTTTTCTTAACTTGTTGAACTGACTGCAAGTAAGAATTGAATGAATAACGATCAAAAGTACGATATTTTTATGATAATTAATTGAATTCCAACTCAGTAAGCAGTTTTTGTGTCTAATAAATAGGAAAAAAGGACAACAGTAAATAAAACTATATCTTTCACCGCTACATTTTAAGAATCAGAAACAACCACTAAATATACATCCAACAAAAATTGATTTTAATTCTGACTTTTCTAGACTAAGGGCTAAAAAGGAAAAAAATATGTTTTAGTGGCTATTGAAATAAATGCCAAATTAAATTTCTAGTTTGTTTTAGGATTATATTTGCTTTTGATTAAAAAACAAAATAAATTAGATAAAAAAATGACAAAGAAAATTAATAGCTTACACATGCATCTTACATATCTTGTATTTATTTTAAAAATGTGTCGCAAATATTACATAATCAAGGTAAATCTATATCATTAGAATTAAGTGAGGATAATTTTAAAAAAAACAACTTATTTTACACTACCTTTGCTGGAGATTAACTTTCTTCGCACCAACCATCTCCACGCTGGTCTTCTTGAAAAACTGATCTACAACAAACAAATCTTCCTTCTGGATGCCAGCATCTTCATCTTTTTTCAGACCGTACCTTTCGTGTAGGGCCTGCACAATGCTGATGCCACCATTCACTTTCTTAGGCCTCACAAAAGAGCTGGACGTGGGATGACTGAAAAAACAAATGTTTTTAATTTTCTTTTCAAACACGAATAAATTATCAGATATTTTCTAAAAAAAAAAAAAAAAAAAGCAGAAATAAAATACCTGGTTTGAAAATAAACAACTCCTGCGTGTGAACCATTGTGTTTACCACGGGTCGGGTCATCCCACTCCACACCTAGCCACAAACCTTAAAAAAAAATTATGAAAATGAAGATCTTTTCAAGATTGCCAAAACTAGCAAACAATGAAACACTCATTTTTGTAGCAAAATAAAATATTTAGGTGTCAGGCCCCCTAAGATTTGGGGACCCCTGACAATATTTGAGTTTTAATATTAAAACTTTAGATCTTGAACCTTGTACTGTAGCTAAAATCACTTCTCCAATCTTCTGTTAAGTCAGAATAACAGGTTCTTTGTTTAGAAAATTAATTTTTTAAAAAAGCTGACGTTAATTCATGTATGACTTGATAGCCTTAACAAACAAACAAAGCAATGAGCCACAAATCTTTGGAAAGTATAATTAACATATTTATTTATTATTGAATTCCAAAAAAAAAAAATTACATCGTGGCTTCACCAGATTGCTTATTTTTCTATAGTGTTACATAGTGACATGTCACCAGACTGTCTTATTTCATTCATACTTTCCTTCAAAGCATAATCTTTTTTTTTACTAACTATTTTCCATAAGAACACAAATATAAACGCTACATCGATATTTCTTTTATGTTCATTTAAACCTGTATCTTCAAGTTATTTCTCTAAAATGTGCAAAATTTTATCCATTTCATCCAAAACATGTGACTAAATCCACCAACTTCAAAAATTAAAAAGTAAACACCCCAATTCAGTTATGCCTGTGAAGTCACGTTTGCAGCCGAAGAACTTAAATACAAAGAAATATAGGTAAAGAAAATATTTTTTTTAGTAGCTTAGAATTATTAAGGAGTAATTTTACTGTCCACTTCGTTTGATTCACACTAAGACATATGCATTAGGATATGAAAGAACCATTTATCTCATGGGATGATGGGTGGACTGTCATTGGTAGTTACCTAATTTTTAGAGCATTTTTGAAAAAAAATGCTCTATTGTCCCCGTTTTGTCTGTCTGTCTGTCTGTCCGTCCGTCATCACCCTAGATCTCAACAACCAAAAGTCCTAGACCCATGATGTATATATCATTTTGTAGGTCTTGGCCTGCCAAGAAATGACTTTTTTTCCATTTCGCGATCTGACCTCTCAGGGCCGTAAAAGGGGCCTTATAAAGTACCGTTTTTTACTATATAAGCTATATTAATAATGTACCGCCCTATATCTCAGCAACCATAAGTCCTAGACCCATGATGTATATATCATTGTGTAGGTCTTGGCCTGCCAAGTGTACATCAAAAGTCCATTTTGCGATTTGACCTCTCTGGGCCAAAATATAAGAGTTTTTTATGTACCGTTTTGCTTATATTTTAAATATAAATAATAAAAGCTAATCAAAGGGGTGTAATCATTATTTATTTTTGTAACAGTTATTCAACATGACTTACTTCCCACTTCCCGTACTTTATATAAAAATCTGGTCAACATCAACACATCGAAGCAACATCGTGTATGGTAGATAACATTGTTATTATCAACGTATACAAAACCCAGCAATAAACAATCGGTTTGTAAAAGATTTCTTCAATGACAACTTTGCAGCACAACTCAATCAACCAAACGTCATCATTTGTGGGGACTTCAATCAAGATTTCAAAGAGCCCGGGGCAGAAATTGAAAACTTCTTCGAAACAAACTTCAACATTGAACTTTCACCAAGATTGGCAACAACAATTTATCAAACAACAATTGACGGAGTTTTCGGACGATTAAATGACTACAATTTAGAATGTTTCAATTATGAGTCCTATTTCAGTGACCACAAACCACTTGTAGTTAGATTTAAAAGAAAATAATTTTGTTTTCAATTATAAAGAAACGTCTTTTTAATATCTTTTTTCAGATATATGCATTACACAATTGAATTTGTAAACATTTCCAAAATTTACAAATATTTACTGAAAGATAGCATACCGACTGAAACATAATACGAAAATGCGCTAACACGTCCTGTGTCCAGAATGGAACAGGCTTAGATTGCTTGTTTATTTGGTTTATTGTTGATGTTTGATTTGAGATTTACCTAGTGCGACTATTGCTTAGACTAAGAGGTGCTACAATAAGGACAATCAGTAAAGAGAGAAAAGGTCAAATGGAAGCGGCCATCTGTGACAGATTAAAAGAAAAAGGGCAGAAGAGAGACATGGTACACAGATCAAGAGTAGGCAAGGAGATAAAGTTTCTGCTCGAACAAAATGTCCCTAATTTGATGGAGCAGAAAATCTTTCTAGCTTTAAGTGCCTATCAAAAAAATAAAGTAAAAGATCTCTTGGATTCAAATCCTAACAAAATTGAAGGCGCTCGCTTTCAGCACATCTGGAATGTGGATGGACAAGATACCCTTTTTCAAGGAAAGATTATCATGAAGTCAGCATCTCCAGGGAAAAAAATCAGGATAGCTTACTGGAAAATGCATGAAAATGAAGAGGATGCCGAAGATGTAAAACTAACTTTAGAAAGTATTTTAACAGATGCTGTTCTGAATGATTTAATTTTTTTTTAACTTGAATTAATTCTATGTAATGCCCTTGCATCTTTTTCTAATCATTTCCTTTTATCATTAAATAATGATTTAGTCATAGGCTGTAAAAACACCTGTATCAATGTAATTTTTTTATGAATTGCTGGGAAACGTATGATATAAAAATTTTCACTGGTGACTTATTCTCTTTTATTGCTTTGTAAATTTGGCTCTTTCACATATCTTTTCTTATCACATGTGTGAAGTGGTTTTTCATTTAAGAATGAAATACATTTTATTTAAATCCATGATTTTATTTGGCAAAAAATTTCAGTTTTGTCAAGTGTTAAAACTTTTTTTAATATGACATACATAATTTAAATTGACTATTTATTGTTTGTATAATTGCATGCAGTAATCTTAATTATTTCTTAAAATTTGCTTTGTCATTCAACAATGAAATATGCACAATTATTTTTGCACTGAAGCATGCATCTTGGAATTTTTTAATCTATGTTTCTTTGTAAATTTAGTATTTTTATCCTTTCGCCTTGTAGTAATGATTTTTTTGTTATTCATTTTTTAAACCAATATGATTTTAGTTGATTTTCATTGCAAAATGAAATGCATGCAGCCACTTATGTTTGGTGAAAATTGTAGGCTTGTATCATTTTTACTTAGTTTTTGCTGCTTTCAAGTATTTTTCATTTCTAAAATTGTATAGCACTTGCATTTGTTTTTTTTTAAGTGCCTAGACTAATATCACTTAAATATGTTTAATTGACCTTATTTTAAAAGTCAATAGGATGCTTTATCAGTGGTGAAAATTTGAGCTTGCTAGCTTAAATGGTTCAAAAGTTGTGTCAGTTTTAGTAGCCCAATCTCAAAACCCAGGCCGCAATTTTTTTTGAGTTATTCATCATATTGCCTTATAATAATGATTTTTTTTTGCTAGTCATTTTTAAACCAATATGATTTTAGTTGTTTTTCATTGCAAAATGAAATGCATGCAGCCACTTATGTTTGGTGAAAATTGTAGGCTTGTACCATTTTTATTTAGTTTTTGCTGCTTTCCAGTATTTTTCATTTCTAAAATTGTATAGCACTTGTATTTGTTTTTCTTTAAGTGCATAGACTAATATCACTTAAATATGTTTAATTGACCTTATTTTATAAGTAAATAGGATCATTTATCAGTGGTGAAAATTTGAGCCTGCTAGCTTAAATGGTTCAAAAGTTATGTCAGTTTTAGTAGCCCAATCTCAAAATTCGGGCCACAATTTTCTTGACTTTTTCTATAGTAAAAAAAGGCCTGTTTTTCGGCACAAGAAATTGAATATCTCAATAACCAAAAGACATACATACTTAAACAAGGTATCATTTTAAAGCATTTTTAGAGCTCTATTGATCTATGTATGATTTGACATGTTATATACATTTTGAATTTTTTATCAAAGTACCTAGCTTAGTTGTTTTGTTTTTTTACATAATTACATTCACTGAAAATTTAAATTTCAAAGCTATTTAGGCGAATGGTGCAATCTATTTTAATAATTTTAGTGGCAGTTAAATATAATTTATATATGAGGTCCAATAGGTCCATGCCATATATATAATAATATATTATTAATATATCAGTTTATAATATATGATCTCTGAAATATTTTGAAATAAATACTTAAATCTGTACAAATGTAGTTGAAAATTAAATGAATCTCACTACAGTAGAATGAAAGTAATTTTACCACTATACCTTTTGTTGGTGGGACTTCTCCAATATAACGTATAAATGCGCAATGTCCATCACATTCAACTCTGTCTCCTACCTGAAGAACGGATCCATCTGAACGACGAAGATCTGAAGTGAAATTGAATCATGATTAGTAGAAAATCAAAAGAGATGTAAAATTTTTATCAGATATATTATCTTTTTAAATAAGCCAGCACAACTTTTTGGAAAAAAAATATTTTATTTTATAAATGTTTATTCACAACGGGATGGAGTGATTGTTTACAAATGTATCTGACTCACCCGTGTCCTCCATTTTCAGACATAACCAAAACTTGATTTAGCAACAACAGAACAAAACAAATAGAAAAAAAAATAGCATTATTTATAATTTTTAAATTATATATATTCAATACCAAATAAAAATATTAAGGATGAGTGATAATTAAATAATTTTAAATGTATTTTAAGTTTAAATTAAATAAAAACGATCAATTTCTTTCTTGATCCACATTTTTATATGGTTGTGGAGTAAAGTAGTAAACAAACATTCAGGACACAAAATATTACTTACCTTAATATTAATACATTTATTAAAGTTTATTTTCTGTAAATCCGATACAAACGATTAATATTTCATTTCAGTTAAAATTGTACTTTGTTTATTAACGAAATTCTGAACTAATTCAGTTATATATATATATATATATATATATATATATATATATATATATATATATACTGTTTAAATAAACTACATAACAAAATTCACAGTTCTGTAACTTACACAAACAAAAGTATAATAGAAATTTAATATAATAAATAATCGATAATAAGCAAGTAAATTTACACCACGCTAAATTTGGAACTACCTACCAGACGAGGTCCGGAGACATAGATATAATAATGCCTTAATGGGTAATTTTGTATAAGCTGATGCTTTATCTTATGTTTGGTCAAGCTATGGCATGGAGGTAAGGGTATTTAAAATAGTAATAGTATTTGTATCTTTTTTTGTGTGTTTATTTTTAATTTACCATTTTCCTAATAATGATTGTCTTAGACTCATGAAACTTTCATTCATTGAGTCTTATTAACTTATCAGTTTTGGTGCAGGGCTGTCACCAGCTAATCTTGGGCCGGGCACCTGAGATCACACCTGCCAACCAATAGTTTATTTTATCGCAGATTATTGTACATGATGGGGATCCTAAAAGCACTGCGGAACAAATTTGTAAAAAATGTGTATGTTCTCCCCTCAATAGTAATAGAAGATCTATTTTTATTATTATATATGTGCAAAGTTTAGAGTCAAATTTTAGAATATTTTCATTTAAACTGATTTCATTGTGTTTATTTTATAAATTAGCACTTCTGTAATGATAGTTTTCAGTATAGCTCTACAACTTAAGAAACCACGGATAAGTTGTGAAACTTCATTTAATTAAATCAGTCCTAAAGTTTAGGGCAAGGGTCACATATGTATTTTATTAAATAAAGAGTTAGAGTTAAGTCATAGTTGGGTGGATAGAGGTTGAAAGTATGTTAAAGTACAAGTTACCTAGGTTAGGAACATTTGGTAATTTACCTATATAATTACCATGCCCAAGACAGTAGCCAGGATTTTGTTGGGGGGGGGGGCTGTTCCAAGTTTTAAAAGGCAAATTTTGGTCAATTTTTAATGAGTTACTATCAGCAATAAGACTTTTTGTTTATTGGGGGGGGGCAGGCTGCAGCCCCAGCCCCCGGCTACGGCCTTGACCATGCCCTTTGTGTCAAGGAATGGGGTATCAACTGCTGATTCAGAATCTTAAAGAGCGGACAACAAACTTTCTTTGCCTCAATTAGATAAGTCAATGAATTTAATTGGCGTCTGAAAAAAGGATGCTAAGCTTATAATGGGTCCTTCAACCCCACCAATCATTGAGGTGTAAATTGTGTAAATGAGTAAGAAGGGAGGTAGATGGACCAGCCAAATGGGTTGGGGTTTAGGCATTCTGGGAGGCAAGTTAATGATGTAGACAGAATTTCAAGTATAGCTGCTGCAATCCTTTGGGACACCAGTATGCTTATATAGAAGAGATAGTTGCAAATGTGGTTGTGCACAAAGTCAAGGAAGTACATTTTGATATAATTTGTTTACGAAGTTATAGAGGTGTATTTTGATCAAGTATTTCTACCGTTATCCATCAAGATGGCTGAATACTTACATATACTATACAGAGAATTTGGAAAGGAATATTATGGCACATGATTATATTTCCAAAATGTTTTTATCTTTGAAGTGCATGTAAAAAAACTTTTTTTGAATTGTAAAACTTCACCTCATTCATTGAATTTTGTCTATAACAGAAGATGTGCAACTAAATTGAACTCTACCACATGAAAACAATAATAACAACAAAAACAAAATAAAATTAAATAATATAAATACTGTAAGGTCTTTTTTTTTCTGCAAAATAAAGAATGAAAGAAAATATTTTTTGAAATAAATTATTTTGAAATTCCGCCAAATTCATATACAACAATAAACTTCATTTAGTGATGTGATTTTTTCCCAAATTAAAAAATCAGTTACATGAATTCTTACAAAATTAAATCCACAATCCAAATCTCTAGGACCGTGTTTGTTCTTTCTAAAAAATTATTTCTTGAATATGATTCCAATTAGACACTTCATGTTGTACCAGAAATAACTGATTTTCTAATAGCGGTTTAATTTTTCTTAATGGCTTTAATAGTGGATTTGCATAAATTAAAATGTTTTCCAGTTGTATTCAATCTCTCCTCATTTTCTAATCAATGTAAAATTGCTGTTTTCATTGCCAGTGAAATGCATAACTTCAAATTAGCACCAAATTAAATTCTGATTAAAAAAAAGACTTTACAATTCGTAATACAAAGAAATTTTTTTTACATTCCAACATCAAATTAACAGGTTATTATAGACTCATTATTGTGAATTTTTTTTTTAATAGTTTTGGTGAAATTACATTCAAGAACTTAACATTGACACTAAATTAAAACAGATATCTTTGTGGGTGGACCAGGGCGGCAGCAAGGGAAGTTCCAACCCTAACAGCCTTAAAGGCCCAGTCTAGTATAGTAATCCGCTATTAAATGACTTAGCCATCAGTGTAATCGTAGGGGCACCAATTAGTGTGTAGAACCTCAGGGTCAAGGTTACTAGGTGACAGACCTGGGTCCACTCAGGTGCACAGTTTAGCATAAATAAAAAAGGATAATTAAAAATTTGCTCTTGGCTCCTTTACTCAATTATCCTGTAAAGTCTTTTAAAAATGTATACCTCAGTTATCTTAACATATTTGTTTTATAAATGAATGATTGTAAACATTTATCAGACATTGATATTCATCTTCTAGCGTCAGAGCAATGGCGTCCTACTTTGGTATTCGGTTATCAAGAAAGGAGGAGAGGCTGTTCGTTGTCATGGGGATTTTCATCACCGCTATTGTAGTCATGCAGGTCTACAGTGCCATAAACAGAGACACACAACTTGGTGATTGGCTAGACAGGAATAAAATTGACCACTTGAAAGATTTTGTAAGCCATGCAGGTTAGTGAGATGAAGAGCTCCAATTTATAATTATGTCTATTAAAAAGTTGGTCCAAACTTATTTCTGAATGTGACTAAATGTGCAGTAATTCCCAATTATTTTTTTTTTGAGACCCATTATGAAAATTGTTTGGTTTCTGTAGAGTACGAAGGATTGGTGCAGATATTCATAAATCTATTTTTATTAATCTTGAGTTTGCGCACCGCACTTTTCAAAATACTATGAATTATGTTTATGTGTAATATTAACTATGTGACGTATTGGTTGCTATTTGACGTCACATGAATTTTTCCTTACTTGGAGACAAGCTTTATTGAGAGAGATATATTTTGGTCGTGGTAGAAGTAAGTTACGTTTTAGATGCAGTGCTAGTAAGTCAGACTTTGATCTAGAGCCATGAAGTTGTAGTGTTAGTTGATAGTCTTTAATGCCTTTAAAGAAGGTCAATTCGTATTTGACATAATGTCTTCAATAGGTGCATTTCATATAATATCTTCAATGTCTTTGTTATAATGTAATAAATAATGAATCAGCAACCGGCCTTGTTTGCTTTATGAAGAAGTGGTGTAAGATTGAGCATTGTCTTTGAGCTACCACAACGCCTCCAGTACAAGTACATCACAATGAAATACCATAAATCATACAACCTTCACAATGGTGGCAGCGTGTGAAAACTAGACCAGCAGAGAACCACTTTTGGCAGCGAAAACTAGACCAGCAGAGAACCACTTTTGGCAGCGTGTGAAAACTAGACCAGCAGAGAACCACTTTTGGCAGCGTATGAGAACTAGACCAGCAGAGAACTACCATTGGCGGCGAAGACCAGACCAGAACTTCCCTAGCAGACCAGACCAAGGAACTGATACAGTAAACGCAGAGAGTTCAAAATCTTCATCTACTTGAGATCATATCTCAAAGACATTTCTGACCGCGAAAAAAAATCATTCTACAGTCCGGTCAGATGTCATATGTATTCACACCATGAATGCATAGCTATATTCCATCACCAAGCAGCTGTTCACGTTATTCATTCATAAAGAAATTTGTGACGTCAGAAAGTTCAGATCAAGGGTCAAGGACCAAGATGGCCGTCTGTTGTGTAGTGTACATCCAGTAAAGAAGCTTGTAGATAACATCACAAAACGCTAAGTAACATTTTAAAATTTATTTTCATTTCCCCATATAATTATGTACTATTCAGTGTCCATATTTGTTTAGTCGTTGTTTTAAAGGGAGGACGGGAGGCAAACCAAACCTAGATTAGCTAGTTTGGGGTAATTTCTACTAGGAGATGGTAGTACTTTATCTGGATCTAATATACTTCATTGTATAATTAACAATAATTTAATGATACTTGGATCCATTTAAAATACGGACATCATTTAAATGTTTAGTTGTTTTTGAGCAGTTTGTTTATTTATTGTCCTATTTGTTTGTATATATTTCGTTGTAATTAATTTTAACTCAGTCTAGTGTACGTCTGCGTTTTGTTTACACACATTGTATTCTACTGTTCACTATCATCTAATAGGAAGCTGATTCAGTTATTGTTTGTCCTGTAGTGTGAAATTTATAATTATACATACATTTTATAAATATTTTCTATTTAATTATTATTTTGGACACTGAATCCCAATCCCATGCATATAATATAGGACATTTATTTATGTAAACATTGATTGATATATGTGATATTTTAAATAGTGCCAATTGTATATACCAGTGCCAGTGAAATTTTTTTTCCTTCTTCTCCAATATTGTTGAAATCTATTTGAATCTATTAGAAACTAATTGATCATTGAAGGGTTTCTTAAATCATAAATATGGAGGTTAAAAATATAGAAGAAAATTTATGGGAAGCATATGAGAGGAGAGGTGAAAAATATGGTCTAACAGGAGAGAAACTCCTACAATTTATTAAAGAAAACATTGAAAAAGAAGAGAAATTAACTAAAGAAAGGTTGGACAGGGAAGAAAGAATAATTAATAGAGAAAGGGAAAAGGAACTTGCCAATCTAGAAAAGGAAAGAGAACTTGCCAATTTAGAGAGGGAAAGGTTAGATAGAGAAAATGATAGGGAACTAGCTAGGATAGAATTAGAGAAAGAAAGACTTAGATTAGAAGCAGAGGTACAAATAAGAAAAATAGAACATGAACAAAATACAGGAAAAACAACAACAAACCATACATATGATAAATTAAAGTTGGGTCAATACAATAGCAAGGACAATAACATTGACATATTTTTAACTAAATGTGAATGTCAGTTTAAACTTAACAAAATACCAGAAAGTGAATGGACCAGACACCTGATAGGAGCATTTCATGATGAGGCCCTCAATGTCCTACATATGTTAGAACACCCTGAAGATAAACCATATAATGAACTAAAACACCATCTACTTAAATACTACAACAAGACTGAAGAATATTACAGAAACTTATTCCATAATTCTGTTATCTCTGAATTAGAACACCCTACAGCTTATGTGAGCAAAATAGAACAATATTTAAAGGAATTTATTAGGGCAGCAAATATAGATTCATCTGATCCTCAACAAATAATAGAACTAATGTTAGTGGACAAATTCCTAAATCTTAGTTCTGATAAATTATTTTCATTTATAAAATTAAGAAAAGTAAACTGTAAAAAAGACCTTATCTCTGCTCTATCTGATTATAAGGACAGTAATCAGAATACCCCCATGTTCAAAGATAAGGATAATACCTTTAGTGCTATCAGACACAACAACAACAACTATAATAACAATAAGTCAAGATACAGTAGTGTACCTGGTAATATAATTTGTCACTATTGTTCTAGACCAGGGCATATAATAGCCAATTGTAGAAAATTAAAATACAGGAATGGGTACAATAATATACAGAATAATAGATACTTACCTAACAGACAATATGCTAGAAACAACAATAATAGAAACTTTAATAGATACTCAGGACAAGACAATAGGAGACAGAGACAATCACCAAATAACAGCCCACCAAGACAATACAATGACAGAGGTAGAACATTGGGTAGAACAAACAACACACATACTGTAAATGCACTGTTGAACAATAATGGAAGTCTAGTATTTTACCCTTGCTTCCTCAATGACAAACCTGTCATGTGTCTTAGAGACACAGGAGCCAGTTGTGTGGTGGTAGATCACTCACTTGTTTCAGAGGACTGCATAATAGATACTTATGAAAAAGTCAAATTAGGTAATGGTCAAACTTTAAACTGTAAAAAGGCAATAATAGAAATTGATACACCTTGGATCAGTGGAAAAATAGAAGCAATAGCGATGATAGCACCTGTGGCCCCCCTAATTATAGGAAACATACCAAACATCAAACCAGACAATTCAAGTGAATTATTTATACAGTGGTTAAGTGGTAAGGAAATAAGCGTTCAGAAAACACTTCAGTCTGTCCAGAACAACTTAATTGATAGTGATAAGGTAAATACTTCTATTAAATCTATTGAAACTGTAGAAACATCAAATAAAATTCCTAGATGGAATGGAGCAGGGCACATATTAAACTATATTAATATTGTAGAAAAACATATAATAGATGTTCCATTAAATGAAAGATCAGAAATAATTAAAGATCTACTGATAGGACACAAAAAAGCATACAACATTGCAAAGGAAAATTCTAATAATTGGGATAAAATGAAGGAACAATTAAACGAACGCATTATTGTAGAATCAGACAGAGATAAAAAAAAGGAACAGTTAAATAAACACATTATGGTAGAATTGGATAGTACAAGTAAAACACAACATGACATAACAGAACATAAAAAATTATCACAAGTAATTAACGCTATCACTAGAGCTCAATCTATGAATAAACAAGAAGAAAGACCCAGCATAAACAATCAGGATACATTTACCATATTGAATATTACTAAAGAAGAATTTATCAAATTACAACAAGAAGATGGATCACTGCTAGATTATTTTGACACAAAAAATAAGAATAATAAGAAAGCATCATACTCAATAATAAATGATATCATGGTAAGAAAAGTTACAGGTAAGAGAGATTATGTACAAATATTAATACCTCAATCACTTAGAACAAAATTACTACAAATAACACATGACAGTCCCTTAGCTGGACACATGAGTTACAGAAAAACACTAAATAGAATTAGAAATCATTGTTTTTGGCCAAACCTAGAAAAAGACATTAAGATATATATAAAATCCTATCAGATATGCACTAAATTTAACAAAAACCCATCTAACCATAAAGCCCCCCTACAAGAAATGGACACTAACCATAAACCATTTTATAAGATAGCCATTGATATTATAGGACCAGTATCTCAACAATCCCAGAGGGGACATAAGTTTATTTTAACAGTTATAGATTTTGCTACAAGATGGTTGGAAGCCATTCCCTTAATAAATATTACTGCTGAAAATATTTGTAGTGCCTTATTAACTATATTCACTAGATTTGGTTTTCCCCAGATTATTTTATCTGACAATGGTATACAATTCACATCTCAAATAACTCATGCCTTTACTAAAATGTTAGAAATCACTCAAGTATTTGCACCTCGTTATAGACCTCAAACTAATGGTGCAGTAGAAAGGGCCAATCAAACTATTAAAATAATGTTAAATAAATTAATTATTGATCAAGAAAGTAATTGGGATAGATATTTACCACTTATATTATTTGCATACCGGGAGATTCCCCATGAATCCACTGGATTCTCACCTTTTGAATTAGTATTTGGAACAAACCCAAGAAGTCCCTTAAAGGTTTTTAAAAATAATATTCTACCTTCTTTAGAAGATGAAAGAATAAAAAATTCAGTATGGATAGAACAAATAAAACATAACATAAATTATGCCAACAAACTTGCAGAAAATAATCTAAAAAAAAGTAACAACCAGAATAGACTAGGTAAAAATAGAAACAGAACACTAAGAACATTAAATGCAGGAGATAATGCATATGTTTTATTTCCACAGGATAGTAAAAATAAATGGAGAGGGCCATATAAAGTAAAAAAAAAGAACAGGAAAAACTACTTATATACTAGATATAGAAGGAAAAGAAAGTAACTGTCATATTGATGATCTTAAAAAATGTTTTGAAAGACCAGTAAAGTATTTAAACTCATTGTTAAGGACAGATAAAAATTCATTACAATATTTGCAAAAATTGGGAAAAAAACTATTCAAATTACAGAAATGGGCTATTAATAAAAACAAAACAGAAGATGATACTATCAAGATTGTTATAGAGCAAGTTAGAAATTATATAAATCAAGGAAATAATAACATAGATATTTGTCAACATGAAAATTTTCATCAATTAGAAAGTCTATACAATTTAATTGCAAGCAATATAACTAATGATACTACAAAATCAAATACATTAGTTTTAAACTTGTTAGATCTACATACAGTACACAAAAAAGTACCAATTGATAATTTGTACTTCTTAAATGTCATATCCAATGAAACAGAAATTGAAGATATTGATCTTAAGGAAATTCCTTGTATTAATAATGATCAGGATGATTTGACAAAAATAAAATACTGCACAGACATACCTATTGATACAAAATCAAAAATAACAAAGTTAATGCTTGATTTTAACTCGGTAATCTCTAATAAACCAGGTAGAGCAACAAATTTTGAACATGAAATCAAGTTGACCAATGACAAATCATTTAAGGCTAAATATTATGAAATCCCATACAAATATAGAGAGATGTTAGAGAAAGAAATTAAGGGTCTACTTAAAGATAATTTGATAAGACATTCTGATTCATCATATAAATCCCCTATTGTACTAGTAAAAAAGAAAAATGGGACAATGAGACTATGTTGTGATTATAGAGGACTTAATTCAATTACACAAGTAGATAGACAACCATTAGCAAATGTAGATGACCTAGCAAATGAAATGGCTCATGCAAAGATTTTCTCACATTTAGACTTAACTCGTGGTTTTTGGCAAATACCTATGGAAGAAAATTCAAAAAAATTTACAGCCTTTGCCACTCATGATAATTTCTATGAATGGAATGTTATGCCTTTTGGCTTAGTGAACAGTACTGCTACATTTACAAAAATGATGTCACATATATTAAATGGATTACCCAATGTCAGACATTATGTGGATGATGTATGCATATTTACAAAAGACTGGGACACTCACATAGAGGCATTGACCAGACTATTGACCATACTTGGGAACAACAATCTGACATTATCTCCTGACAAAATAAAAATAGGATACAGTAATATTGATTTTTTAGGATATAACATAGGTCAAGGTCTAATAAAACCAACAGACAGCAATGTTAGTAAAATTCTCAAAATAGAAACACCTGAAACAAAAAAACAAGTCAGATCCTTAATTGGTCTCTGTAGTTATTACAGGAAGTTCATAAATAATTTTACTAAAACCATGAATCCACTTATCAATCTAACTAAAAAATAAATGAAGCAGAAAGTTGTGTGGAATGGTGAATGTCAGATAGTACTTGATGAAATAAAAAATTATTTTAAACGTACACCTATCTTAAATGCCTTTGATCCAAATAAGACATTAGTACTATGCACAGATGCCTCCAGTATTGCTATTGGTTCCTCATTAATGCATAGGGAAAATAATCTAAATAAACCCATATTATATCTTAGTAGAAAACTAACAGATACAGAAAAAAGATACTCAGTGATAGAAAGAGAATGCCTGGCTATTGTTTGGTCTATAATCAAATTGCAAAAATATTTACTGGGAAGAAAATTTTTAGTTCTAATAGATCATAAACCACTTGTCAATTTTAAAAGTAAACAAATAAATAATGCCAAACTAACTAGATGGTCCTTGCTTCTGCAAGACTATGACTTTCAAATAGAACATATTAAAGGCTCTGAAAACTTTATACCAGATATTTTATCTAGACTAGTTAAATAGTCTCTGTTAAACTACTGAATTAAATTACTAATATAATAGGGTACACAGTATATATTACATTGATTGTATGGCTTGGAGAATTGTTTGATAGGGTTATGGCACTGGTAAATGAAAATAAAATTTATAAGACACATATACTAGTGGTACTAACATAAAATTTTTTTTTGAGTATGTATTATTTATATTGGTTAAATTGATAATTGGCATATGATAAAATTGGTTTGTTCACTTTGAACATTATTATTGAATGAGTTTTGAATACTATTGAATATTATTACATTGAGTATTATTATGTTGAATATTTAAAAAAAAAAAAAAAAAATAACCATTGATTATTATTATTGAATGAGTTTGAATACTATTGACTATTATTACGTATTGAGAACCATTGATTATTATTGAATACTATATAATGTTGTTGAGTTCTATGGATTATTATTGAATATTCTTATGAAGTTGATAGTTAAATAATGATGGATGATATTTAAATGTTGCACATTTTTGAGGGGAGGGGAGATGTAGAGTACGAAGGATTGGTGCAGATATTCATAAATCTATTTTTATTAATCTTGAGTTTGTATTGGTTGCTATTTGACGTCACATGAATTTTTCCTTACTTGGAGACAAGCTTTATTGAGAGAGATATATTTTGGTCGTGGTAGAAGTAAGTTACGTTTTAGATGCAGTGCTAGTAAGTCAGACTTTGATCTAGAGCCATGAAGTTGTAGTGTTAGTTGATAGTCTTTAATGCCTTTAAAGAAGGTCAATTCGTATTTGACATAATGTCTTCAATAGGTGCATTTCATATAATATCTTCAATGTCTTTGTTATAATGTAATAAATAATGAATCAGCAACCGGCCTTGTTTGCTTTATGAAGAAGTGGTGTAAGATTGAGCATTGCCTTTGAGCTACCACAACGCCTCCAGTACAAGTACATCACAATGAAATACCATAAATCATACAACCTTCACAGTTTCCATGACAATCCTTTACAGAAAAATGAGGATAATAGGAAGAAACAAGCAATTAAGCCTGTTCCATTCTGGACACAGGACGTATTAGCGCATTTTCATGTTATGTATCAGTACGTATGTTAGCTTTCAGTAAATATATGTAAATTTTGGAAATGTTTATAAATTCAATTGTGTAATGCATATATCTGTAAAAAAATATTATAAAGACGTTTCTTTATGTTTGAAAAAAAATTATTGTCTCTTAAATCTAACTACAAGTGGTTTGTGGTTACTGAAATAGGACTCATAATTGAAAACATTCGAAATTGTAGTAATTTAATCGTCCGAAAACTCCGTCAATTGTTGCATAGCTCTGATACTTTCGATTAAACTCAGAACACAAACTTACTATTTCATTTGATGAGTTTCTTAATAAATCTTGGTGAAACTACGTGCTGCAGTATTTCGCACCAAATGAATGGGTTATTGAACGTACAAGGTGTAGAATGGGGCTATATATATAATATATAAGCCCCTTAGGAGCCCTGAAGCCCGGCCCTCAGAGGTCCTATCGCGAAATGAACTTTTGATGTACACATGGCAGGCCAAGACCTACAAAATGATATATACATCATGGGTCTAGGACTTATGGTTGCTGAGATATAGGGCGCTCCTTTATTAATATAGCTTATATAGTAAAAAACGGTACTTTATAAGCCCCCTTTTACGGCCCTCAGAGGTCAGATCGCGAAACGAACTTTTGCTGCACACATAGCAGGCCAAGACCTACAAAATGATATATACATCATGGGTCTAGGACTTATGGTTGTTGAGATCTAGGGTGATGACAGACAGACAGACAAAACATGGACAATAGAGCATTTTTTTTCGAAAATGCTCTAAAAAGAGGCAAAAATGTAGTGCTGGCTGTTGGATGAACCAAAACACTACTAAAATAAATTTATTTAAAATGTAATACAGTTATTCTTACAAAATAAGTAATTTTTATACTCGCAGATTTGCCTCAATTTAGTGACAAACTCAGACCGATGGGGTACCTCTGCTGTCGTCTCTCTCCCACCCCTCCCCCCACATTTGTTGCAACAAATTAAATTTAAAAATTGAAAAGCTATGGGGCCCTCAAAGCTTAGGGCCCCTGACGTATGTTCGGGTTTCCCCACCTCTTTTCTCCAATGACCCTGGTGCCTCCAACCATTAGGTTATGACCAACATTTTTTTTTTGTAACCATGGGCCTGTAAATCTCTTAATATAAGTAGCACTTTATCAGAGCTGATATTACTGTCAGAAAATCTGGTTATGCATTGAAATGAAGGGGTGCTAATCTCTTAAAGTTCTTTTCATGAATGAAAGGTATCCCTTGATTCTGTGCAGTCAACTTGTATTTCTGTGTAGTCATGTCAATGGCCAGCCAGTTGGTCACTGTAGCACAGAGTGTGTCCAGGATGTTCTATGAAACGATTATTTTCAGTTCACAATAGTTCAAACTGAGTTTGTTTTACGTTTCCTTGAATTAGGGTAACGTTAATAAACATCCTCTCTTTTATTCATATTATTTTATTCACTTTAATCGCAGCCAACTAATCATTTGAATCAACAGACACAGTCAAATCTACTATTGCCGTTCATCATTATTTGCTTATTTTACTACATTTGTTTCTTATGGTTTATAAAAATTATTATGTACTGTAAAAATAAGATCTTATTAATTCATTATCAGGATGCTCCACATCAGCTGATGTCCTGGAAACTATGCACGGTGCCAGAATCGACGATCCACTCTTCGTGAGCCTTCCCCCCAATGACAGGCAGCTTATAGTCAAGGCAGTCCATAGACTGCATGATGAACTGGAACTGAAGTTCTGGCTGACTGAGAGCAGGTTGACATACGCCTTTGAATTGTGAGTAGTTAGTGGATACAATCAGTGTAACTTGTCTTGATCCTAGAAAATGAGACTTGCCATATAGTAAAGATTTTGGTCATTGGATTTTTCTTCATAATCTCGTAAAATATGTGACCTTCATTTGAAGAAAATTAAATTTAGCCATCATTGATTCACCTAATAAACATGAATGGGAAAAAAATCAACAACATATGATCTTGCTTCTAAACTTTTTTTTTTTTCCTATGTCACCGTATTGTTTGGTATTTATTTTCTCTGCAGGCTGCGAAATGAAAACATAATGAGTCTTAACGATCTGTCATGGATGAGTGAAGCCAAGCTCAGTAATGTGTTGAACGTATTGAGAGCTTCTGACAGAGAGACATTTGTTCAAAGGTTGTCCCTGTTAAAAGAGATGCTCGCCAAGGGGAAAGAAGTCATACCCATCAAAGATCTCATTCATTTTGTGGGAGGAAAGAGTAAAACAACGTCAATGGCAATTAGTAAGTAAACCATAATTTTTATTCATTTGATTGTAAAAAAAAAAACCCGGTAAAGTTCTCGAAGGTCCTCATAGAGGATCGAACCAGGGACTCTCAGATTGAAGGTCGAGCTTTTTACACCACTTGATCATCTGCCCTCCGCCTGCAATAGTAAGAAACATTTTAATTTTGTATTTAATTAACAAAAAAAGGAAATCACCATTTAAGCTGGTAGACAAGCTGTTGGTGATTTTCTGACTATATCCATGGCGACTGCTTACACAATAACCACAGAATGCGCAACCTCGTTTGGCTAACTACATCTGATGGCCGCCATATTTGTACAATGGATGATGTCATTGAGACTAATCATTTATTGTTGTAAATAACTGGACCAATTATTTATCAAGCATCTTCTAGTACTCTATCTACAAAGTCGCAGAAAATATTATAATTTAGTTTTCCATCAGCTGGACAGACATTTTCATCAGAGTTTTTTCTTTAACATGGCGAAGCTGTTTCAGAATTTATGTTTTCTTACTTAACATGTCCGATGTCCATCTTTTATACGTGACAGATATTTCACACCAATATTTATCAGCTGTACTATTAGTGTTTCAAATCAGGTATAACGAAAGACATCTTAAAAAAAATAATTCTGACTGAGGGGGGGGGTTGGGGTGGGGAGGGAGGTGAGAAGCCCTAAAGTCCTGGTTCCCCAGCACCTCTCCCATCCCATATCGACGCCAGTGTGTAAATATAAAGCTAGCTATTGTGTAAAGTTACCTTTTTGGTAACAGCGCCCCTTCCTAGTTTGGAGCCAGATGTGCAGCAACAACCCGCAGTACCCTAGTGATAGGCAGCAACAACCCGCAGTACCCTACTGATAGGCAGCAACAACCCGCATTACCCTACTGATAGGCAGCAACAACCCGCAGTACCCTACTGATAGGCAGCAACAACCCGCAGTACCCTAGTGATAGGCAGCAACAACCCGCAGTACCCTAGTGATATGCAGCAACAACCCGCAGTACCCTACTGATAGGCAGCAACAACCCGCAGTACCCTAGTGATAGGCAGCAACAACCCGCATTACCCTAGTGATAGGCAGCAACAACCCGCAGTACCCTAGTGATAGGCAGCAACAGCCCGCAGTACCCTAGTGATAGGCAGCAACAACCCGCAGTACCCTACTGATAGGCAGCAACAACCCGCATTACCCTAGTGATAGGCAGCAACAACCCGCATTACCCTAGTGATAGGCAGCAACAACCCGCAGTACCCTAGTGATAGGCAGCAACAGCCCGCAGTACCCTAGTGATAGGCAGCAACAACCCGCAGTACCCTACTGATAGGCAGCAACAACCCGCATTACCCTAGTGATAGGCAGCAACAACCCACAGTACCCTACTGATAGGCCTACAGTGAATTTAGAATCTAAATTTGAAATATTGCAAAAAAAAGTTTTAAAATAGTAAATGTAGTGGCTCGATGGAGCTGACAACATTGTTGGTCGTTTATTAACGGTTGTGAAAGGTTGTGTGAATCTGTGTGTGTGTGTGTGTGTGAGTGTGTGTTTTATGGTAAATAGTTTCTCCCATGGATCAGTGCAGCCAACCAGTGTTTCACAAGTACAAAGTAGTCAATAACAGTAATTAATGGGCGTTCCCCCCACCCCCCACCCAACCCCAACTTTTTTTCCTTTACTCTTAATTTATTGATGAGTAACTCCAACGGCATCAAGTTAATGGGGTGTTTCGGTCAGATTTATCTCCCCTTTCATCAATTCTAGGTAGCAGTGAGTGTTTTTTTTTTGCTTGATTGCTGGCTGTTCCATACCCCCCCCCCCCTTCAGCCACAAACCATTTTCTGGAAATTATATTGACGAAACGTGTTGCCTTTTAACCCAGTCGGGTCTCGCGTGGCCGGCATGTGACCCCTTGCGGCCCCCTAGCGTTAATGACACGCTGCCCCCGCCCCCCCCCCACAGGGTCTGTCTTGAGGGTGGGAGATGGCTGTCATGTCAGTTTCCAAAGTCGAACTGTGATACCTGTAGAATAAGTTGATGTGTGTGTGTATGTGGGGGGCAGATAAATGTATGCACGGACTGATGGGTACATGGATGGATAGATGGATGAGTGGTATAAATAGGTTGATAGAAAGATTAACGAATGGATGGAGCGATAGATTGATAGATGGATGGATGAGTGGTATAAATAGGTTGATAGAAAGATTAACGAATGGATGGAGCGATAGATTGATAGATGGATGGATGAGTGGTATAAATAGGTTGATAGAAAGATTAACGAATGGATGGAGCGATAGATTGATACATGGATGGATGGATGGATGAGTGGTATAACTAGGTTGATAGAAAGATTAACGAATGGATGGAGCGATAGATTGATAGATGGATGGATGGATAGATGGATGGATGAGTGGTATAAATAGGTTGATAGAAAGATTAATGAATGGATGGAGCGATAGATTGATGGATGGGGCGATGGATGGATGGATGGGGCAATAGATTGATAGATTGATGGATGGGGCGATAGATTGATGGATAGATGGATGGATGGGGCAATAGATTGATAGATTGATGGATGGGGCGATAGATTGATGGATAGATGGATGGATGGGGCAATAGATTGATAGATTGATGGATGGGGCGGTAGATTGATAGATGGATGGATGGGGCAATAGATTGATAGATTGATGGATGGGGCGGTAGATTGATAGATTGATGGATGGGGCGATAGATTGATGGATAGATGGATGGATGGGGCAATAGATTGATAGATTGATGGATGGGGCGATAGATTGATGGATGGATGGGGCAATAGATTGATAGATTGATGGATGGGGTAATAGATTGATAGATTGATGGATGGGGCAATAGATTGATGGATAGATGGATGGATGGGGCAATAGATTGATAGATTGATGGATACATAGATGGGTGGATGGTTTAGATATTTAGATGAATTGAGGATTTAGATCGATAGATGGATTGATATAAATAAAGAAAAATATAGATGGATGGATCGATTGGTAGGTAGATACACATACGTGGAATGTAAGTGCAGCTCTTATGGGGCAGAAAATAAAAAAAAAGGTATCGAAATGAGCTTTTGTGACATTGATTTGTGGCCTCCTGATTGCCGTGTTAATGAAACAATTAATTAAATCTGCTCTCTGCTGGTCGCACCAGGGGAAACAATCATGCTCATGTCATCTTGTGATGCGGTTATTGCCTTTATCGGCGGCGCTGGCGTGCTGGTTTTAACTGGGCAGCGTAATTACGTCATCGTTTTTTGTTGCTTTTTTAAAATACATTTTAATATGATCTCTTGTTATAAAACATTGTATCGGCTGCTAGCGTGTAGACACAGTAGAGCAAGTGTCTTCACGTTTGAATTTCTCCCCCCCTCCCCCCCGCATTAAGCTTTTCTTTTCTATTATATATTTTTTTAATCTTTGTTTAATCCTAGCAGTGAAAAATATAAAATGATTTGAAATGTCTTTCGACTGGTGAAAGATCGGGAAACTCCGCTATAAATAAAGCTTATATTTATTATTTTATGATATGTATATTTATTTACACAACGTGTTATTGTGTCACAGACTGTTGAAAACTTACCACACCTTGGGAAATGTATATTATTTTGTTTATGTGAAGCGTTTTAAGCGAGACTAGCCTAACCCACTCTGACCCACTGTAACCCACACTAACCCAGTATAACCCACACTAACCCAGTATAACCCACACTAACCCAGTATAACCCACACTAACCCAGTATAACCCACACTAACCCAGTGTAACCCACACTAACCCAGTATAACCCACACTAACCCAGTATAACCCCCACTAACCCAGTATAACCCACACTAACCCAGTATAACCCACACTAACCCAGTATAACCCACACTAACCCAGTATAACCCACACTAACCCACACTAACCCAGTATAACCCACACTAACCCAGTATAACCCACACTAACCCAGTATAACCCACACTAACCCAGTATAACCCACACTAACCCAGTATAACCCACACTAACCCACTATAACCCATCTAATCCACTCTAAATGCTTCATAGAGTTTAGGATAAGTTTCATTAGTCCACGGAGGCGGGGGGGGGGGCATTGGGGAAGATGAAATGTTTTAGTAAAGGTTATTGGGGCTAGCACAACACTCAAATGATATATATATATTAAGCCATATCAGTCGCGACCGAGATCTGGATTAGGCTAGTCCGGCTTAAAACGCTTCGTATGGTCCGGTGTCCCTAGGGTTGGTCAGAATTTTGACTGGCCTATGATAGTCTCGATTTTATGAAAATTAGCGCAATCTGGTAACACTTAGTTCATCCGTGAAGGAGTGGTGAATTATGGGACAGAAGGGAGACGTAGTTTTGATCACAATATGACCAGTGTGTTATGAAAACATACGCTCAGAAAAACAATAACAATGTGTTTCCGTTGCAATATTGTTGACGTGGAGACCACAACAACGTTGTTATATAAGGAAGTAGCATGACAAAGATCATAACAGCCTAGCCTTGTCGAAGCGGTTCTCAAAAAAAAAACGTTCTTTGTCTAGCTGCGGTTCTCAGATAACGTTTTTTGTCTAGCAGTGGTTCTCAGATAACGTTCTTTGTCTAGCAGTGGTTCTCAGATAACGTTCTTTTTAGATGGTGTCTTTTGCGACTTTTTCTTGTAGGATATTCGGTAGCTGTGGGTGGGGCAGAACTGGGAGACACGAGGGACGGGACTGGTCTCGGTTGAAATAATATGTTTCTAAATTTAGCAATCTGTCGGCATAATTTTTAGGAACAGTTAGCCCCCGTGAACGCCATGTTTGAGAACGTTTGTTATTGGTGTTTCCGTGTAATCTCTCTCCCCCCCCCCCATCCCACCCCTCGTGTAGTAAGTTAATTATGCATCGTACAATAAACATAACGACTTGCGCACCTTGGTATGACGTCTTCTTAACGGGAGATAATCGCGTATTTGGATCCGTATTACTGCTTGCGGCCCCTTGTTTGTTTGTGTGCGTGTTTATAAAGTGCATTCATTTTCACGGTGTTCGGGTTGAAACGGTCCGTCTGTCTGTTTGTTTGTCTGTCTGTTTGTTCTGCCTTTAAAACGTTCCCAGGGACAGGAATAACGAGGTGGAACCATTAGAGTGAAACATAAAAATTCCTTGTTAATTGTTTTGCACTGTGTTTGTTGTTTTGCACTCTGTTTGTGTTCGCTCAGTTCCTGATTCCGTCGTTTACCAACCATCGCTTCTCAGTCTATTCAGTCTATTGAGTCTATTCTTTGTAGTATCGTGCACGTATTTTGCGACACTAATTGTTGTTTTTTATTTAACTCTTTCTCTTCTTCTTTCTATCAAATACATTCTGTTCTATTCTTTTTTCACTCCCCTCTCATTACTCCTCTCTCTCTCTCTCTCTCTCTCTCTCTCTCTCTCTCTGTCTCTCTCTATCTCTCTCTTTCTCTCTCTTTCAGTCACTCTCTCTCTCTTTCACTCTCTCTCTATCTCTCTCTTTCTCTTTCACTCTCTCTCTTTCTTTCACTCTCTCTTTCACACACACTCTCTCTTTCACTTTCTCTCTCTCTCTTTCTCTCTCTCTCTCTCTTTCACTCTCTCTCTCTCTCTTTCACTCTCTCTCTCTCTCTTTCACTTTCTCTCTCTCTCTATCTCTCTCGCTCTCTTTCTCTCTCTCTCTCTCTATCTCTCTCGCTCTCTTTCTCTCTCTTTCACTCTCTCTCTCTTTCACACACACTCTATCTCTCTCTTTTTCTCTCTCTCTATTTCTCTCTCTTTCATTCTCTCTCTCTCTCCCTCTCTCTTTCACCCTCTCTCTCTCTTCCATCCTCTCTTTCTCTCTCTCTCTCTCTCTCTTTCACTCTCTCTCTCTCTCTTTCACTCTCTCTCTCTCTTTCACTCTTCTCTCTCTCTCTCTCTCTCTCGCTCTCTTTCTCTCTCTCTCTCTCTATCTCTCTCGCTCTCTTTCTCTCTCTCTCTCTTTCACTCTCTCTCTTTCACACACACTCTATCTCTCTCTTTTTCTCTCTCTCTCTATTTCTCTCTCTTTCATTCTCTCTCTCTCTCCCTCTCTCTTTCACCCTCTCTCTCTCTTCCATCCTCTCTTTCTCTCTCTCTCTCTCTCTCTCTCTCTGTCTCTCTCTCTCTCTTTCACCCTCTCTCTCTCTCTCTCTGTCTCTCTCTCTCTTTCACCCTCTCTCTCTTTCTCTCTCTCTCTCTCTCTCTCTCTTTCGCCCTCTCTCTCTTTCACCCTCTCTCTCTCTCATATTTCTTACTTCTGCCACCAGTGTTGTAGTCCGGCAGTATCATTAATTGTGTTAAATTAACCCTTCCTCCCCCCCTTCCACCCTCGCCGATTTTTTTTACCAAATTAGTCTTGACCTCTGTGCGGCCCCACACGTGTTTGTGCGTGTGTGTGTGGCTGAAGGGTACGCCTTTAATGCCCCCCCCCCTGCTGCTAATTTGTAACGGATGTAAAAGTTCTGATGACTGTAATCGAAATCGCCCGACGGATGTACTGCCGAGAAAGAGTACCTCCAACCGAAACAACAGGAACTGGAATCGATTGTACTGATGGGGCAATTCATCGATTGTACCGATGGGGCGATTCACCGTGATCAAAATCAGGAATAGATAAAACTATTAGGGGAATAGGAATTGGGAATTTTTTTACCCGAATTCGGACCCAAATTTAACTTTTTTTTAAACCTTCCATTAAGTCTGTTATCTCCAGAACTTCTGAATCGGACATCGAATTGGAAGTTTGAAGACGATACTTGTATCGGTATCAGTAACAGTTTTGGCACCGTCCCATCGATACTCCCATATCATCGATACCCCCACACCATCGATACTCCCATACCATCGATACCCCACACCATCGATACTCCCATACCATCGATACTCCCACACCATCGATACCCCCACACCATTGATAAACCCACACCATCGATACTCCCATACCATCGATACCCCACGCCATCGATACTCCCATACCATTGATACCCACACACCATCGATACTCCCATACCATCGATACCCCACACCATCGATACTCCCATACCATCGATACTCCCACACCATCGATACCCCACACCATCGATACTCACATACCATCGATACCCCCATACCGTCGATACTCCCATACAATCGTTACTCCCATACAATCGATACCCCATACCATAGATACTCCCATACAATCGATACTCCCATACAATCGATACCCCCATACCATCGATACTCCCATACAATCGATACTCCCATACAATCAATACCCCCATACCATCGATACTCCCATACAATCGATACTCCCATACCATCGATACTGCCACACCATCGATACTCCCATACCATCGATACTCCCATACCATCGATACCCCCATACTATCGGTAACCCATACCATCGATACTGCCACACCATCGACACTCCCACACCATCGATACCCCACACCACTCCCTTTGCACTTCCATCTTAAAACGATACCAGGTGAACGGCGTCGCTATACAGAAGCAAGGTGCTGAACGCACTTTAAGAACCTCACGTCGTATATCGAAACAAAGCGGTGTCGATTCTTTGATTTACGGCATCTCTAACCGGGGCCCAAGCTTGGTTTCGATGTGCGCGCGTGTGTTAGTGTACAGTGGCATGTGTTGATGTACAGTGGCGTGTGTTGATGTACAGTGGCGTGTGCACAACCCTTCTTCCCTCTCCCTCCAAGGAAATTATTACCCAGGGGGCTTCCGAGTCAATGGGATTACTGTTAGGAGAATGGTTCCAAACTAGGTCTCTGCAAGTGTTTGTGTCTGGAACTCCTTTGCCTGAGTGAGTGTGTGTTCTGTCCACTGTTCTGTAAGAAGTATGTGTGTGTGTTTTGTCCACTGTTCTGTAAGAAGTATGTGTGTGTGTTTTGTCCACTGTTCTGTAAGAAGTGAGTGTGTTCTGTCCACTGTTCTGTAAGAAGTGTGTGTGTGTGTTCTGTCCACTGTTCTGTAAGAAGTGTGTGTGTTATGTCCACTGTTCTGTAAGAAGTGTGTGAGTATGAGTGTACGTTTTGTCCACTGTTCTGTAAGAAGTGTGTGTGTTATGTCCACTGTTCTGTAAGAAGTGTGTGAGTATGAGTGTACGTTCTGTCCACTGTTCTGTAAGAAGTGTTACCGACCGAATCGATTGCGAGAGACTTGGCGCTCGTCTGATTCTAAGGATAATGACCCCGCCCCCGCTTCCCCACCCCACCCCCATCACACACTTCGTGTCGGTCCACACCCCCCCCCCCCCCCGCTTCCCCAAAACGTGGAGGAAAAGAAGATGATTCCCTTTTATTCTTCTCCTTTCGCTGTTGCGCTGTGCGGTGAGGAGGAGGAGCGGGGAGAGAGAGAGAGGGGGGATGGAGCGGAACTCCAGAGCGCGCGCTTGTAATTTTTTATTTTTATAATGCTTTCTATATTCTCATTGGATATGATACCGGGACATGGTACTGGCTTGGTGAGGGGGTGGGGCGGGCTGAATTTGGGTTTGTTCCGGGGGGGAGGATTGAGAAATCGAGGGAGGAGGCTCAGTTCGATTTTAATTCGGCCGTTTGCCTTGTGTTTGAATACGCTGATTGTTTTTGGTTTTTTCTTTCTATTCTTATGTGATCGTGTGGGATTTCCCGAAGAAAAAAAAACCAACAAAAAAAAAAACCAACAAAAACTGTTCGTTGGCGTGAGCTTAATAATACCGGTAATCACCCCACAACAAAAACAAACACACACACACACACAAAAACCGTTATTCACAGGGTTCTCGAGGAAATAACCTCGAGGGAGGTGAAGCAGTTCTATTTCTGTGTTGGATAGCACTCGTACTTTCTGATTGCGCGTCAGAGTGTGCGGCGAATAGTGTAAGCGGTCTCTGTGTGTGTGTGTGTGTATATGTTTGTTTTGTTTATGTTTTTATGCGCTGCGTAAAATGTAACAAACATGTCAGTCGCACGCACACATACACACACACGCACACAGATATGATAATGTCCGTGCGTGCCATTTCTGTGGTCATTCGGTGATATAACGAGCGCCAGTAACCGGTGCCGTCTGCCAGCCAGCGAGGTCAAAGCTGTTTATCTTTCGTGGCCACAGCCTCGCTTTAAGTGATCTTAAATACCGAAACAAAACAAAAAAAAAAAAACTCACCGAACGGAAAACAACTAAAGTAAAATGGTGGCATGCTGAGCGTACATTAGGGCTCACAATGAGTTGGCCAAGGTGAAGGCTGCTGGGAGTGTTATTCGTCCATTTTTCGACATACATCGCCAAGAGCCGTTAGCGATCGGTCTACCCTAGCCGTGTGCTGGTGTTGTTGTTTTTTTTAAAGTGTATACATATATATATATATATATATATACATAGTCAAGTGCCATTTTCTTAAAGTGTTCAGTTCTGCAAGTTGATCGTTTGATTGTTTTTTTTGTGATTTGATCTCATCTGTATAGGAGCTGTTCTAATTTTTTTTTTTCGGGACAGAGATGTTCTAAACATAATTAGCATTCAAACTGTTAGGATTTAGAACTAGCGTCACCGGAATAATTCTTCGGATAGAAAGCGGCATCGCGTTGTGAATATATTCTGACATTTGATCGGATAGAAAGCGTGAACCTGCAAGTGTCATCTTCATTTCCGGTGAAAAAATATTTTCCATTTGATTGCTGTGGATTATTGGCGGGAATCTTTCTTGTTTTTTTTTAAACCCTCTTGTATTTTCCTGTTTGAGCTGGGGGGTCAGTTGGATGAGTTTCCCTCTTATACGGCGACGGTTCTGGTCATCCAGCAAACGGAGATGTCACGTGACGGATTGATCTGGTCGTCTGAGGAGGTCACCGTCGTGCCTTCAGTGTGCTGAATGACACGTGCGGTAAGTCACAACCATCACTAATCATGGCTAACTGTATGTTGGGTTGATCGATGAATACGGTAAGATTATTTATTGGCATTGACAGCAGTCCTGTATTTGTGTGTGTGAAGTCCCTGTAAGGATGAGATGAAATCTTACATCCTATGAACCACTAATCGGACTGTTGTTTTATGGTGACCTTCTTTCATCCCCCCCCCCACCGTGACCGACCGATAGTGCGATGGCATCGGAGGAACCGCGAGAGATATAGCTGGGACTTGAACCCATGACCTGAAATATCCATTGGTCATCACCGGAGATCGAACCTTCCGCCTCGGATCATACATTAGTAGCTATTATAATCATTTTGGTCCGCATTAACTTACACACTTTGTTACTAATAATGTATAATTGTGCGCAGATTGTGTGGTTGTATTTTAGGTAGTTTGCTAGCCGAACTGCCGGCACAACAGGAAGAAAAAAAAAACAGTAGTAAAAGAAAAGGAAAACCCGCTGAGGCACAAATCTATTTTCGCACAAACATTCAATTTTACTTTACCGTCAATGGTAATTTCCTTTTAAGACTACTGAGCTATTTTTAGCTATGCGGACAAGACATGATGTGCAGCAGTTATACCATTAATGAATTGCCTAACTTAACACGCCAGGAAATGTTTCTGGCACTTCACAATTATTTTTTTTTAGAATATCAAAAATATACAAACTTATAAATGTTTCGTGAATTTGTTTTTTGTTTTTGTAAATTTCAATCATATTTTATTGTGGCTCTTTGATTACATCAGATCTGCCAACCCTGTTATAGAGTGTGTGTTCGATGCTCGGTGCTGTTAGTCCGAAGAGAAGATAAACAGTGTGCAAGAGCTTGAATTCTTTGTTTTTGGTGCTTGAAAGATTTGGGAGGGATGGATTCAGAAATAAAATAAAAAAATATTAACACAACTTTTTAGTTAAACAGATAATAAAACATTGTTAAATTTTTCTACCTGGGATTGTGGCTATTTAATTATTTTTTTTAAATCTCTATCCACAAGTACAATATTTTATTAGAATACATTCAAAGGCGAGATTGTGGGTCAGAACATTCTCCCTTGGGTGTAGACCCGGGGGTGGGGGTCAGAGGTGTGCGGATCTTGAAATTTAGCGTCCGCGTCCGTCCGCGGATTTCTATCAATGATCCGCGTCCGCAGAATCTTACAACATTGGTTTGCAGTCAGTCCGCGCGTCCGCATTGCTGAAATTTAGTTGTTTAAATGACTTGAAATTTTTTATGGTAACGCTAAAGAAGATCCGCGTCAGCCCGCGAGTCCGCAACTCAACCATACGAAGCGTCCGCTGTCAGTCCGCGGATTCGGAAAAGTCTGCGGATCTGCGTCCGCAAGCGGACAAGTCCGCTGTCCGCTCATCTCTGGTGGGGGTGAGATTGTGGGTCAGAACATTTTCCCCTGGGTGCAGGTCGCACGTGACATTAAATAACACGTTCCTTTGATCTACCCATTTCTTGGTGGCCGGCGCTCTTGTCTGTTGTGGCTGGGGGTCACACATTTACTTAAGACCGCAGTCACCTGAACTATTGTATGGGCTAGTGAACCAATCAAAATTATAGGAAGTGATATATTTTAGTCGCGTGCCGACTGACGAGGCTCTGCGTGCCGACTGTGGCCCGCGCGCCATAGGCTCGCAACCACTGGGCTAGTGACTCGGCGTATACTGGAGCCGTTTATGGGGATCGAGCCTGCGCCTATACATAGGTAGCCAGTGGTACCAATAGAATCATTCTTATTGACCAGAATATACAAACCTACATTTTTTGTCCCCGTTTTGTCTGTCTGTCCGTCCGTCCGTCATCACCCTAGATCTCAACAACCATAAGTCCTAGACCCATGATGTATATATCATTTTGTAGGTCTTGGCCTGCCAAGAAATGACTTTTTTCCATTTCGCGATCTGACCTCTCAGGGCCGTAAAAGGGGCCTTAGTATCGTTTTTTACTATATAAGCTATATTAATAAAGAAGCGCTATATCTCAGCAACTATAAGTCCTAGACCCATGATGTATATATCATTTTGTAGGTCTTGGCCTGCCATGTTTACATCAAAAGTTCATTTCGCGATAGGACCTCTGAGGGCCGGGCTTCAGGGCTCCTAAGGGGCTTATATATTATATATACACCTTGTACATTCAGTAACCCATTCATTTGGTGCGAAATACTGTAGCACGTAGTTTCACCAAGATTTATTAAGAAACTCATCAAATGAAATAGTAAGCTTGTGTTCTGAGTTTAATTGAAAGTATCAGAGCTATGCAACAATTGACGGAATTTTCGGACGATTAAATGACTATAATTTCGAATGTTTTCAATTATGAGTCCTATTTCAGTAACCACAAACCACTTGTAGTTAGATTTAAGAGAGAATAATTTTTTTTCAAATATAAAGAAACGTCTTTATAATTATTTTTTTTACAGATATATGCATTACACAATTGAATTTATAAACATTTCCAAAATTTACAAATATTTACTGAAAGCTAACAAACGTACTGATACATAACATGAAAATGCGCTATCAGTCCTGTGTCCAGAATGGAACAGGCTTAATTGCTTGTTTTTAGTTTCAGTTTGTTAATTCCAATTTATTAGTTTAGTTCAGTTTGTTAGTTCCAGTTTATTAGCTCCAGTTTGTTAGTTCCAGTTTATTAATTCCAGTTTATTAGTTTAGTTCCAGTTTGTTAGTTCCAGTTTATTAGTTTAGTTCCAGTTTATTAGTTTAGTTCCAGTTTATTAGTTTAGCTCCAGTTTGTTAGTTCCAGTTTATTAGTTTAGTTCCAGTTTATTAGTTTATTTCCAGTTTGTTAGTTTAGTTCCAGTTTGTTAGTTCCAGTTTGTTAGTTCCAGTTTGTTAGTTCCAGTTTGTTAGTTTAGTTCCAGTTTATTAGTTTAGCTCCAGTTTGTTAGTTCCAGTTTATTAGTTTAGTTCCAATTTATTAGTTTAGTTCCAGTTTGTTAGTTCCAGTTTGTTAGTTCCAGTTTGTTAGTTCCAGTTCAATTACTTGTTGTACTTAATGTGGAGTTCCGTGAATGATGAGATGTTTTATGCATGGATCCCATGATTGAACCTATAGTCCATTACTGAAACTGTGGTCCATGTTATATTTCTGCATCGGCCTTTCTGTAATGTCCTTTATGACCGAGGTCGACACGGCTTTGGGTCTCCTGGGTTCAAATCTTGAACTCCCATCGTATCGGTCAGTCTCACAATTCTAGCACCAATGTTTAAACTCTTTGGTCACTGACCTCAGAAGTTTACAACTATTTGGTCACTGGTCTAAGAATGTCCAAACTCTAATAAATAAATAAATGTATGTTTGCCCTGTTTCAGAGCCATAACTTCCCCACTGTCATTGTGAGTCTGTCCGTGTCATTGTGAGTCTGTCCGTGTCATTGTGAGTCTGTCCGTGTCATTGTGAGTCTGTCCGTGTCATTGTGAGTCTGTCCGTGTCATTGTGAGTCTGTCCGTGTCATTGTGAGTCTGTCCGTGTCATTGTGAGTCTGCCCGTGTCATTGTGTTTATTATTGCAGTGCTTTTGTACTTTCGGACTTATGATTAATGGCATGAATCCTGATTACATGTTTGATAAAAAATATACTGACGAAATAATAATTTGCAAACTAAAGTAAAAAGAACATCACGATACGGTTTGCTAGTTAAAACAAAATACTGACGGACTATTTGCACATGGCGGATTGGTTTATTTTGAAACAAATACTGACAATGTATAAGTTAGTACTCTGTGACTTTTGAATGACCTCCCGTGGTTTGAACAAAAGTAAAGTGAAGTAAAGAAATTATTTTCCCTGACCGATAGAATAAATATTATTTTAAAATGTAACAGACGTGATGTGGATATAAAATGTATACATAAACACGCCGGGTAATTTACCTGCAATTTGGTGTGTTCGTTTCAAGGCAATTGGCGAAGAACTTTCTGAGTTATTAGCTATGGCGTGAATCCTATTTCCATTTTTTATCTATATGGATAATCAAAAATTGTTTATCTTAATGGCAAAAAAAAAAATCGCCCAGATCTATTATTTTCTCCAAAAAATATTTTCAGATTTGGCAGCTCTGATTAATAATTGCTACCTACTAAAGATGCATAAATTAAAAACATTGGTACTGTACTAGTATACTATTTTTATTTTGGAGGTTGGAGGGCCGGGGGGGGAGTTTTTTTTGTTTACTAACATTGTGTTGTTTGTTGATGTGTACTGAGACGGCTGGACCACTTCGTCCATTGTTTACATACATGATTGTTTAGTGGTTTTTTTGTTACTGGTAGGTGGCCGACCGAGAAATCGACAAACTCGAACCAAACATGCTGCATATATGTGTTTGTGTGTGTAGGTGTGTATGTCAGAAGGAGAGAAAGAGAGAGTTGAATTGAGGCTGAATGTCCCAGCTGCATTGGATTAGGGGGGAGGGATATCGTCATGTCTGTGTGTGTGTGTTTGGGGTGTGTGTGGGTGAGTCTGGTTCTTTTCTCGGTTGTCGTGTGACGCGCTCAGAGGCTTTTCTTCCTTTTCCTCCATCCGTCCGTCCGTCTGTCTAACCCTCCCATCTAAAGGCCCTCTGTGTATGACGTCAAACCAACATTGATTCGCTGGCTGCCTGTGGAAGACGGAAGACTGTGGGTTTGTGTTTTTTTTTTATTTCATTCCCTGGAGAGTTCTGTGCAGAGGACGAATTTTTGTTTCGTTTCGGTTGTTTTAAAAGAAATACTTTTTGAGTGGTGTCAGTCGAGGCAACACACTTGGGGTGGCGTAAGATTTAACTGGTAGGGTGGGTGAATGTTTGGGGGAGGGGGGTGGATTATATAGTGTTTTGTTCAATAGTTGGTTTCTCTTTGTACGTTGGGAACATCAGTTAATGAAATAATGGAGGGACCACGGTAGTGCCCAACAAGTCCGCCCATATCTATCTATCTGTCTGTCTGTCTAATATGTCTGTCTCTGCCACTCAATCAATTATCTGTTTGTCAGATTGTCTGTATCCCCGTCCGTCTATGTCTGCAACTGTCTTTGTCTGTCTGCCTGGAATAGAAAGGGTTGGCTGGTTCCTCTTGCTGCTGAATCCACTCTGATAATAAGGGAGACAATGAACAGTGTTTCTCTGTTTCATCGTGTCATGAGCGGCCATTAGAACCAAGACCTTTCACTTTCAGACATGACCTACTTATAATAAAGAGATTTTGGAACTAGCTTCCTCCACCCCTCTCCCTCACCCCCCCCCTTTCATTTAGCAGACCGAGGAACTCTAGCTAATTGTCGCAAGATGACATCTGGTGCTGCTAAATGCCACCTGGCGGCTGCTAAAAGTACGCAATGGGAGCTAAGCGCTTATCACGTCGACAACAAGCATGTAATACTCACCCCCCTCCCCGCTGGATGTAAAAAATTGCACTGTATGACCTTCCCTCACCCATCCCCTTGGCTGAACTACACTAATTACCCATTTGTTTACTCAGTCAGCCCCACCCCCACGTGCAGTCCCTGCCATGGGCAGCGTCTCATCATCGGTCTCATCATCGGTCTCCTATCGTTAAAACGTCTCTGTCTCTGTCTCACCCCCCCAATCCCCCCCGTCTCATTCATTTTTTTTAAATTTTATAATCGTCACTTCCTCTGCGGACCCTACGTCATAATGAAACAGTCATCGTCATAATGAAACAGTCAAGTCATAATGAAACAGTCATCAAGTCATAATGAAACAGTCATCAAGTCATAATGAAACAGTCAAGTCATAATGAAACAGTCATCAAGTCATAATGAAACAGTCAAGTCATAATGAAACAGTCATCAAGTCATAATGAAACAGTCAAGTCATAATGAAACAGTCAAGTCATAATGAAACAGTCAAGTCATAATGAAACAGTCATCA
Organism: Bulinus truncatus; assembly: GCA_021962125.1. NCBI lineage: Eukaryota > Metazoa > Mollusca > Gastropoda > Planorbidae > Bulinus > Bulinus truncatus. The sequence goes on from JAGDYQ010000116.1 coordinate 497,364, forward strand.
AGTCATAATGAAACAGTCATCAAGTCATAATGAAACAGTCATCAAGTCATAATGAAACAGTCAAGTCATAATGAAACAGTCATCAAGTCATAATGAAACAGTCAAGCCATAATGAAACAGTCATCAAGTCATAATGAAACAGTCATCAAGTCATCTTGAACTGTCTTGTCACTTTGTGAATGGCATACTTGGCAAACTATGGAGTGGGTTGGGGGGGCTTGCTTAGAACAGGTGCTTGCGATGCAATTGTGTTACAATTCTGCATGTTTCTAATCGTCTTTTATTTTTATATCCGTGGTTCTAATCGTCTTAAATATCTGTGGTTCGAATGAATAAACCATTCTGACGCGGCCGTTTATGGTGACTTTGGCTGTGTATCCTTTACTCAGAGGTCACAACGTTCTACAATGTGAAGGTCTCTGTGTTCAAACCCCCTGGTATAAATGCTGGGTTAATGTATTCACAAGATTGTTCGGAGTCTGCAGACGTGTGTATACTATACACTGTATAGTTGATTGAAAGTGGAGGTCACACCACGGGTCACAGTGTTGCGTGACTGCTAGAAAGTGGTGTGGAATCAAACCTCTCATCTCCTTGCAGGCTTCGTGGCTCTAAAACAGGTTCATTCACTCTTGTTTTTTGTCTTCTTCTGTTCAACTCATCTAAGATTAAGACAGGGGGCTACAAACGGACCCGATTATGCTTACCTCCCTCCCCCCCCCGTCTCCCCTTTCTCAATGATATCCAAGGAACATCGATTGAACACCAACCGGTCAGTTCAACAGCAGCGGTTTATGTACACTGATCAGAATGGTTCGCTGACCCAGGGTTTGAACTGAGTTTCCCCCAATCTCCATCCCTACCCAAATGACAGACATGAAATGTGTACACTGCTCTGTACTGCTGTATACTGGTATACACTGCTCTACAGGCTTGCGGAGCCGGAGCCGAGAGCCGCCATTTTTTCTGGAGCCGGAGCCGAAAAGATCTGGCGGCTCCACGGCTCCCAAATGTTTTTTTTTTACAGCAGAATTTTTTTTTTTAGCTTTAAAATTCCAAATTTCTTTGATTGTTTGCCTCCTACAATTTGAAATGTTATTTTACTAAAGCCACAACAGTAACAGCGTTAAAATGATAGCGTGCACGCACATCACCACAAGAAATCTTTAACGGGGAATCGTTTTGTGTTCGTTTTAAATCTTGTTTACCCTCCGAAATTTTTTTAATGGCATGTTATTTTGTTATATATAAAGTTAAAACAGTTTTATTTCATAGAATAATTGTATCAATCATTTAAAATAAATTTTTACTAAGACGACAAATAGAACGCGTCATTTCGTATTATTATTTGACCGCAAATCAGGCCCGTAGCGTGTGTGGGGGCCAGGGGGGCTTAGCTATTGCCTGGCCCCTGTTGTAGAATGCCTGGCCCCTGCTGTAGAATTTTCACACTACGGGGCTGCCGCGAATTTGTAATAGACTATAAACAAAATGGTCGCTTTCTGTATTTAACAATTTTATTATAAACAGAATATCTTAAATAGAGTAGATAAATTTATAAGGATGTGGCTATACGGACCCGGGTCCCAATAAAATCCGATTGTTATTCGGACCCGTGGCAAATATGCACTAAGCTTAGCTATATTTAAACTTTATTAGACGGATCCCGAAAAAATAATAATACAGAGTCCGCTTAGTGGAACCCTAGACACTGAGTAACGATTAAATCATACAATTCAAACAATTATAAAAAAAACAATAATGAAGTTTATGTATAGCTAAGCTAAGTGCATATTTGCCACGGGTCCGAATAACAATCAGATTTGATTGGGACGGGGTCCGAATAAAAATCGTAGTTTATTGGTACCCAGGTCCGAATAGTCACTTCAGATTTATAAATAATAAATATAAATACTGAAGTCTTTAAAATATTTTAAATAATGTATCATTTTACTATTTGCTAATTTGATCATTGAAATAACTTTTTATTACTTATGAAAATGGTGACTAGTGAAACCTCGGTCGAAAATAATGATATGATCCTGGATGCACTGAAATGGTTTGTTTTTAGTAAAACCGACATGCTTATATTTTCAAGTACCTGACTATGGGGCAGCCCCATAGCGTGAAAATTCTACAGCAGGGGCCAGGCAATAGTAGGGGGCAGGTAATACATTTTACTAAGTAGAACAAATAAGCAGAGGGGGCCAGACAAAACGCAGGGGGGCCACGGCCCCCCTGGCCCTCCTCCGCACGCCCTGCCCCCCGCACGCTACGGGCCTGCTATGGGGGTGAACGCGACAAAATTTGCATAACTTTTTATCAGCGGCATGTTTGCTTGGCGAAATTACAAAAATTTTTGTCTCGTGTGATACTATCTTAATAGGGAGCCGGAGCCGTCAAATTTGTGGGAGCCGGAGCCGGAAAAAAATTTTGCGGCTCCGCAAGCCTGCTGCTCTACACTGCTCTATACTGCTCTGTACTGCTCTATACTGCTCTGTACTGCTATACACTTCTCTGTACTGCTATACACTTCTCTGTACTGCTATACACTGCTATATACCGCTATACATTTCTCTATACTGTTATACACTTCTATATTCTAGTATGCCCTTCTATACACTTCTATACTATTTCACTGCTATATTCTGGTATTCTATTATTTTCTGTATATACTATTTTATACTGCTATACACTGCCTTACGTTGCTATATTACTTTAACAGCTATTCACAAATGCTGTGTGACCCATTTGTAATCTATCATTCACTTGAATATTTGAAAACATAAAGCGTTTTATTAATTCATTTCAAGTGTCCATTTCGTCTGAGTTGGTCAAAAAGCGGTCAAGCAAGTCCTGATGACCATTGATGAGAAACTCACTATGTCAACATGCCCTGGGGGTGGTGGGGGGATGTACCATGATTCAACAAGTACATTTAGTTAAAGGACTATGTAGGCTAACTATGGAGCAACCCCCGAGTTGATACTTCACAGTGGGGGGACTGTGTCACGGATAGAGTGGGATGTTTCAAATTGGGTGGTGGTGATAACGTGATGATGATGGTGGTGATGATGATCACGTGATGATGATAATGGTGGTGGTGGTGGTGATCACGTGATGATGATGGTGGTGGTGGTGATCACGTGATGATGGTGGTGGTGATCACGTGATGACGGTGGTGAGGATGATCACGTGATGATGATGGTTGTGATGAAGATAACGTAATGATGGTGGTGGTGAAGATAACGTGATGATGGTGGTGGTGAGGATCACGTGATGATGGTGGTGATGAAGATCACGTGATGATGTGGTGGTGATGGTGATCACGTGATGATGATGGTGGTGGTGGTGATGACGGTGGTGAGGATGATGGTGAGGATGATCACGTGATGATGATGGTGGTGATGAAGATAACGTGATGATGGTGGTGGTGAAGATAACGTGATGATGGTGGTGATGAAGATAACGTAATGATGGTGGTGGTGATGAAGATCACGTGATGATGATGGTCGTGGTGGTGGTGATGATGATGTGATGATGATGGTGAAATCAGTGAAATCGCCTTCTTCTTATCAGGCGGAGTCAACTTTTAATGTCCGCTGTTGTAAACAAATTAAAGTACATAGCTGCATACTGATGACCAACGCCTCCTTTAAATATCCACCTGGACATGAAATATTTCAGTTCATCTTCAGTTGACATTATTTATGTTTCCTTTTTGGTGTTGACCTATTTCTTTGTTTAATGTTGACTTTTGTTTAATGTTGATTTTTGTTTAATGTTGACTTTTGTTTAATGTTGACTTTTGTTTAATGTTGACTTTTGTTTAATGTTGACTTTTGTTTAATGTTGACTTTTGTTTAATGTTGACTTTTGTTTACTTTTAGTTATTCCCCCCCCCCACACACACAATCTTTCTAATCTAATTTTTCCATCTGTCGACTGTTATAGTTACACATTTGCGGTTGTTATTGTTGACATGTTTACATTTACTTGGTGTGTTTTTCTTAACCTGTTGACAACCTTACCCCCCCCCCTCTCCCGGTTATTTACTGTACGTGAACGCAGCGTGTTTCTTTGTGTGTTTCTTTGTGTGTTTCTTTGTGTGTTTCTTTGTGTGTTTCTTTGTGTTAGTTTGTGTGTTTCTTTGTGTGTTTGTGTGTTTGTTTTTGTGTTTGTTAATGTGTTTCTTTGTGTGTTTGTGCGTTTGTTTTTGTGTTTGTTAATGTGTTTCTTTGTGTGTTTGTTTATGTGTTTTGTTAAGCTCGCACACTATTTAATCACCCCCACCCCCCCTCTCTCTCTCTCAACCTTCCCCCTACTTGCAATCTGACCCCCTGTGTGTGTGTGTGTGTTATCTGATCCTGCTGGTATTGTGTCTTGTTTTTATTTTTTCATCGGTTTGTGTTTTTTATGCCGGAAGTATTTATCCCGTTCATGTCCGGCTTAAGATGATTGGTTCAAGGAATCGCTAACGACAGATCAATTTCGTCAAACCTGGGGGAAACTTTAACCTTTGCTTTATGTTCTTCTTTCTCTCTCTCTCTCGTTCTTTCTCTCACTCTCTCTCACTCTATCTCTCGTTCTCTCTCTCTATCTCTCGTTCTCTCTCTCTCACTCTCTCTCTCGTTCTCTCTCTCTCTCTCTCTGTTTCTCTCTCTCTCACTCTATCTCTCGTTCTCTCTCTCTCACTCTCTCTCGTTCTCTCTCTCTCTATCTCTCGTTCTCTCTCTCTCACTCTCTCTCGTTCTCTCTCTCTCTCTCTCTCGTTCTCTCTCTCTCTCTCTCTCTCTCTCTCTCTCTTTCTCTCTACCCCCACCTTCCCCCAAACTATAGTGCCAAATTAGACTCAGTTAATCAGTACTTTTTATGACATTGTGTGTGTGTGTGTGTCTGTGTTTGTCGGTGATGAGTAGTTTATAGACACATCCATCATATATATATATATGTTCTCCTCGGTACTTTCAGAGCCGTTCTCAAGTGTTTGGGCCCCCCCCCCATGCTGAGACTGACAAAGACATTTGATGATGAGGCCCAAATACAAATACATGCCTGGGCCATCTCTCCCCCCCCCCTCCGCCTACACGTCATGACAGCCTTTATTTCAACGGTCCTCTCTACAGTTGAGGGTTGAGAATGGAACCAACGCATTGACTGAACGACTTGAGTGTATTCCTACTGTCATTGTCTGGACGGCCGTATTCCCCAGAGACCGACTTGTTACTGGACAAAAATGCCGTGTCAACATTAGATGTCATGAAAAACTGACCGCACTATCGGCAACTTACAAGATATTTTAATACATTCTATCTATCTATCTATCTATCTATCTATCTGTCTGCCTGTCTGTCTGTCCGTCCGTCCGTCCGTCCGTCTGTCTGTCTGTCTGTCTTCGTGTGTCTGTCTTTGTGTGTCTGTCTATCTATCTAACTGTTTGTCTGTCTGTTATTCCTGTCCTGTCTATCTAATCTTCTTTTACTGTCTATCCACATTATGTCTCTGCCTCTCTTTATCTGTGTCTCCTATCTTCGTTTGAGTATGTCTCTTTACAAACCATGGTAACTGTATACAGAAACATCCAATTACTGACACAGTACTTTCTTTTATCACTGGTGGGTCTAATTTAGTTATCTTCTATGAGTACTATCCATGAATATTGTTTATAAGTGGCATTCCATCCACCCAATGCAAGAGCCAACATGAATTCATTACCGACACACTCATCCCGGTTTATTCACATTCGCTTATTGTAAATAGCCACATAATAGAACGCGTATTTATTCGCACAGGCCAGCATTCCACGTACAGTAGAACTTCGCATAACTCGATGTGCTTGGCGAAAGATCATCTCAAGCAACCCCTCCCCGGGGATCAGTGGCGTAATGATGGGGGGTGGGTGGGGGCAGGGCATCATGCCCCGGGTTCATTTGTATTCAGAGGTAACGCCTTTATTTAATGTTTGGTCGTGTGGCATTTATAGGGTTAACCGGTTTCAGTCATGTATCTGTGATGGAGCTGCCCCCCCCCCCACGTGACACACATTGGTTAACGGGTCACATTCAAAATGGTGGTGTTTCTCGGAACGCACTTAGCTGGAACAGGGGAAGTGGGGGGTCACGCTGACTCATTGCGGCCCGTGACGGGCAGTGGAAACACTGGCGGCGGAGCAGGGGAGGCAGGGGGGCGGCCGCCCCCCCCCCCAAAAAAAACTTTTAAGGGGTGGCGGCGCCCCTCCCCCCTTGAACTTCCAGTCTGCCCCCCCCCCTAAAATTTTAACTTTGTTTAACTTTTTTAACTTTGTAATTCATTTTAGTTTATATGTTTCATTTTCATAATTCATTTGATTTATTTCTTAAATTTAATATTTGAAAGAAATTATAATTAATTTACATTTTACAGTAATCACATTATTGAGAGTTGTTGTGGCATATTTTAAAAAGTATTGCCATCTACCGAATGACGGCAAATGTAATTTTTATAGTAAAGTCAATTATTTATTATCTTTTCATAAATTACTTTTTGTTTATGGAGGTTCCGGTTTCAGTTTCGTGTTATCTTCATTCATGATAATTATTTTCTGATCTAATTTCACTATTAGATTTATAAATAAACTGACATTACGATACAAAATATTAAAAAGCAAGGTATGTGTCAACATTTTATGTGTATCATTCATAAAGTTGATAAAAATAGAATAATATTCAGTGGCGTAAATAGAGTGGGGGGAGCGGAGTCCAAATACAAGCGTCCCCTGGGCCCCCACTTTTTATTTTAGCGCTAAATATTAAATACTAGCTGTACCCGCCACACGCTGTAACGAACACGGTCGGTAATATGTTTTTGTAACACACTTTGGAAGGGCCGAAAATTATTACAATGTGGGTCATGTTTAGAGAGAGTTTGTATTTTTGGGGACACATACCTGTTAAGTTAGATGACCTAGTTAGGCTGGAAACAAAAGCAAGCTAAGTGTCCATGTATTATCAAGAAACAAATGTTGTGATAAGCTAATTATCTACTGTGTGGTTTCGTATGTATGGCGCCAAACATTCATATGGGCTTGATAAATGTTACAAAGAATCAGTGTCCCAAAGTTTCTAGGTTGAGCATTGTATTTACAACAATATAGGTCAAACATTGTATTTTCAAGAATGTGTTTTGCCCCCCCCCCTTTTAATTTTCAAGGGGGCGGCGCCCCCACTTGAATTTTGGCTTGCCCCCTTAAAATATTTCGTTCCGCCGCCACTGAGTGGAAACATAGCCCCCCCCCCCCCCCCACCAAAACGTGTAACCACTTTGGTCTGGTTTTTTGGCTCCAGTTTTGGGGCAGTTTCAATGGAACTTCAGCGTCTTTAAAAATATAAATATATATGCAGTCAAAGGTCAAAGGTTAAAGTAAGAAATTAAGCTGGATATGGTCACCGTTACACATACAGTAGCAGCCATTCAACTTTCCGTTGGTTTAAACTTTTTTTTTTAATTTTTATTCATGAAAGATTTTACCAACCGAAAGGGCCACGATGGCGAATGTTCGACGCCCCATCCTCGGCCCGCGGCGCTCAACCGGTGGTACGCGCACCCCAAAGGGCTCGGGGGAAAAGCTATGCAGGGGGGGGTGCCCAGCGACATGTAATTTTCGTTAAAAAAAACAAACAAACAAAGTAGAGTTTGAAGAAGGTCGGCCAGTATGCTGCGTGACACGTCACCAAACCACGCGACAACGTCACCAAACCACGTGACAACGTCACCAAAATCACGTGACACGTCACCAAATCACGTGACCACCTATCGCATTCGAGAGGCAAGCACATTCCATAATGGAAAAAAAAAATTACATTTCTTCGCGAACTTACGTGTCGCGGTGGGGGGGTGGGGGTGGGGGTGTTACCCTCGGACATACTTATCGCAACCTTTGGGGTACAGTCGTGTAAAAGGTCGAGAACCGACGCCCTAGGCCAGCACGTCCACACAGTTTATAGATTAGTAGGACTTGCATCTCAGTTTATGTTCATTATTATTTTAGTACTGACTGCAGACCAGTGGATGACCTTTAATCTTTTGTTGTTGTTTCTCTTTTGTTTCCCTCCCCCCCCCCCCGCCAGGTCTCTCCCTGTACATCGGGCTGCTGACCTCAGCCGCGGCCATGCTGCTGGCCGGCCTGTCCCCCACGCTGCCCACGGTCCACAACTTCTGCTACCACGCCATCCCCACCACCAAGGCGTCCATCTACGAGTTCCTGACCGGGCGCTACTCCAGCCCGCACACCAGCGAGGTCACCTGGGGCTGGGCGGAGCCGCAGACCGTGGGCAAGACGATGACCTTCGGTGCCCGGGTGAGTACCAGTAGATGACCAATAGACAACAGCAAAGATTAACAACAATGATAATAAAGATGTTTTCTACGGCCGACAAGCCATGTGACTATTTAATCGAGATGGCGGAGGGTGTAACTGGCACTTGTTTTACCAGGCAGCTTTACGCGAGTACACTTTCACAGTACTTTTAGTCTTACTTGCACCTTGGGTACTTTGTACTTTTAGTCTTACTTGCAACTTGGGTACTTTTAGTCTCACTTGCAACTTGGGTACTTTGTACATTTAGTCTTACTTGCAACGTGGGTACTTCGTACTTTTAGTCTTACTTACAACTTGGGTACTTTTAGTCTTACTTGCACCTTGAGTACGTTGTACTTTTAGTATTACTTGCACTTTAAAAAAAAAGGTTTGCACTGGTACTTGTACTGTCATGGTCAGTACTTGAAACATCTCTACCAGTACCATCTACTTAGTAAACACTCAGTTAAATGTGGGTGGGTGGCCAGGAGTGTACTAAGACCCTGTGCTACAATTGATGGATTATCATATCAGTTATTTCTGTGAGAGGCTGTGGTTAGGGCCCCTTGTCGTGTTGCAGTGGTTTAGCCCTAGAGCCTCAAAAATTGAGGAGGGGGGGGTTGGGGTCGGGGGGGGAGCTTGGAGTATGAGTGTCTCTTTACCCTGCAGTTCACGTTGTTTGTAAATATCTTAGATCCCATTGTGTGGGGTGGATGGCCGAGTGGTGTAGATACTCGACTGTGGTCCCGAGAGTCCTGGGTTCGATCCTCTTTGAGAACCATGTTTTTTTCAGGTGAAGTTTCGATATCAAGTCCCACAAGTCTTTAAATGTTTTGCCTGACTTCAAGTTGGGGGGGGGGGGAAGTAAAGGCGGCTTGGCGTTGTGCTAGCCACATAATTCCTAAATGTGCCGAGGTCATAGAAACAGATTCTACACTTAACGGGCCCTGGTGTGAACGTGATACCTGGTCACTCCACGGGACTGGTTTGAACCTCCACCCCCCTCGCCCCTTACCACAGCCGAGTCTGTCACCGACCAGCTGTATGTGTTGCTGGAGGACTCGAACCTCTTTCCTTCACCGGGCGACCTGTGGTTAACGTGACCCAGGACTGTATATCCAGTGACCTGGTTAACGTGACCTAGGATGGTATATCCAGTGTCCTGGATTGCATATCCTGGTCTTTCTTTCCTTGTTCTAGTTTCGATGTTGTTATTATTATTTTTACTGTGTCCAGAATGGCTAACAGTGTTGTCAATGACATTTATCTGGCCAATTGTTAATGTTTCATTTATCTGGCCTATTGTTAATGTTTCATTTATCTGGCCAATTGTTAAAGTTTCAATTCTGTCAACCGGAAAAAAGCCCATTTAGGATCATTTCAAACTGTGTTGTAGAATAATAATTATAAAAAAAAATAAAAGCCGAAATATTAAGACAATAAAAAAAATCAACATTATTCAATCCATTCACTTTCCTCTGTCCCCCCCTCCCCACCACCCCACCCTCCCCCCAATCTGACCTCACACATTCAAAGGGAGTCACATTTTTTTTCCTCTCTCCAGATTTTTTTATATTCGGTTATGGTGAAAATCGATTCAGTGGAGAGAGAGTTATCTGTGGCTGTCTGAACGTGCAGAGCTTCAATATTTCATATGCCAGTTGGCCATGTTTATATTATTGTTCTATTTTTTTTTCTCACTCTATTTTTGGCTCTTTCTAAAACTGCATTACAGGATGCTGCCGCCGAACCTGGGCACTGTTAACTAAATACTCAATGAACCAAACTCTTGGTCAATATAGAGAATGGTTGAACGAAAAAAAGATTACACTGAATTCGCTGTACAACAATGTTCCCAATTATGATATATATATATATATATTTATATGCTTTTTGTGCCGGTACGCACCGGTACGGCGTATCGGCACCTTTTTCAATGTGGGGAAAAAATATTACTTTTCTTGTTAATTGTTTTAGACGTTTAGTATCTTTGCAGTTGTGATTTAGCTTGCATCGAGGTGCGAACTGGTAGTTAAAAGTTAGGCAATCCATCACTGAGTACCGGCACCTATTTTTTTTACAAAAAAGCACTGTATATACATATATATATATATATATATATATATATATATATATATGTGTGTGAATATGTGGGAGCTTATGGTAATATGTAGGAGCTTATGGTAATATGTAGGAGCTTATGGGAATATGTGGGAGCTTATGGGAATATGTGGGAGCTTATGGGAATATGTGGGAGCTTATGGGAATATGTGATATATATATATATATATATATATATATATATATATAAGTATACATATATACAGATAGAGAGAGAGAGAGAGAGAGAGAGAGAGAGAGAAGGAGAGAGAGAGCGAAATAAGGAGAAAGAGAGAGAGAATGGGAATATTTGGGAGCTTATGGGAATATGTGGGAGCTTATGGGAATATTAGAAGCTTATGGGAATATGTTGGAGCTTATGGGAATATTAGAAGCTTATGGGAATATGTAGAAGCTTATGGGAATATTAGAAGCTTATGGTAATATGTAGGAGCTTATGGGAATATGTAGGAGCTTATGGGAATATGTAGGAGGTTATTGGAATATGTTGGAGCATATGGAAATATGTAGGAGCTTATGGGAACATGTAGGAGCTTAGGGGAATTTTTGGGAGCTTATGGGAATATTGGTAGCTTATGGGAATATGTAGGAGCTTATGGGAATATGTGAGAGCTTATGGGAATATGTGCCAATTGATTCTACTCCTGTTTGGTATTTGGCGAATGGGACTATAGGCTTTGTGTTTATTTTCAACCAAGTAAGGTCAAATTTTTACGCATCAGCAAATTCTACTCATATTTTTCAATTTTTGAACGTTTCGTTTCAATTTTCTGCTATACAATTATCAACTGCCATGCATTAGTAGATTCAACTCTATGTCAATTATGGAAATAGAGAGATAAGGAAAGAGGGAGAGAGAGAGAGAGAATGGGAATATATGGGAACGTATGGAAATATGCGGAAGCTTATGGGCATATGTGAGCTATATATATATATAATTAAATAAAAAATGCCATACACATAATTAAATAGATTATCATGACTAGAATTATACGAGTGGGTGCCCCATCTAGGTGTATAGATTATTGATTATTGATTTATTTACTCACTGCGACTTATCAACTGCAGTAAAAGAAGACAGACTGGATAGGACATGTCCTAGATCCTGTACACTACTGATAGTCGCGTTGTTTTATGGTGCCCTTCTTTCATCAACCGCACCACGGGTGCAACGACATGTGGAGGGGCCACGGGGGATACAGCGGGTTTTTAACCGCGACCTGAAATATATCCATCGGTCGTCACCGGGAGATGGAACCAGGGGGGACAAGTCGGGGCGCTTTACAACACGACCACCACCTCAGACCACCACCCCTTTCCATCTCCTCTCCCGTCTGTCGCCTTCTCTGCCGTCATGAACTCCCTCACTCCCCCCCCCCCCTTCAACCCCTTTCCTCTTTTCTTCGCCCCCCCCCCCCCCACCACGTTGCGTCCATCGAATTCTACCATCAGGTTCCCTACAATTTACTCTGAAACTTTTGTTTTCCTAAAAAAACACGGGCTTTGTTTATTTCCAGGAGGAGGTTTGTGCGCGCGCGCGCGTGTGTGTGTAACGCAGTGGCGTAGCTAAGGGGGGGCGGGGGGGGCGGACCGCCCCGGGTGACAGCCTATGAAGGGTGACACTATGTCACCTCCAACAAATAATAAAAGTGGCATTTATAGCAATTTAAGTTGGACGACCATATTTATATTGAATAAATATATACTAATAAGAACAATGTTTTTGCCACTTCTCACAGAGTCTAATGATAATTAGACCTATAAGCGAATTCGGGTTACACTTGTATATATACGTTTGTCATTTATTGGCTGAGCTAAGGGGAAAAACCACACATGAAGATGTGTTATACTGATACAGATGGTGAGACCGGCAACTAATTTTTTAACTGCCAACTTTCTCAGCAAAGAATTATTTACTAACAGATAAATATCTAGAATTATATAACAATTAAGAACATAATTTTATTATATTTCTGACTGAACAAAAAAAATAAAGTTATTGATCTATTGTCTAAATAGCATTTTAGATTGATCAAAATAATTTAGAACTGACAATAAAATATGACAGTAGGCAGCGCTACAGTAGACAAGCACCCTCAGCTCACGTCAGAATGTTTGTTTCGTCTCGTCACCACGGTCACCTGTCATCCAACATCCCCCTTCCTGGCCACCCCTCCCCATACATTTCCTTTTCGGCGAGTCGTCGTGTTATTTTAGCGATAACACAATGTGAGTTAACTCTTTTTAATTGCTGGCTGCAGTGGCGCAACCAGCAAAAAATGCTGGGGGGGGTCACATTTTGAAAAAAGACAGTTTGACAGTCTTTTTTGTAACTTTATAACATTAATTATGTACTGATGATTTGCCCCCCCCCCCGGATGCGCCACTGGCTGGCTGCCTCTGCAACTGAAAAGAATTTTTTTATTATTAGAGCGCTCAGCATAGCGATAAAACGTTTTATTTTATTACTTGTACATTTATGTGTTCTTTAAACATATTGGGTGTATTCGAATGTTGTAAAAAACATAAGTAAGTACGTTTAATTAAAATATTCTAGATGTAGTGAGATTGATTTTTTTCCTCTTTTTATTTTAAATCTTCATGTTTAATTACCCAAATCTGCTTTTTTCTCACGCTTTTTCATTTAATTTCTGAAATAAAAGTAAGAAAAAATCACTATAGTAATTTAGTTTAATAAACTCTTGTAGCTTTTACGCGGTTAACAGGGTTTGACATACGTCAATAGTTTGGAAACTACAGCATTAGAAAAACACTTGTTTGGCATTGTTGTTGATTAAAAAGAAAACAATTCACATCGCTTGACGTGATTGATACATTTCAATAAACAGATCTCAATAACTAATTCAATAGACATATATGCTAATGCTTAATGAATCTGTTACAATTAATCATACCTCTTTCGTAAATTAATCTGACTTGTTTATTATACCAATTTTATGCTATGATATTATGACATACTAGTTTGAATATTGAATACAAACAAATGTATTGTATTGTGTCGATTAAAATGTGCGTTAATTTTCGATAAAATTTTTAATCGAACTGCAGCTCTAATATATTTTAATTTTTTAATTATAATTTATTTCGAACATTTTATAATTTATTTCGAACAATGTTCTTAATAAATGACGACCATGGCGTTGTCAAATTATATGAAAGAACGTCGACGACAGCATAATATCATTATATCAATGGAAGCTGTCTAAAGATGAAAGTTTCCATTGATATTATGCTGGGCATGTACAGTCCGCACTCTACAAGATGCAAGAATGTACATTTAACAAAGCAGTTGTTTACCATGCCATTTACAAACTACAATGGACATTTGTGAAATTTTCGTCAAATTTATAGGACTAAAAAACAGAAAGTAAAATATAAAAAAGGAACTTTTTAAAAATCTCCTTTGGCTAATGGACTAAAAGGCAGAAAATAAAATATATATTAAAAAAAAAAACTTAATATGTGATAACAAGTTTCTTTTTTCTGATACCAAATTTTTGAAACCTACTTATAAATACCGATGTTGTTCTAGTCCCGATAGAACGATATTTTTAAAAAGGTTTTTAATTTATAATGTATTTATTTTAAGAACCGGAAACCCAATTAAAATGAAACGTCAAAATCGCCCCAGCGGCTATCAGCAACGGCAAGCCAAAAAGGCCAAGGATGCAGCGCTAAACGCAATGAAAGGGTCTTTGCTGAAGTGGACACAGAAACCAGAAACTGTCAAAAGTTCTGATTGTATTGACGCCGAAGGAACGTCGCATGAGCAACAATTAGAAAGCCATTGTTCAAGTGATAGCGAGCAACCGAGAGACAGAAACAAGGAGCAAACTGACATTGAAGAACAAAGTGATGCAGCAATTGCAACTCCAATAGAAGAAGAGTTTGAAACCTCGGCTGCCAGCACCATCAGTAATTTGTCATATTCAACGACGTGTCATCGTGGCAAATTCCTGTACCTGATACTGTCAGAACTGCTGTCATCAAAAGGGGTAGCGAGCCATTCCAGAATAAGCAGGGGCCTTTCAAGTCGGTCAAAAGGCCAGGTGTAAAGGTTAAAGGTGAATTGCGGCAACTCTCTACAGCTTGGTTTTATTACTCATTGTCAAATGGCGACAGGGTGCTACGCTCGTGGATGGCGTACTCGCTGCGTGACGGAAAGTTGTACTGCTTTTGCTGTCGGTTATTTGCCAAAGATGACAAGGCTCCTGGAACGTCTGCTTTCGTCACTGGTTTTGAAGCCTGGTGGAAGCTAAATCCAAAAATTGCCGAGCATGAACAATCAAAGGATCATCTGTCGTGCTTGGAGAAGTGGAAAACACTGGCTTCAGGACTCCAGCTAAAAACAACCATCGATGCAGCCACAATTTCCCTGATGGAGAAAGAGAAAAAGAAGTTCAGAGACGTTCTGCACAGAGTTTTAGATGTGATACTTTTCCTTGCACGACAGAACCTGTCATTTAGAGGACATCGAGAGGATGCGTCGTCATTAAACAAAGGTAACTTCTTGGAGCTTGTTGAATTGTTATCTCACTACGATGTAGCGTTAAGAGACCATCTTGTCAGAATCCAGCAAAGAACAGACAGTCAGGTAGTATGTTCATACATGTCACCTGAAACACAAAACGAGTTCATTTCTCTTTTGGCAAAACACGTGACTGGAAAACTCGTTTCTGACATCAACAATGCAAAGTACTTTGGCATACTTTTTGATAGCACACCGGACATTTCGCATACAGATCAAATGTCAACTGTAATTAGATATGTACACATCAGCGGTGGTACAGTTGAAGTGCGGGAGTCATTCCTTGGATTTTTTCATCTGAAAGGTAAAACAGCTACTGCACTGACTGGCGATATCCTCGAGAAACTAGAAAACGAAGGACTTGATATTCAGCTATGTCGCGGTCAAGGGTACGATAATGCAGCAAGCATGGCTGGAATCCACGGTGGTGTGCAACAAAAGATCAAAGACATTAATCCGAAGGCAATTTTTGTACCTTGTTCGAATCATTCATTGAACCTTTGTGGCAAACATTCGTTTGCTAACAATCCATCTTGTGTAACGTTTTTTGGAAGTCTTGAGGCGTTGTACACTTTTTTTGCTCTGTCGACCCATCGCTGGGATGTACTAGTGAAATACACAGGTCTAACAGTGAAGAGACTGTCCACAACTCGCTGGAGTGCACATGCTGATGCAGTGAAGCCAGTGATACAGAAGTTTAACAAGTTTGTGGAAGCCATTGAAGCTCTGTGTGATGTCGAAGAAAGCGTCGAGACAAGAGGTGCTGCGCACAATCTGTTGCCAGCTATATGCGACTTTTTTTTTATTTCGTTCTTGTTTTTCTGGGGTGACGTTTTACAAGAAGTTGACTCAGCACAGAAGTACATGCAAACACCAGGTATTACTGTGGATATGGTTGCAACCAAATTAAGGGCTGTCAAGGTCTTTTTGGAAGCGCAGCGTACGAAGGTTGTTGACAATGCCGTCCAGCAGGCACTTGTGAAATGTGAAGAACTAGATATCCCTACAGAGAAGAGAATCATGAGAAAGACAAGATTACCAGGAGAGGAAGCAAGAGATGCTGGATTGTCATTGCAGCAGGAGACCAAGAGAGCAATGTTAGAGTGTCTGGACCGTTTTCATATGGAGTTAGATACGAGAGGAAAGGCAGTGAATGAGATTTTGCTGACTTTTTCTGCCGTTCAGCCACACCATATTATTTGTGCCAACGACGAAGAAATACAGTCTTCTGTTACCAGGCTCACGGCCATGTATGATGAGCTGTCCGAAAAAGACCTTTGTCTAGAAATTCCACGTTTAAGGCGACACCTACAAGCAACCGAAATAAACTTGGAGGAAGCCAAGCACTGGACTGTACTGCAATTCCTACGGTTTATCATCAAGTGGGACTTTGTTGAATCATTGCCATATCTTACGCTGACTCTAAGATTCTTTCTGACAATATGTGTTTCTGTGGCATCGTGTGAAAGAAGTTTCTCCAAAATGAAACTTATAAAAAATTACCTCCGGTCAACCATGAGCCAGTCGAGATTGTCGTATCTGGCTATACTGTCCATTGAACATGAACTAACAAGACAAATAGATTTTGATGATGTCATTGACCTGTTTGCCACAATGAAAACAAGAAGACATTCCTTCTAGGACTATAGTGTCGAAGGACATTCAGACATTCTTTTGGGCTGTGCATTCCGTGTTTTGCAGTTTGCATTTAGATGTTATGAAAGTGAACAGTTGCGTTTTAAAAATGTTGGGGTTTGAACTATTTGTATTGTGGTATTGAATTCGGATTTTGTCTTGGATCATACATGTAAGCAGTAACGTACCGGTCAGTAGAGTAAAGTAGAGCCTAGAGGTAGAGTATTTATGAAAATTTAACTACACCTGCCCATTCAGCAAAGGGTCGTGTGGGGTCACTGGGGTGACATTTGAACGGACCGCCCCGGGTGACGTTTACTCTAGCTACGCCACTGGTGTAACGGTCGTGTTCTACTTATTAAGTGAAATTATGGTTTACGTCCCCTCCGTCCAACCACACCCGCCCTCACTTCCCCCCTCCCCCATCCGGTAAGTGATTAACGCTAGACGGTTCAAACATGTTTACATGTGAACCACTCGTTGAATGGAGCTGTGTTTAATTGAAGGCTGAGTTTTGGGTTTTAATTGAACAGCAGTGTCCTGGGTTCAGTAATTGGACTCGTGGTCTGGTTACAGCTGTAAATGGCTGGATTTTAATCGGGCGGCAGTGTTGGATTTTTTTAATTGAAGGACTGTTTTGTGTGTGTGTGTGTGGACTAAATCCTTTGTGGTAATTAATTACAGCTGTCGGGTGAATGGTTTGTTAATTACAGCTGTCAGGTGAATGGTTTGTTAATTACAGCTGTCAGGTGAATGGTTTGTTAATTACAGCTGTCAGGTGAATGGTTTGTTAATTACAGCTTTCAGCTGAATGATTTGCTAATTACAGCTGTCAGCTGAATGGTTTGTTAATTTTCTAGTCCTTTTTTTTTTTTAAATAGAAATGTTCAACCTTGTTAACATCTAAAGTTTAGTAATTGTATTGTAATTCATTTAGACTGCTAGACTGCTAGATTGGGTTTAGATTTTCGGTTAGAACCGCGGGAATTTTGCCAGGTTAACAGTTGGCTAATGTCCCTCGAGGTCACCCAGCATTTGAATGGGTGCCTGACTTAATGCGGCTGGGGCGTTCTTCTAACCACCACACAAACCCCGTGCACGCAGTGGTTACAGAAACAGGTGAACTCTACACGTCATCTGCCCCGTTGGCCCTCAGGGGCTAAGGGAACTTTACTTTTTTTCCCCCGTCAGTTTGTTCGCAGCCCCCCCCCCCCACCATCATACGCAACAACCCCCTCCCCTTCCCTTTTCCCTATTCCCCTCAAATCTGTTAGTCTCTGTTGTTGATTGTGTACAATTACTCGAAGTACTGACGTCTTTCATCGTATCCAAAATGTTTCACCCATAGCCACGCGCATCTTAGAGACCCCCCCCCTCCCCCCACCACCACCACCACCACACAAACAAGCTTTTTTTTTGTTGTTGTTGCCAGTTTTCCCGGAGTTGTGTTATCTTGACTTATAAATAGCCCCCCCCCCCCAGGCAACGCGTTTGGGTGTGAATGGGGTAATGAGGGGGTGAGGAGGGGGGTATGAACCGGTTGTCCGGCCAGGTTTTTAGATTTTTGAACACTGATGCTTATTGATCCAGCCCGGTCGTCTGCTTTGTTGACGTTCAGCTGCCGGTGAGTAAACACGCACAAACCGTCTTCCTGACTTGCCAGTTTGGTTCTAATGGAGTGAAGGGAAAATAAAGTTTTGGTATTATTTTTGACAGCCTACCTGGCAACCGGTGGCGCCGGTGGAAGAACAAAAAAGGGAAGAAAAGAAACAAAACATGTGCGTCACGCCCGGAAGGGTGTGAGGACCCGTTACTGGACCGTTCCGGAAATAGACTGTTTAAATATAAATAGAGAGATCTGTGGTCTTTGATCACGTGATCTTTGATTGTTGTAAGATACAAACCGGGCCTTCTGACTCTGATGACCTGCCACATGGTCATCATACGTCCGTATTTTGTACGGACAGTTAGTACGTTCGGCCTTTTTTGTCCGTATGAATGTTTACTTTTCACTCTTGGTACGGATCATCCATACTTGTTTTTTTTTTAGCATCGACGACTTGCTAGTCTACATTCAATCATAGTTTGATGCCCCGTGGAGCGGAACTGTTCTCGTTAGCCGGAACATGAATGTCGCATGAGAGTCCGATCTGTCAAGTCCGTGTAAGGATGAGAGGATTATCTCTCTTAGATCCTATAGTCCACCATGGGAAGTCCACCATGGGACGGTGTTTTACTGTGCCCCTTCTTTTCATATGTTTGACAGGGACCCTTAAATAGTGTTTTTTTTTACTCCAGAGGCCCCTTAATACTGTCGAAGCAGGGGGGCCCTTAATTATCAGATTTGATATTGGAAGGGGTCCCTTTGTGTATAAGAACAGTTGTGACGTATCATTCCCTAATCTTGTGTGGGCTAAAAGTTTTGTGGAGAAACACTGGAGTGAACTTGGTCCACCGAACATGTCTAGAAAATGAAGACAATAAATCACCCCCCCCCCCCCTCGATCCACGTATGACTTGTTCATGCCCACTGTCTTGTACAGCTAAACAATTTATTTCCATTTCTTCACAATCATTTACAAAAAAATATTTTTCATGGACAACGGACGATCCTTACTTAATACGTGTAAGACAGTGGTCGGGGATACGGGGTAAATTAACCCCAAATGGGGTCAAAATGAAATTTTTTGGGGGTAAAAATGAAACTTTTGTGAGTAAAAGTATATAGTTTTAATTTGCTATGGGGTAATATCAACTTACACAAAAAATATTTTGGGGTAATGATTAAATAAGTTCCCCGACCGCTGGTGTAAGAGCTTCCTAGTATTTAATCGTGACATCACTTTTGACAGATTCACAGACTGCCCCCCCCCCCCGGTATTAAACTAAATTACAGTTAGTGTACTTTGGATTTAAACATTAAATGTTAAAATAACTGATGCCATTCAGAACATTTTTCTCTGAGATTAATAAAATACAAGACATTTTAATGGTTTCGCTCTTCACTTCGAGATGACCAGTGTCATTATGGCAAACCTCACTGAACATGAAACATGTCGGTTGATAGTTTGTTAAACAGACAGCACTGACATACGTCACTTCCTGTGTGTGACAATAAGTATTTCCATCAAGCCAGACCTCAAGATATCACCACCCTTGTCATAGACTGCACTGAACTATATTTATGACTGAATGGTAAAAGTTATGACATTTTAGAGTGAAGCTGTAATTGAAGCCTTTATGGCAAGTTTCACCCTGAAATGGTTATTCTCTGAATCATGTTGTGTTTTGACAACAGATATATTATTATAACTAAAAGCTTTTGTAACTCAGTGAAAACTGAAAATGTTTCGTCTCCACTAGTCTCCAGTATGAACTAGCCTGTGCCTCCTCGAGTTTTTAATGGCAAGTTTCACACTGAAATGGTTTATCTCCATGATGAATTGAATCGAGCTTCCTTTACCGTGTAAACCTTTGCACCAAGTTTTACTTTTGAAATAGTTTTACCTTCAGTGTGGATTGACTTGTGTGATGGTCCATCAGATTTTTCAGCACTGAAGAAAATGTTCATTGCATAAATCACGTGGGAATACATGAAACGTCACGCGCTGCTTAAATCTCTTTGTTATCTTAGAAAGTACCCGTACTGTGACAGTACCTACATATGCAGTGCTTTTTTTTTTCTGGCGGAACGCACCGGAACGGCGTTTCGGTACCCCCTTTGTTTTCAGTTGACTTTTGTATACTAGTATATTACTACTTGAAATGTTTGGTTTTAGTACTTTTTCAAGATTTTTGTTATCGTTTTATCGAATCCAATATCGCTGTTATAATATCAAACGAACTAGCCACACATATATAATGTATGTAATAGCCATGTCCTACGATGGTATGGTTGGCTCTGTATAAAACTACGACTTGAATTTTAATTGTATATAGGAGGAGTTCAGGTACCCTTTTTTTTTGTTTAGAAAAAAGCACTGTATATATATATATATATTGTATAAGTACTTCAGAAATGTACTCGAGTAGTACTAGAGTACAGCTACTTGGTAATACAACTACCCAAAACGCTGATACTTATAGATACAGATATAGATACAGATACATATATAGATACAGATATAGATACAGATATAGATACAGATATAGATACAGATATAGATACAGATATAGATACAGATATAGATACAGATATAGATACAGATATAGATACAGATATAGATACAGATATAGATACAGATATAGATACAGATATAGATACAGATATAGATACAGATATAGATACAGATATAGATACAGATATAGATACAGATATAGATACAGATATAGATACAGATATAGATATTGATACATATATAGATACAGATATGTTTCAACGATTCTCTTATATTGCCCTCCTCCTACAGTTCTTCCAGAAGAACGGAACGCCTTACCCAGTGTCCGACGGGGACGGGATCCTCATAGAGATTGTCCACGAGAGCGTCAAGGTGGCCCGGACCCTGGAGTTTCCCGGGGACAGCCCCGATGACGTCAACCTGGTCAGATGTTCCTTCACCGTCCACAAGTCGGGTACCTACAAGATCTCCATCATGGTCGGGGGGCGGCACATCAGGGACAGCCCATTCACCAAGACGTTCGACCCAGGTCAGTACTGGTCAACTATTGGTCAGCCCTGGTCCATTGTTGGTCAGATTGCACTACACATTCCCTTCTGGGCTCTTGATTGGTTTCGTTTCTACATTTCCATGTCTGTCAGTTCTTCTGTCTGATGCTGCTGTCTTGTCTGTCAGTTCTTCTGTCTGATGCTGCTATCTTGCCTGTCAGTTCTTCTGTCTGATGCTGCTATCTTGTCTGTCAGTTCTTCTGTCTGATGCTGCTATCTTGTCTGTCAGTTCTTCTGTCTGATGCTGCTATCAAGTCGGTCAGTTCTTCTGTCTGATGCTGCTATCAAGTGTGTCAGTTCTTCTGTCTGATGCTGCTATCAAGTGTGTCAGTTCTTCTGTCTGATGCTGCTATCTGTCTGTCAGTTCTTCTGTCTGATGCTGCTATCTGTCTGTAAGTTCTTCTGTCTGATGCTGCTCTGTTGTCTGTCAATGAGTCTCTCAGTTTGGTGAGTCTCTCTTGTTTGGTGAGTCTGTCTTGTTTTAAAAGTTATGGTTATGTGTCTGCCACTATGTCTGTTACTATTACATTTTGTCTCTGATTAGTTATTGTAGTGATTTATTAAAAACAAGCAATTAAGCCTGTTCCACTCTGGACACAGGACGTGTTAGCGCATTTTCATGTTATGTATCAGTACGTTTGTTAGCTTTCAGTAAATATTTGTAAATTTTGGAAATGTTTATTAATTCAATTGTGTAATGCATATATCTGTAAAAAAATATAAAGACGTTTCTTTATATTTGAAAAAAAATTATTGTCTCTTAAATCTAACTACAAGTGGTTTGTGGTTACTGAAATAGGACTCATAATTGAAAACATTCGAAATTGTAATCGTCCGAAAACTCCGTCAATTGTTGCATAGCTCTGATACTTTCAATTAAACTCAGAACACAAGCTTACTATTTCATTTGATGAGTTTCTTAATAAATCTTGGTGAAACTACGTGCTGCAGTATTTCGCACCAAATGAATGGGTTATTGAACGTACAAGGTGTAGAATGGGGCTATATATATAATATATAAACCCCTTCGGAGCCCTGAAGCCCGGCCCTCAGAGGTCCTATCGCGAAATGAACTTTTGATGTACACATGGCAGGCCAAGACCTACAAAATGATATATACATCATGGGTCTAGGACTTATGGTTGCTGAGATATAGGGCGCTCCTTTGTTAATATAGCTTATATAGTAAAAAACGGTACTTTATAAGCCCCCTTTTACGGCCCTCAGAGGTCAGATCGCTAAATGAACTTTTGCTGCACACATGGCAGGCCAAGATCTACAAAATGATATATACATCTTGGGTCTAGGACTTATGGTTGTTGAGATCTAGGGTGATGACGGACAGACAGACAGACAGACAAAACGGGGACAATAGAGCATTTTTTTTCGAAAATGCTCTAAAAATTGTATGCCACTTTTATAGTTTTCTTAAATTAAAATTCACTTTTAGACATGTTTTGTATTTGGTGCATTATTTTATCTTTATTATTTCACCCATTTCTAAACTCTGCATTCATAATCTTCTGTACTCACCAGTCCATGGTTACCACTGACTTCTGTACTCACCAGTCCATGGTTATCACTGACTTCTGTACTCACCAGTCCATGGTTACCACTGACTTCTGCACTTACCAGTCCATGGTTACCACTGACTTCTGTACTCACCAGTCCATGGTTACCACTGACTTCTGTACTCACCAGTCCATGGTTACCACTGACTTCTGTACTCACCAGTCCATGGTTACCACTGACTTCTGTGCTCACCAGTCAATGGTTACCACTGACTTCTGTACTCACCAGTCGATGGTTACCACTGCCTTCATTTAATTATTTTGTTTTCTGTCCACATCCTTACTCCTCATTTTGTTGTTTGTCCGTTTCCTTCCAGGCCCCATTGACCCATCCAAGACTGGCTTCATGCACTACACGTCCACCGTGGTCTTCCCCACAGGCAGCAAACACCCGCTGGTCATTGAGACCCGGGACTCCTTCGGTAATCTGGCTCCCTACAAAGCTGACCACAAGGCGTTCTTCAAGATAAAAGTCACAGCTGTAATGTATTGTTTAGTATAACTATTTTATTTTATTATTCCATATCTATCTTTATAACTATCAACATAACTATCAACATAACTATCTCTATAACTATCAACATAACTATCAACATAACTATCAACATAACTATCTCTATAACTATCAACATAACTATCAACATAACTATCAACATAACTATCAACATAACTATCAACATAACTATCAACATAACTATCTCTATAACTATCAACATAACTATCAACATAACTATCAACATAACTATCAACATAACTATCAACATAACTATCAACATAACTATCAACATAACTATAACTATAGCTATAACTATCTCTATAACTATCAACATAACCATCTCTATAACTATCAACATAACTTTCTCTACAACTATCTCTATAGTGTTTTGGCCCCACATTGTGGCCCCATGTTGTGGCCCCGTGTTGTGGCCCTATATTGTGGCCCCATGTTGTGGCCCCAAGTTGTGACCCCATGTTGTGGCCCCATGTTTTAAATTCAATGGCTCCAGGTGTACACTTGCTGACCATCACCAGCCTTTTGTATTTCATTATTCTGAGTAATGCCATTCGGGGGGGAAGGGGTTATGCTGCTAAGAGTGACCCCATTGCACTCAAGTCTGTAGGTTGTGGAGTCAAACTCTATAAATGGAATTATTTCATGAAGAATGCTTTATGTCTATTATCGTGGAAGTACTTTTGTGCATACCAATAAAAAAATAAATATCCTTTAAAACTGGCCCGACTAATTTTATCCTTCAATATCTGTGGTTCACAAAGTGTGGCTCAGTGACTTTGATTGGGACAAAATATTTAAATTTATGATTGATTGATTGAGATGGGACAATATTTAAATTTATGATTGATTGATTGAGATGGGACAATATATTTAAATTTATGCTTGATTGATTGAGATGGGACAAAATATTTAAATTTATGATGAATTGATTGAGATGGGACAAAATATTTAAATTTATGATGAATTGATTGAGATGGGACAAAATATTTAAATTTATGATTGATTGATTGAGATGGGACAAAATATTAAAATTTATGATGAATTGATTGAGATGGGACAATATTTAAATTTATGATTGATTGATTGAGATGGGACAATATTTAAATTTATGATTGATTGATTGAGATGGGACAATATTTAAATTTATGATTGATTGATTGAGATGGGACAATATTTAAATTTATGATTGATTGATTGAGATGGGACAATATTTAAATTTATGATTAATTGATTGAGAAAATTGCTTAATTTCAACCTTATTACTTGATATTTTAACCAATTAAAACTTTTATTATCTGTAAAGCACAAGGGGAATGTCCATAATACGTTTTCAAACGAAAGACGCTTTGTTTCACTTTCTTTTATCCGAGTTTTTCTTTCATTGTGGTTCAGGAAAAGAAAGCAGTCATTATAGTGGGAAGCAAAATGTACAAGTCTGAGAACCACTGTTTTATTTGAATTACTCGTTAGTGTTGGATAGAAAAAGGATGAAATGCAGAACAAGTTTTTTTAAAATAAAGTAGCACCCTTATTTACATATTAACTTGACTACGTAATTTTACACTTTCCTTGATGTGCCCCATTCATCTGTTAGTTTGCTCTATTAAATTGGCGCTCGCATTCTGTGGAGCAGCCACAAGTGTGGGGGGAACTCTGTGGATTTTTGAGGTTTCTGGGGAACAATTTAATAATAAAAAAAAAAAACTGAATCAATAAGTCATAAATGTTATATTCGGTACCATTACTTAAAGTGATTTGAACTGCGCCTTGCAGGCAGGGACCAAGGAGCGCTACACCCCCACCACCCAGATCATCTATAACACGCAGGACAAGAAGCTGGTCATGTACATCAAGATGGACCAGAAGGGATGCTACCAGGCCGTCGTGTCCTACGGTGACGTAAAGCTGAAGAACGGGGAGTTTGACATTTTGGTTTTAGAACGTGAGCTATTTTCTTTATTTGTATGAGTGCTGTCATTGGTTTAAATTCTTTCCATGGTTGGGGAACTTGTAAGGACATAGGCAGACATAGATAAATAGACAGACAATTAATTATTGTATCAATGTAGATGTTAGAGGGAATTCCCTGTAGTACGGTGACGCACCTAATGAATTGAACGGGAGGGAAAAGGGACGAGACACAGGTTGACAAGAAAAGGAAAGAGATCATTGTTTTTGACACCCTTGTTTTATTTGAGTTTGGGAAAGGTGTAGAATCAGGAAGGCGCTAGGAGGAGGTATTATGTATTGAAGCTGCAACATGATAAACTATTCTTTATAGTTTCTGTAATTAAAGTAGTATTGATTGTTTTAATCCAAATTGACTTCCACTTTTTATTGGAATTGTTTGTGGAACAGTGTCTTTTGTATGAACAAGATAAAATCAAAGAAACCACCGCAACCACCCCTGGCAATTTGGTGTCAGAAGTTCAGGACAGATCTCATTTGTCCAGTGAACCCATGCTTTTGAATTAGGTGTAAGCAGTGACAGTTCAATTAGAGAATAAACTATTGTCTACCGTGTCAGAAGTATTGTTCAAGGCTTGCTGTTTAAGTGTAAACAAGTTAAAACCCGTTATTGTCTTAGTGACCTATAGAGTTTTTGATAGTAGCAGTACAACTGTCATTCTAAGTGAGTAGCAGTACATTCGTCATCGTCAGTGACATACCATTTGTCAGTGGCCACACAACCGTTATTGCCAGTGTCAGTCCATCCGTCATAATCAGCATCAGTACATCGTCACTTTCAGCGACAGTCCAAAGTTATTTAAGCCCACACCAACCAACATCACAGACCCCCAACTGATATAATAATCAGAGGAAAAAAATAGTTCATCTACTAAGAACGAAATGGAAGAAATAATTGCCACGGGCAAACAATTGGGCCTTACTGATAAGGACTTAACAAAGTATATCGAGAAGCAGTGTGAAAGACAAGAACGAGAGAGGGAGAGATTATTCGAAGCAGATCAAAAAGAAAAAGAGAGACAAGAATGAGAAAAAGAGAGACAAGAACGAGAGAAAGAGAGACAACACCAGGCAGAACAACAGGAAAAGGCCAGAGCCCATGAGCTTGAAATGGAAAAGATAAGAGCCACAAATAAAACTGTTGTACAGCAACTTTCAACACCGGGCCCTTTCAACAAACCACCACCATTTGATGGTACAACAGACATAGAAAGTTTTTTAATACAATTCGAATTAGTAATGTCTGTTCAGGAAACAGACACAACAAAATGGCCATCTCATCTTATTTCTCTAATCAAGGGCAAACCTCTCTCTTTGATCCAAACCCTACAACCAGCAGAAATATCGAACTACGAGCTATTAAAGAAAGCGCTAACGAAGATTCTGGGCAAGTCTGAGGATACTTATCGGAGACTTTTTCACACCATTAAACCAGATTATGATTATGACCCCCGACAGTTTGTAAGTACGGTCAAATCGCATTTAGTAAACTGGCTACAATTATCTGGCATTAATAAAGATGACCCTAAAGAAATCATGGAGTTGCTGGTGGTGGACAAGTTCTTGAGAACATCCAGCCCAGAATTGTTCCAGTTCCTGCAAGAAAGAAAGGTGAGAACAGAGGCAGCACTCATCAGGGAACTCTACACATTTCGTGATGCTCATCCCGATCTCCCAGTCAGCAGGACAGATTCACCACAATATACTGCTGCAATAGCGAGTCAACGCTATAGAAGGCTCAGTGTGCCACCCAGACAGCAAAGACCAGAGACCAGGACGTGTTACAGGTCACATCGCCCGGCACTGCCATGCTACCTCGCAAACCCAACACACAAATACTGTCTGTCAATCATATACAGGGTGGAGAAATAATCACACCAGTAGACACCGCTCACCACCATCCCCATTACAGGCAAGAAGAAATGAGAGCAGATCCAGACCAACCACCAGACTCAACACGCCAGTCGCCGCTGTATTAAGCCCACGAGGTAAACTCATATTCTTTCCAGCACTGGTCAACAACTGTGTAGCGGAACTACTCAGAGATACAGGGGCAGTCAATATAGTGGTGAGAAAAAGTTTAGTTTTACCCACACAGTTTCTACCATTCAAGGAAGAAATAACACTCGCAGTTGGCTCACAGAAACTATTTCCGACAGCACAAATTAATATCGACACACCTTTCATATCAGGGTCTGTTATGGCGACCGTTATGGACAATCCCGTTGCTGACATCATACTTGGCAACCTACCAGACATCCAAGACTGCACTAAGGAGCAAATTCTCCACTGGATCAATCAAAAGGGCATATACAGAAAACCATGTCCAAATGTAAACAGCGAAAGACAGAAAATACCACACACTCCACTGGACCAACATGTTGAAGAGGATATTGACATTGAAGCAGATAAACCCATAGCTCTAATTCAAACGAGGGCTAAAAGATATCAGAAAATCGGTCAAGACGAAGAACAGGGTCAGGAGGTTCCAAATTTCAGTCCGACTCCTGATGAGTTCCGTGTACAACAGATGAATGACGAGTCCATCAAAACATTGTTCAAGATGACAAATGCCAGAGATCCACACCAACCGTACTTTGAATTAAAAAATCAGCTCCTTACAAGAATAATGCCCACAACCGGGGAAAGACAGCTAGTGGTTCCCAAAATTTACAGACTTCCAATCCTACTGCGATGTCATTCACTACCACTCGCCGGTCACATGGCGGTGAGGAAGACACTACAAAGGATAAAACAGCATTTCTATTGGCCCAACATGTCAAAAGATGTATCGACGTTTGTGCAAACATGCGCAACCTGCCAGAGAGTCAACAGTATTAGCTCCAAGCACATAGCACCATTACAGAAAATGGACATTCCAGCATTACCTTTTCAGAAGGTAGCTGTAGACATTATTGGTCCTCTAGCACACCAGTCAGCAAGGGGCCACAGCTATATTCTAACCATGATTGACTTATGTTCCAGATGGGCGGAAGCAGTACCTCTAAGACTTATATCAGCTGAAACAGTGGGTTATGCACTAGTAAAAATATTCTCAACTTATGGATTTCCCCAAACTATCTTATCGGACAGAGGCACTCAGTTTAAAGCTGAAGTCACCGCACAACTAACAAGGTTGTTGGGAATAAGACAAAACTTCACCACTCCACACCATCCCCAATCCAATGGGGCATGTGAACGATTTAACAAGACCCTTAAAAGCATGTTAAACAAGCTCGTCGATAGAGAAAAGCACAACTGGGATAGAACTCTCCCAATGCTGCTATTTGCTTACCGAGAAACCCCACACTCATCAACCGGTTTCTCCCCTTTTGAGCTTCTATTCGGAGCCAAACCTGCAAGCCCACTAGCAAATTTCAAGGAATCACTTCTACCAGAAGAAATAAAAATGTTAGCTTACGAAATTGTTACAAATACCAGACAAGCCATAGTATATGCCTGCCAAGAAGCTACGTTGAATGCAGAGAGAGCGAACCAATACCAACACGACAACAAAAACGAACACCGTCATCTCAGAGATTTCAGTGAGAATGACCTTGTTTTAGTGAAACTACCTCATAATACAAAGAGACATCTGACATGGCAGGGACCTTATCGTGTACTACGGAAAGTCACTGAAGTCGATTATGTCATCGACATGAATAAAAAAGAATCTACATTGCATATTAATATGCTGAGGAAATTTAACACTCTGCCAATAGGGTGTGAACATCTAGTTGCTAGTATACAGTCTCAAAGCCCAGTTACAGCTGCTATTATCAGCTGCAATGAATTCCCAGACATTGTAATGCCAGCAGCTCCAGCAGATCCAAAAGAATCAGTTAAATATGACAGTAATATGCCACAAGATATTCAAATAAAATTTATGGCAATGATGAACAAGTATGATGATATAATAACTGACGTTCCAGGGAATATAAACCTAATACAACACGAGATAAACCTCACATCTAACACACCAATCAGGCAGAAACCATACACAACCCCGATGCATTACAGGAAGCATGTTGAGGAAGAAATTACAAATCTCTTGAAACTAAAATTAATAGAAACGTCCAACTCACCATATGCAGCGCCAATAGTTTTAGTGAAGAAGAAGTCAGGACAAATGCGCCTTTGTGTTGATTATCGAGGATTAAACAAAGTCACAATAATTGATCCAGAACCATTACCAGACATGGAAGATATATTTATCAATCTAGCCAACGCAAGTATCTTTACCAAGTTAGACTTGAGCAGAGGGTATTGGCAGATCAATCTCGCACCAGAATCACGCCAACTAACAGCCTTCGCAACTCACTTGGGACTGTTTCAGTGGAATGTCATGCCGTTCGGTCTCATGAACGCCCCTGCAACATTTTCAAGAATGATGAGGAAACTGTTGAGAGGACAAGAAAGAGTGGTGGCATTTGTGGACGACATTTGCATATTTAGCAACAACTGGGCAGAACATCTATCAGATGTAGACAACATTTTAATGCTTTTGCGTCAGCACAACCTAACAATCTCGCCATCCAAAATGGTGATTGGAGCAAGACGTATAGAGTTCCTGGGCCACATGGTCGAATGTAGCACGATTTCTCCGTTACCCTCAACACTAACAAGAATATTGGATATCAGACCACCGCAAACCAAGAAAGAGGTCAGATCACTACTGGGACTCATCAATTTCTACAGGAAGTTCATTCCGAATTTAGCAGAAATGATGCTACCATTAACAGAACTAACCAAGAAGAATCAACCCAGCAAAGTCATATGGACGGAAGAGTGCAACCACTCACTCGACACCATAAAACGGAAATTTTCACAAGAACCAATATTGAAACTTCCAGACATGTCCCTCCCATTCATCCTGGCGATCGATGCCTGCAGTACTGGCCTGGGAGCATGCCTACTTCAAAGGCACGGCAAGATAAATCATCCGGTTCTTTACATTAGTAAGAAATTAACCCACGCAGAGATGAATTACTCTACCATCGAGAAAGAATGCTACGCCATCGTATGGGCTGTAACGAAACTCGCCAAGTACCTACTGGGGAAAAAGTTCACTATTGTGACAGATCACAAGCCTCTGGCAGCGTTAAACAAGAAGCAGATCCCTAACTCCAAACTAATCAGATGGTCGCTCATTCTGCAGGACTATCAGTTTGTCATCGAAACCATTCCAGGCAAACAGAATATACTGGCTGACATTTTATCGAGACTAATTAATTGAACAACCACATTGACCACATTGAACAATTGATTTTTTTTATTGCTGTTGTAATGTTGCCTTCTTATTTCATTACATTATTATTTTGCATATCAAATGTAATCACATAATTATATTCGCATAATTGTTTGCTTCATATCATGATGTCGCTCTTGTTTTTCCCCTTTAATCTGTATGTACCTAAATATTTTCTACGTTGTCCACAATCACCAAAATTACCCATATATATATATATATAAATATTTTTCTCTTGCTCATATCCGTTTTGAGGGAGAAAGGTGTTGTTATTTTTTTTTTTTTTTCATAAACTCTGAAGGAGCCTACATATAACTGTAGTTGGAAAAAAGTCTGCCTTCATTGTTTTTGTAAAAACATTTAACTTAATTTTTTTAATATACACAGTTAAGGAAAATTAAATGTATTTTTTTATGTGGCATTAGGTTAATTTTCTTTACCTCTGAAGGATGCTACTTTTGTAGGTGGTAAAAGATTTGCCTTCATTGGTTTTGAAAAAAATAAAAAATGATCATGAGGAGACTAAACCATACAATCAATGTATTTTTTTTATTGAGATTTGATATATGAGATTTGTGGTAGAGACTTATTTTGATATATTTTGAGACCTAGAGATATGAGATAATTTTAATGATACTTATGACGATGAGTATTGAAGAAATGTGTTCATGATTTTTTAAATTTAGATTAGTATTTTTGTGACACTTTGTATTCATATTTGATATGGACTTGGTACTTTTTTTTTTTTTTGTAATATAATTGTAATACATGATTGTTAATTCTGTATTTTAAAAAAAATGCGTACTTTGTGCGCATTTTTTTTTACCGAGAGGGAAAGGTGATGTAAGGACATAGGCAGACATAGATAAATAGACAGACTATTAATTATTGTATCAATGTAGATGTTAGAGGGAATTCCAACATAGGCAGACATAGATAAATAGACAGACAATTAAGTATTATATCAATGTAGATGTTAGAGGGAATTCCCTGCAGTACGGTGACGCACCTAATGAATCGGTTATTGAACGGGAGGGAAAAGGGACGAGACACAGGTTGACAAGAAAAGGAAAGAGATCATTGTTTTTGACACCCTTGTTTTATTTGAGTTTGGGAAAGGTGTAGAATCAGGAAGGCGCTAGGAGGAGGTATTATGTATTGAAGCTGCAACATGATAAACTATTCTTTATAGTTTCTGTAATTAAAGTAGTATTGATTGTTTTAATCCAAATTGACTTCCACGTTGTAAGGACATAGACAGACATAGATAAATAGACAGACACATTGTTAGATAGTTATATAGATAGACAATTAATTATTGTAGGACATAGACAGACATAGATAAATAGACCGACACATTGTTAGATAGTTATATAGATAGACAATTAATTATTGTATTAATGTAGATGTTAGAGGGAATTCCCTGTAGTACGGTGACGCACCTAACGAATGGGTTATTGAACGGGGGGGGGGGGGGGGGGGGGAAAGAAAAGGAAGGAAAAATACACAAACATTGAAGAGGAAAGAGATAGAACATTGTTTTGGTTATTTTTGTTTTGTTTTAAGTTTGAAGAAGGTAGGGGAATTAGGAAGGAACGGAGGAGCTAGGAAGAAGTATTTATTGTATTAAAAGAATGGACAACTGGTATTTATCGTAGAGACATGATTAAATGGTTAATGTTCATTATTGAATAACTAGTTCTTACGATTATTCAATAAAGTGATTTTGGTTAATAACTGGAGGTGTTATGAACTTGTATAAGTTGTGCAATTAAAGAAAGTAATTAAAAAATAAATATATAAAAGAGACCACCGCATCCATACCCTGACACACGTTTTATTGGAATTGTTTGTGGAACAGTGTCTTTTGTATGAATAAGATAAAATCAAAGAAACCACCGCAACCACCCCTGACAGAACTCTTGTTTCATTTCATACTTGCAGGACCATCTCAAATTGATCTTTGGGCACTATCTCAAATTGATCTTTTAGCACCATCTCGAATCGATCTTTTAGCACCATCTCAAATTGATCTATAGGCATAATCTTGAATTGAACATGTAAACAAACAAATTAGAAAAATAAGTCAGTTGTAAATTTCTAAAATATTGGAGCTCATCAAATAATTGACTTTCCACTAGCATGCATGGTAAGATGATTTGCATACTCACCTGGAGGTCAAGGGTTCAACTCCCAGCGCTATCACAAGAGTCTATTTTATTATTATACAGAATCAGAAGAGCAGAGGATTAGTTTTTTTCTTCTAAATTGTAACAGAACTGGGAGTTTCAATGTGAATAAATAATTTCTAAATTGCCTGAAATTAACATCAAATTATCTCCACTTACAATGACATACTTTGTTCCCTGATCTCCAAATCTCAGTTTCAGACACTGTACAAAAAAATCATTTCCTTTAGAACTTTTTCCCATACTGCTTGTTTGTTGTCTTTGTGTCCGTTGCATAACAATATTTTGCTTTACAACATTTCTAAGCATAAAACTTTGTTGCTATGTTAACCTTTTGATTAATATTCTCTTTAGAATAAATTTTTTTTTTTCGTATTGTTTCTCCAGCGGCTGAATACAGCAAGGTCATCAAGAATGTTTACAAACGCAAACACAACGTGTGGTACACCGCCAGACTTCTTTCCCTCCACGGTCAGAAACTAGAGAAACCAAAGAAGGTTTTTGTCTACATTTCACCCAAGGTAATAAGGATAATTTTAAAAAGAAATACTTCAGAGTGCTGCCACATTACATTTGGATCTAATTCTGAAAAATCATTTTATTAACTTCAACTTGCTTCCATTTATCAAAATAATTTTTTGAAAAGACAATATATTGCCAATAGGAAAATTGGACTGCCGCTCATTATAAATAAAAGGAAGCTCCGCGGTGTGGAGGTTGAGAACTTGTTCTGTGGGGTGCAGGTTAAACCCTAGTTAGTCCATTTAACTTTGGCCATCATGCTGCATCCGTGGGTCTATGGAGTCATTGTTGTAGTGGAGATATAGCAAGGGCACTACAAAATTGTTCCGACTGGACAATACAAAATTGTTCCGACTGGACAATACAAAATTGTTCTGACTGGACAATACAAAATTGTTCTGACTGGACAATACAAAATTGTTCCGACTGGACAATACAAAATTGTTCTGACTGGACATTACAAAATTGTTCTGACTGGACAATACAAAATTGTTCCAACTTGACAATATTAAATTTTTCCGTCTGGGCGCTACAGAATTATTCCAACTGCACAATACAAAAATGTCCCAACCAGTACCACCATGTCACTTGAAAATGAACCTCACCAAATAGTAAATGTTTTCAGCGAGCCAAGGAAAAAGAAACATGAGCATACTAACAAAAAGTGTAAACGCTGATGTAGGATGTCGAAACAGTTTCTTTTTTTTGTAGATTGATTTGTGATGAAGACATTCCTTTTATTAAATGTGTTCAATTGTTTGTTGGTTTTTCTGACATAATGAAATTATTTATGAATGATTTTTATTTTCTAATGATGTTAAATTTCAGCAAATGACAATCAAAGAATTTTGTTTCAAGATTTACAGAAGAAAAGTGTGTACATTCCGAGTGTGTCCTTGGACAAAGGTGAAATACATTTTAATTTTAGATATCACTTTGCGCCTTGAACTCATTTAATTTAGTTTCATTTTATCTAAGCAATCTTCTTCTAAAGAATATCTCTAAATCCCCAGTCAAGCCCTTCTCCTCACAGCCTGTGTTAGTGTCATCAAACTTAACTAGATTTTGTATAGTCATATTATTCAATAATAATTCTGGTTCATTTTTTCAATTACGTTAGATTATAAATTATTCAATATATTTTATTTCTTTTGCATTATTGCTTAGCTTATAAAAGTAAAGTTACTTAAAGGGCCATCGGGGCATATGGAGTAAAATTCATCTGTTTCTAGAACCATGTGTGAAAACTTCTAGTCTTTTTTTAAGATAAGGAATATTATTGTGTAAGAAATCAAAAAATATGTGGAGCTCTAAGTAACATATTTCTAGATTTCGAGGAATTCACATTTTTTATGCAAACTAACATTTAAAATCTATAGTTGAATTGAGCACTCATTCCCTGTAAACTTTCGTCAACCCTGACAGATTTTTAAACAAATTTTTTCAAAAAGTGGATTCAACCAATGGGATGCCTTGTATTCACTGAGAGAATTTTTCTTCTTTCAGTTTATTTTTAATGGTGTCAGCAATCAGTTTGACTCACCGACTTTCTGTATTGAGGATGGCAGCCAGCAGTCGGTGGAGCTAGCGGCGCAGGATCGCAATATCATAGCAGCGACTTTTTCCAGTTTCCTTTTGAAAAGTATAGGTAAGTGAGTTGAGGCAATGTGACTTGTTTTTTCTACATAAAGTCTATTATAACTACTTAAAGTCTGTTATAACTACATAAAGTCTATTATAACTACATAAAGTCTGTTATAACTACATAAAGTCTGTTATAACTGATTGAAAGAGGAGTACATTGCTCATTTGCTCGGCAGCATTCATAGTTCAAAGCTACAGTTACATAATTATAGTTTTGCCGGACGTTCATTGCAATTTTTTTCTTTTCATTGTAGGTGGCTCAGAAACTTTCAATGACAAAAGAGATTTTTTCTATCGAGAAGTTCAAGGCTATCATGACAGAAGGTCACACAGTACTTTGTTACTGAAGATTGAGAGATCAAATTTATTGCAAAGTGTGAGTACATTTTTTGTTTTTTTGGAGTTGGCGTTGGTTGGGTGTAATTATAGTACCCACGGTTTTAATCTGAAGGGAGAAATTAATTAATTGAAGGCAGCTGTGCACAACCTGCGGCCTTAATAGAGGTAAATGGCAACCATTAAAGCAACATTTATATGACATATTTCTTCATGAATTATCTATATAAATTAGTCTAATGCCCGGCTTAACTAGAATATAAAGCGCAGACAGTATTTTTAGTTACAGCAGTTTTTGTTTTTGCCCCATCCAGTCTTACAAAGTGACCAAGCCTTTAAGTGTCTGTGATTGGTGCAGGCGGTTTGAGATTACATTTGTGGGAGAGCAAGGCCTGGACTGGGGCGGGGTCAGCCGAGAGTGGTTTGAGCTGTTGTGTAAAGAACTCTTTGACCCAAATTTCTCACAGCTGTTCACGAGATTCACCGACAACCCTCAGGGACTGGTAAGTCTTTCAATTAATGTAGTTAGTAATTAGTTAGTAATTAGTTAGTAATTAGTAATTAGTTAGTAATTAGTTAGTAATTAGTTAGTAATTAAATAATATTTAAAAAAAACTTTTTCAAAATACCCTTTATTAAAATATACTGAAAAAAAAAATTTCATTGGATCATAGAAATATTTCTAGAAATTAAGATGTCTTAGAAAAAAATGTTGGCGCAATATATTTGAGAGACTCACGTATTTATTTTATAATTTACGTGATAAACTATCTGAGTACTGGGTGTAGTGTTTGATAAACTAGCAGTGTACTGGGTGTAGTGTTTGATAAGCTAGCAGTGTACTGGGTGTAGTGTTTGATAAACTAGCAGTGTACTGGGTGTAGTGTTGGTAGATGGATTACCTTTTGTAAGTTGCCCTGTTGGAAGATACAATAATGAGAAATTTTTTGTGGGTGTGTGGGCAGTGCAGTATTACCACCTTAAATTCACAGTCCGATGTATCAAATTTAGTAGTGTTAGTGTAATTATTGTCTGTTTTATGGAGCAGAGTTTAATTCTACAATATTACTGGGTCAAAAACATTTTTTTTCCATGAATAAACCATATCATATATAGAAGATGGGGATGGGTGGTCGAGATGTGTAGAGCGCTTGACTGTAGACCGGAGGGTCCCGGGTTCGAATCTCAGTGAGAACCTTGGGACTTTTTCAGATCCTGGTGAAAGTCCCCAAGTCCACCCAGCTTTAAATGGGTACCTGACTTTAAATTGGGGGAGTAAAGGCGGCTGGGTGTTGTGCTAACCACACCCTCCCTTTATGTGCTGAGGTTACTGAAACAGATGAATGCTACACTTCCTCTGCCCCGATGAGCCCTTTGGGGCTTAAGGGAACTTTACTTTTTTGTTTATATAAAAGATAATTTGATGATGTTATTAGATCAATAATTGTGTCCAAGTATGTTATAGTCTCATTCACATAAGTGGTCTATTTTTAGTAATTTTATTCAAGAAATGAAAACATTTTTTTTTTATCTCCCATTGATCCATTAAGGGGGTACCCGGGTCTGGCAAAAAACTTTTTTATTTTTAAAGTTTAAGACATTTTAATATCATAGTTATGATATACTAGGTTTAAAAATAATTTTGTGCAAAAGAAATAATTAAAATATTGATATTTGTGGGCGTGGCATGCCGCCATCTTGAAATTTATGACCTTTTTGTGTCAAATATTTCTAAGATATTTATAGACTGATTCATATAAAATGTACATTTTTATAATCAGGAAAGCTTGCTTTAGAGAATTTCAGAGTACTTTTTTGATATTTTAATAAATAATTTTTTTATGAATTTTTTTAATTTTGTATGGTGAAAATAGGCCAAAAATGCCAATTTTGAAAATTAAAAAAATTGTCAAAAAAAAAGTACTCGAAATTTCTTTAAAAGCCTCTGACATTCTATAAACATTCTATAAACATTCTATAAACACACCTCTTCTTAATATAACTTAGAAGTTTTATCAAAATCTGACTGGTGGTTTTTGAGATTTTCTTGCATTATTGAAGCAAAATGTCAAAAATATTTTTTCAGAGAAAAATGATTTTAAAGTTTTTAAATTATTGAAGATTTTGAATGAGTAACATTCTGAAAATACATTTTAAGTGATCTAAATATTTTTTTTCTGAAATACAGTTAATTCATAGTGAATATTGGTATGTTTTAGTATCTAAAAATGTAAAAAAAAAAAATTATTTTAGACATAGTGGATTTTTCTAGGTACCGTACCCCCTTAATAGAAAGTCAAATACATACAACCTTTTTTGTTATGATAGGTTCACCCAAACCCGAAGCGGCCGCCAGATAAGAAGGTGAAGCTGTATGAGTTTGCAGGTAAAATCGTTGGGAAATGTTTGATTGAGTCTTCAGCCAAGAGGACGCAACTAGTCAAAGCCAAATTTACCCGCTCATTCTTGGCACAGCTCATCGGACTTAGGGTAACTTACAAGGTGAGTGCAGATCTACTGTTGCTCAACTCTTATTGATATACTTACGGTCATTTTAACATATAGATAAATATAATAATACAGTTTTCATTATTGGTCTAAGAAGCTTTCCTGTTTAATTCTTTTTTTTTTTTTTTAAACAAATTATTTGGGAATTTCTGTATAAAAAAAAAATTTCCCTTAACCCTCACTGGCTATCGGGGCAGATGAAGTGTAGAATTCATCTGTTTCTATAACCTTGGCATATGAAGGGATTGTGTGGTTAGCACAACACCCAGCCGCCTTTACTCCCCCAACTTAAAGTCAGGTACCCATTTAAATCTGGTGGACTTGGGGAACTTACACCAGGACCTGAAAAAATCCCAAGGTCCTCACTGAGATTCGAACCAGGGACCCTTCTGTCGACAGTCGAGCTGCTCTACACTGCACGACTATCTGTCCCCTAATTTCTGTATAATTGTATAATTAAACTGTCAATGAACTTTTAACCTTTTATCATAGTATATTTTTAGAAAGATCTAATTAGTGCACACAGGTTAAACTTATTAAAACCATTCCCCCCCCCCCCCCCACTCTTAAAAACAGCACTTTGAAACAGATGATCCAGAATTTTTCACCACGAAAATTTCTTACATTGAAAACAATGACGTCGATGGAATGGAGTTGACTTTCTCCGAAGAGATTTACGATAATCAGGGCCAGCTAGTCAAGGTAAGATGCATTGGTAGCAGAGAGATGACTTAGGTATTGATACAGAGATGATTTTGGCATTGATATCAGAGAGAGATGACTTAGGTATTGATACAGAGGTGACTTTGGCATTGATATCAGAGAGAGATGACTTAGGTATTGATACAGAGATGACTTTGGCATTGATAGCTGAAAAAGATGACTTAGGCATTGATAGCGAGAGATGATTTAGGCATTGATAGCAGAGATGACTTAGGCATTGATAGCAGAGATGACTTAGGAATTGATACAGAGATGACTTAGGCATTGATAACAGAGATGACTTAGGTATTGATAGAGAAATATGACTTAGGCATTGATAGCAGAGATGACTAAGGCATTGATACAGAGATGATTTTGGCATTGATATCAGAGAGAGATGACTTAGGTATTGATACAGAGGTGACTTTGGCATTGATATCAGAGAGAGATGACTTAGGTATTGATACAGAAATGACTTTGGCATTGATAGCTGAAAGAGACGACTTAGGCATTGATAGCGAGAGATGATTTAGGCATTGATAGCAGAGATGACTTAGGCATTGATAGCAGAGATGACTTAGGTATTGATAGAGAAATATGACTTAGGCATTGATAGCATAGATGACTAAGGCATTGATAGCAGAGAAAACTTTTCATTAGAAAGAGCATGTTGGTGCTTAGTAAAATTCATTTTTTACTTCTCTCCCAGCTAATCTTGTTAATTTTATCTGCTATATTTTATAGTGTATGTAAAAGTTATTTGTTGTAAAACTAAAGCTGGTGAAATGTTTGTCTTTGATTTTCAAACTGTAAATTTAGTTTCTTTGAGTGATGGACATGAATGATGTGAGCTCCAAAAATTATGTCTTTAAAAAAAATCTGATTTGAAATTACAATGACATAAATTCCAAACAGCTGGAAATTCTTCTGTGAAACAATTTAAAAATAAGATTAGCTATTCCTAGTTTCATTTAATTTTTGCTGTGAATAAAGGAATGTTTTTTTGAAAGTATTTTTCTTTGACCTAAGCCGTAACAAAGTAACAAACCAAAAAAAAAAATTTTGTTGTTTGAATAGCGAATTCTGCAAAAATTGAATTATTAGAAAATTTTTATTTTTTTTTCAGGTTGTAGATTTTATTCCCAATGGTTCTAAAATTGCTGTGACCAACAGTAACAAAATGAAATATCTTGATGCCCTGGCTCAGCACAGGCTCGTTGCCCCAGTTAAAGACGAAGTTGAGAGCTTCATGAAAGGGCTCAGTTCGGAGCTGGTACCTGAAAATTTGCTCAGTATCTTTGATGAAAATGAATTGGAGGTAATCCCAGACTGCGTTCATATGGTATACTATCAAAGTTAATTATATTACTTAGTTTACCTTTTGTAAAATATGTCAGTGGATCTCAAAATGGGGTGTTGTGGGGGGGAGGAGAGGCGGGGTACTATGTTTTATTTTTATTGGTGCCAAGGCCTGGATAAAATTTAAAAAAAAAGGTTTGTTTGAAAAAAAAAATTTCTAAAAATAAACCAAAAAGGTTGGTGTGCCGATTTTGACAATTTTATTAATGGCTGTTTTAAACACGGCCCACTGGGATTAATTGCTAATCTCCTATAATTATAATTTGTTCTACAGCTGCTGATGTGTGGCACCGGCACTTACAGTATTGCAGACTTCAAGCTTCACCACAATGTCGTTGGCGCTACTTCATCTTTCAACAGGGTAGGCCTCATGTTCTGTGCACTTTTTTAAAAAAGTTATTTCAGAAATAAGAAGGAAACTCATGATGATATTTACTATTTGATTCCTCTTTTTGACAAGATTTCATTCGGCATAGACATTTAATTTTGTTTGCTTTATCATATCTTTTAATATTTATGTGAGACACAGCTCTCTGGGAATTTTATTTAGATAAAATTGTTTAGACTGTGTTCCTTTTGTACCAGTTTTTTTTAGTGTCTGTATAGTTGTTTGATTTGTTTATTCTAATACATATTTAACTAAGCATACAAGATAAAAAGGTTTTCGAATAAAATTGTATAGTTTTAAAATTTATTTTATTGATTTGCTGCTGTTGAAATTTTTTCTCTAAATTTTTATAAGTCTTGGGTTTTTTTGTTTTAATATTTTGATTGTATGTGTCAGGTGCTAGACTGGTTCTGGACAGTTATAGCCAGTTTTACAGAGGAGCAGATGGCTCGGCTGCTTCAGTTCATCACCGGATCATCTCAACTGCCCCCTGGTGGATTCTCAGAACTGGTGCCCAAGATTCAGCTGTCTTCTGCCCCCACGTACAACTGTCTACCCTCGTCTCACACCTGGTAAGACATATAAGTACCTGATAGCATATAAGTACCTGATAGCATATAAATCTGCTCAAAAAAGACCCAAACATTGTAGTCTACAAGTTGGATAAATAATATTTGATTTAGCACAGTTTGATAGTTGTTTTATTTTTAAAATGCTGTGAGTGCTAAGTGCTGTGAGTGCTAAGTGCTGTGAGTGCTAAGTGCTGTGATTGCTAAGTGCTGTGAGTGCTAAGTGCTGTGAGTGCTAAGTGCTGTGAGTGCTAAGTGCTGTAATTGTACATTTTTTTTAAACCGTCAGTGACATTGCTATAATTTTACCTCCTCAGTAGAATTTGTTGTTAGGGCACTTCCTCTGCCACATGTCAATACGGATATCAGATGAAATGCTTTCAAAACTAATTATTTGAAAATTCACTCATTAAAAAAAAAAATCATTGTCTCAAAATTTTTTAGCTTTTAAAAAAAATATAAATGCTGACATGTTGACGTGTTGACTGTTTTCTTCAAATATATCCCCAAAATTAAATGCCAAGTTTACTCTATCCCCTTATATTATACCAAGCTGTTTATACTCAACCCCAGTGTATTTATACCATTGTTGCCAAATCACATGATATTATCCAAAATACTAAATTTTGTTTTTTTTTCTTACAGCTTCAACCAACTTTGTTTGCCTGACTATGACACTATGGAAACATTTCATCGAATGCTGTTGATTGCAATAAATGAAGGTAACCAAGGCTTCGGACTGGTTTGAGGCTGTAACCTGGTGCAATATTTTTCTTGTATGAACAAAGCCATTCACGGATCTAAACGTTTACTACATCTCAATACCTTGAAGCTGCACATTATTCCGGACAACATCCTAAAAGTTGCAGTTTTATTTTCATCTCTGATATACCCTGCAGTTGTGACTGTTTAGAAGTTGGGTTTTTTTGTGTGTGAAATTAAACTGAATTTTTGTGTTTTTTCCTGGATCAATTTATGACTCAATAATGGGTGTCAAAATAGTCGTAAGATTTGGCCATCTACCGAACAGATTATCGTACTTCATTTCAACTTTGTCAATTCAGGCTGTGAAGTTATATTTTATTGCTGTGGACAACTGTTTGAATTACCTGATAACTCGGAGTTACCTGCAAAGTGCAGTATCTGAGTCCAGCCATAGATCTCACAATCAAACAAACTTGATTTTGGTGTTTTAATTTTTGTTAAACTGATGAATATTTGTGTCCATGTATCAACGGGTCAGTGTATCAGTTACTGGCCAGTGTACAACCTTCTGGTCATTATATCATCCACTGGTTTGTGTACAACCTTCTGGTCATTTGTATCATCTACTGGTCAGTGTACAACTTATCGGCCATTAATCTAATAATCAAGAAACCAACTTTTCTTTGTATCATCAACTAATCAGTAAGTCCACTTTGATCTGTCAGTACTGATTGTTAAATTTACTGTATACATTACTTATAGTTACTATAGACTGTCAGAACCTTTACAAAAACAAAACAATGATAAAGTAAACCTGGTTTGGTGGTTCTTTTGTTTTGTTGGGATAGATTTAAATTCTGTTAAATTATTTTTAAAATTCAAGTTTTTGTTTCTGATAATTTTATTTTTCATTTAAACAGATTCAACATTTTTTTTTTTTTTTCATGCATATTTTTATCTATACATGTTATTTTTTACAATTTACAATTATTTTTGTTCTTGTCAACCTTCTGGTTTAATAAGAAATTGTTTCCGTCTTGATCTAATCGAGAAGTCCAGTTCTAGTTAAGTCATTTATTTCTCAACATTTTGTTGTTCATGAAATGTTTTTTGTTGTTTTTGCTACACATTCTCCAACTTTAATCTCAGTCAATCATTACGTAAATTGTAAATATTTGTTTTTTTTATTTTGCTTTGTACATGGCAGTTAATTATAGGGACCTATGGAAAAGAAACATAATGCTGTTACATTTGGAACAAAATATGCTTTAATTTAGTAAACACATTTCAGATACAAGTTAATGACTTCCTAAGTCTATAGTTGACAACTGAC
Source organism: Bulinus truncatus (assembly GCA_021962125.1). Classification (NCBI taxonomy): domain Eukaryota; kingdom Metazoa; phylum Mollusca; class Gastropoda; family Planorbidae; genus Bulinus; species Bulinus truncatus. The sequence goes on from JAGDYQ010000116.1 coordinate 540,226, forward strand.
AGATGATGAATTAGAGTTCATCTGTTTCAGAAGACAGTGAGTACAAGGTGATTATGTGACTAGCACAATCACCCTCCCAACTTTTACTTTCCTTAAGTAATGTCAGGTAACCATTTCAAGCTCAAGTGCATGAATGAAATATGACAAGCTGCCATTCATATTTCACTCATCGGACCTGACCCAGTTCTTTCGATAGATCAAAACTTAAAGAAACACTCCACCTTCGCGAGCCACAATGCATAGAACTTAGAATAAAAAAAATTGAAAAAATATTAACTTTGTTGTAAATCAATTGTAAATGTCGTACGTTAAAAATCTCTTCACGTTTTAAATGTTAGGGTGACTTTTGTGAGGTGGGGGGGGGGGGGTACATTTTCTAATTCACTTTTTGTCTATTTAAAAAAAATTTTCGCCCGTTTTTTCTCACTTCCTTTTTTTTTTCTTAATTTCAAGTAAAAATAATTTTTTTTAACCCATCCTTTTTTTTTTTGGACAAAACTTTTAAATTTCCCTGACCTCATTTTGTATTTTTATGTGTTTACTTTGATCTGCACAATGTACATTTTGTTTTTCATCAATATATATGTATGGTAAATATAAAATCTCAAATATATATATAATGTATATGTTTGTAGTGGTTTCAAAATAATTTCTCTGGTTAAATTTGTGAAAAATTAGGCTTGTTAATAAAAAAAAAGTGGGGGGGATGAAATCTTATGGCCGCAGGTTGGCCTCCAGCCTAAATGGTTTTTTGCTGTGTCTTAAAACATATTTTTACACCCCATTAAGCAACAACAATTCAAAGAAGTCTACTGTATTTCATTATCCTCTTTAATTTATAAAAACAATTTACTGTTTAGATGATGTAAATAATCAAAGGTGATACATATCAAAAGTTATTAAAACATGTAGCATAATAATAATTCTATTAATATGTTTTTTTTTTACACGTTCAGTTTAAATTTCATCCATTCGGCTACCATTGACAACTGAATGTGTTCAAAAAACAGTATTAGGTTTTGAAATTATTTTTTTTTCTTTTTAGATCTAAGAAAAATTTGTTAGCTGTGTTTTTGTAAAGTTTGATGAATAAGTTACTCAAATGATTTAATTATTACACTAACATTTGAAAGAAGTGAATTATTTCCCCTATCTGATTTATTTTTGTTGTTTTAAAGAAATTAATTTGAAAGTTCTTTGGTAGCTGATGAGTAGAAAGTGTGTGTGTGTGTGTGTGGGGGGGGTGATGAGTAGAAAGTGTGGGGGGGGAGGGAGTGATGAGTAGAAAGTGTGGGGGGGTGTCAAAGTTTTCAAAAGAGAATTCTGTGATGATGAAATATGAATAGCCTCACGTTTACCTTCCATTTTATTGCATCCATTTATATTTCAAATGTTTTGATTGACAGCTAAGAAATTTTGAGTGTGAGAAATATTGAAGTTGGTTGTGAAATTTATTTATGTCAGTTTAATCTAGTTGTTGTTTATGTTTGTTAAAAGAATCTTCATTACATTCATTAATTTATAACTTTTTTTACTTGAAACATAATTTTCACAAATGTTAAAACTACCACATAGTAGTTTTAACTTAATCAATTAGTAAATACAATTTCAAAGATTTTTTTTTTTGATAGCATATTTATTACTTCATTACATCCGAAGAAATATCTTGACAGTACTTGAAAATTTCTTTAGATTTATCGGAGCAATGAGCATGCCATTTAAAAAGTCATAAGATATTTGACATTTATTCATCCAAGTGTTGTGAAAAATGTACATTTGAGTTCTTTTTCTTCCATCATGCTTCAAGCCAATCTTGGCTGTATCTTTTCGCTTTCTGTTATTAGCAGATCCTTGCAGTCATGCATGGAACTAGCTGTCACCTTTATTTCAATTTTCTTATCAACATTGCATTTCTTTCCTCTTTTTTTTTTCTGTAAGTTGACACCAATTTACTTAACTAAAATAAATATCAAAATTGTATCTAAAATCATATTAATCTCTTGAAAGCTGAAATGCTGGTTAATAAATCAACGACAACCTGATGGATGTTTGACAGTATTGTAGATCAGTGGTGACCTCAGGAAAAGGTCAGTAACTCTAAAAAGTCTGTTAAACAAGACTTAGTGAAAAAAAAACAAAATAAAAGAAAAACTGATTCACTTTGAGCCCAACCAGCTCTAAGAGCCGACTCTGGATGTACTGCTATAGATCTCTTATCTGGACGATGACCTTTGTCTCTTGCTATTGTTGATTATTGAAGCTCTTTACACATGACTGTAATAGAACTAAGTCGATTCGGTGGCTGAATAAATTATGCTTCTTCCTGTCTTTTCATTTCATTATCTGATGACTTACAGCATTACCTGTGTTTTGATGACACATTCTGTGTTACCATATTCTTTTATTTGTTGTTTTTTCCATTGTAATTTGTACATTTCATGCGAATAAAATGCAAAGCATTTTTATGTTACAGCATTGTTTTTCCAGTCTTGCCAGATTTCTCTTCAAAGCCAAACTGAATTGACTTCAGTACAATCACTTGTTTTCTTGACTTTACTATTAATCCGTGTCCATTATTTCCGTAATTGTGCATTTTGTATAGACGATAAATTAGATATTCTATTCATATTAGACCAATAAGTGGTTAAAACATCACTTTGAAAATTCAGATGATATTTGGTTTAAAAAATAAAATTAAGAAAAAAAGTTAGCAAGTTTCTTTTATTAATTTTATACTGTTTAATCACAGCTGCTTTGAGTTGGTTTAATACTTTCTAATATTACTTAGAATTGACAATAAGAATTTCATCACAAATGTTATCATTTTGATGTAAAACAAAATGTTTATGTTATTTCTCCCCTCACTTTGTATGTTTGTTCACTTTCATATTTTAAAATTCTAGAATTTTTTTTTAAATTATAGAGGAATTATCGTTAACTATTTGTAATATTTTTCTTGACGATGTTAATTGGATTAAATTATTTTTTATTTTTTACAGATTTTTTTATTCATTACTTTTATGTTAGGCTTTATGCAATATTAAGATATGCTTTTGAAAAATGTGAGAACCATGAAAAAAAAGCCAAAAAAAATGAAATTTCTTCGATAAATTTGGCTTAGTAATGCTGTTTAGCTATGTACAGTTCAAAACTATTGTTGATATACATGTAGTGCAAGTATACATTATTGTCCAAACTGGCACAAATCAAAATGTTCAGATTTTTTTCTTTAAATACATTTTTCTTTAACTTTGTTGGCAAATAAACTAAACATTTGCGCCTCTTAAATATTTGTTTGACGTGACTTTGTTTAACACTTCCACTTATTTGTTTTATAAACCTTGTTATTTCAGTGAATCATGGTGGTTAGGTTAAAGAACATATTGATTATGAATGTGGTCAAGTGCATAATTTATTCATTGTAAAGATTCCAATGTTTCAAAGAATTATAAGTCTATTAATGAAGCTTTTCTTTAGACCCAGAAAAACTTGTAGAGTGAAAATAGAGCGATATTCATCTACCTCAATTAAACAAGAATATCTTAAACAACATTATTCACATAAATGAGATATTCCTTTTGATCGTTTTTGAGATGACTAAATTATTTTTCAGCCAGTTTTTACAGTAAAAAAAAAATTAAAACTTATGTGTAAGGTACATGTACATAGGTATAACAACAACATTACCCATGTTAGTTTATGAGTTTTACATTTAAATATCTTTATTTCTACAACTCATCTCAACAATAACTGGGAAAATGAAACTTGAACTTTTTTTAAAGTATAAAAAAAAAAAACCTGCTTTGAAAAAAATATTTTGGCCATAAATTTTGATTCAAATTATGATGGCAAATTGTTGAAGTATGGACATAAATTTTGATTCAAATTATGATGGCCAATTGTTGAAGTATGGACATAAATTTTGATTCAAATTATGATGGCCAATTGTTGAAGTATGGACATAAATTTTGATTCAAATTATGATGGCAAATTGTTGAAGTTTGGCCATAAATTTTGATTCAAATTATGATGGCCAATTGTTGAAGTTTGGCCATAAATTTTGATTCAAATTATGATGGCCAATTGTTGAAGTTTGGCCATAAATTTTGATTCAAATTATGATGGCAAATTGTTGAAGTTTGGCCATAAATTTTGATTGAAATTATGATGGCAAATTGTTGAAGTATGGACATAAATTTTGATTCAAATTATGATGGCAAATTGTTGAAGTATGGACATAAATTTTGATTCAAATTATGATGGCAAATTGTTGAAGTATGGACATAAATTTTGATTCAAATTATGATGGCAAATTGTTGAAGTATGGACATAAATTTTGATTTAAATTATGATGACCAATTGTTGAAGTTTGGCCATAAATTTTGATTCAAATTATGATGGCAAATTGTTGAAGTATGGACAACATGATTATTGCTCTCATATTTTTCTGCAATCGAAAATCATGATCATAATTGAAACACAATGTCCTAAATGTTTCGTATTTATAATTTATCGTGCCATAAATTACACAGTGCATTGGCAAGCAATTTTTTTTCAGTCATGATAATCTTTTAATATTTTGTAGGTACGAACTTTTCAGTGCAAGTTTTTTTAAAATATAATTTTCATTTAAACTTGTTGGGGTTTAAAGAATTTAAACAGATTTTGTTATAAATTGTTTATAAAGTCCTCTACCGTTGACTTAAAAAACACTTTTAGCTGTCTTGTGTTGCAGCACCTAAATATTAAATTACTAAAGCAGTTGTAGATATAAAGAATAATCTGCTACATATATTGTAATAAAAAACAAGATATTTTGAAATAACTTGATAAATTCAAATGATAACCAAATTAAAAACTGGCTGACTGACTGAAAGACTGCTAATAAAAATGTCACTCCCACCTTAAAGAAAACTAAATTATTGGTGACTTAGAAGATGGAGTATAAGGAGATAAGCAATGAACCAGTTCTTAATAGCAATAACATAACAAGCCTGGTTGATTTCACTAGTAACCAATATGGCGGTGATGGGGAAAAAATCAATGAAATTGAAGATATTACCGATTGTGCATTCTATCTAGTATATATTCTTTACTCAACACGGAAGATTGTGCATTCTGTCTAGTATATATTCTTTACTCAACACGGAAGATTGTGCATTCTGTCTAGTATATATTCTTTACTCAACATGGAAGATTGTGCATTCTGTCTAGTATATATTCTTTACTCTGGTATATATTCTTTACTCAACACTCGGTTTCTTTGGAGTTTGATGTCAGACAGATATATTAAAATACTTCTCAACGCCAGCTGGCATTTTTATTTTCATTATACATCTTTTATTAAAAAAATATTTCTGAAATTAAAAGATATAAATTAATAAAAAAAATTATTGTTAGGGGGGGGGGGGGGAAATTGAATTACAAAATTTGACAGAGAAACAAACAGTTAAAATAGAAGTATACAAACATTCTATGATTTTTTTTTATTATGACATATTATTTACAAATTGCACATGTCAAACTAAAAAATAATCTTTCTGACCAAGCACTCAGGTTGTTGGACATCCAAATTCATTTGTACTCCTTCCATCATACAAATTTGAAAATGCTTATCACAGAAAGGACAGTGTTATAATAGAGGTCAGAGAAATGGTAGCATTCTTCTTGTTAAGTTTTTTTGTATCCCCAAGCATCATTTCAAAACATTGTCATGAGCAACAATTGCATACTGCGCAGGAAGGAAACTACTCACTACACAACAAGTTGCAGCCATAAGCATACAACGGTTGCTGACCAAATCGAACAAGGCAGTCATCAATATGGGGCACCATATTTATACAATAGAGAACAAAGCCATTATGTAATACACATTAGGTATCTGATAGTCAACTTGATCTGAGTCAACCCTTCTGGCCGTATCACATACTAAGAATTATACAGACTTGAACTACAACAATTTCAATATGTTAAATACTTTGTCTTCATCATTCAGACAGCAACCAATTAAATCTTGTATAGGTTAATATCAATATCATTCACAAATAAAATATTACAGATAAAGCCAAGTGTACTATCAATCACACGCAGAACCGAATACACTCACTCATGTACAAATATTCAAAACATTCCATTCAAAAAAAGAAAATTTTTCAATGAGCAGCTAGTGTCTGTCATGGACATCCAATGGAGAAATGATTGAATGTTATCATATTATATATATTGTCATCAGATTTGTTCCTTTCTATAAACAAAAATTTAACATTACTCCGACCTGTTCCAAATAATAACTAAAATAATACAGTACAGTACAGATATTCATTACTTCAATGAATGGCTTCAATTTTTTTGATGATATCTAACAAAACAATTTTCAGTTTTACTTGAAAGATTTACTCAGTGTGAAAAAAAGTGGGTTAATCTTTTTATAATTAGTTTATCAACAAAAAAAAAACATTTGTTCATATTTCAAGCATTTCCACTGCATCATATCACTATGAAGTATTCTAGAAGATGAGATGGCATAATGACAAAGTTCATCATCTTATGTTCCCTAAAGCCTGAAGTAATACTAGTTAAGCTCAACTTTCATCAGTTGCCTGTTCACAATTTAGCATTCACTGTGACTGTCTTAGAGTGGAGGTTTATGCTCACAGCTGGAAGTCTTGGAACATCAATGAATTTAGCTGAAAAATTCACAACAGTAAGTTAGACATGTTGAAGGAAACTTTTCAAATTATTAGACATGAAATTGAACCAAAATGGTAAAAGATCTAAAGAGCAAGAAGCTAGCCAAGAAAATAATTCTACGGTCGGCATTGGAAAATGAGAATCTAGTAGACAGCACTGGCAAATTTTATAAAGTAAATTGCAATAATGGACCTTTGCTTCCAACTAATTAAAAATAACGAACATATTAGTTTCAAAGAATTTTAACACAGTCATTTTTTATTAATATAATAACAAAGAAAATATCTGTGAAAGATTTTAGGTTAGATATAATAAATCTAAACATCTAATGAGTTTCAAAGGAAAAAAAAATATTCCATCTTAACTACTCATTATCTTTACTACCCAATTAAAGGAAATTATTTTCTTCCTATTTTTTATTTAAATATTGTTAGAAAAGAAGCTCTGGATCACATGACATACCCAGGTTTTCTGTAATGTTGGACAGTTGTCGGGTGTTGGGATACATGTACACTACGCCATCCCTGCGCTCTTTGATAACACCCCCCATGTGGAAGAGTGCCTGGAGACCATTGTTCATCATATCCAAGGACAGAATCTCATACTGTTTAATCACACCTTCCTGCAGCAGGCGCGCTGTCAGCATCTGTGTCTCTTTGACTACAGTTTTCTGCGTCTTGGCCAAAGGTTTACCTGCCACGTTAGGATGATTGGACAAGAGGTACTGACACAGGAGCTGGAAAAAAAACAACACACACATTAGCTGATTTTCATTTCATGCTGGCAGTCATTGAGATTTCAAATCTTAGAAACACAAGAAATGACATTGAATGAAGTTCATGTTAGAATTGCTTGATTCCATAGCAACCGTGCAACTCTTAAAGAAGCCAGACATTGCCCACTCTTGGTCTCTATTCAGTTAATTGACTGAATCGACAATTAGTTATTTACATCCAGCAAACAGAAATCAAAATTACCAACCCATCTTGTTTTGTTTTTTTATTGTTAATGGCCTTTATGTCACGCATTATGTAGATAGTTTTTATTAATTTTTTAGTACTACTCATTATGCAGTTAATTGTTTTTTCAGTCTGTCGTGTCTTGTTTTGCAAACTAAATTTTTTACTTTCTAAATGTTTCATTTTACTAATTATGACTTCAAGATTCCAAAAGTTTTGAAAAATGTAATTTGCTGACATGTTTAGAACTGAAGCCAAATAATTCTATTGAAGAATGGGCTTTTTGTTAACATCGATAAATGTGGATGCATCAATAATTATAATACCTGACAAGTGAAGTTTGACCTTGTCATAAGTAAAGTTCCCTTAGCCCTAACGGGCCATCGGGGCAGATGAAGTGTAGAATTCATCTGTTTCTATAACCTCGGCATACGAAGGGATTTTGTGGTTAGCACAACGCCCAGCCGCCTTTACTTCCCCAACTTAAGTCAGGTACCCATTTAAAGCTGGGTGAACTTGTGGGACGACTTTGCACCAAATTTAACCTGGAAAAATTCCATGGGCCTCACCGAGGATCGAACCCAGGACTCTCAGGTTGACAGTCGAGTATCTACACCACTCGGCCACCCGTCCCACTGACCTTGTCATAGCTGACATTTTATTTTGTTGCTGTCTGTATGCCTGGTTAAATTCCAGTACTGAGCAATATCAGGACAGTTTAAGTAATGTCTTTTCTAGCCCCTCCCCCCCAATCCAACATTTTTTTTAGCTTTGTTGTATTTTCCTTGTTCAATTTCTTCACTTATTACTTTTGGTTTAAGTTTTTACTTTCTCCCCCCCCCTCCCCACAGTTTATTTTTTTTTAAAATTAGTTTTATGTATTTTATGAAACTTAACTCTACCAGGACACTTAATGAAATGTCCTCTTCTAGGACACTTTATGAAATGTCCTCTTCTAGGACACTTTATGAAATGTCCTCTTCTAGGACACTTTATGAAATGTCCTAACTACATCCCCACCACAAATTTAGGTCTCGTCAGCCATGGGTGGGACGGAAGGCAGAGTGGTGTAGATACTCGATTGTCAACCTGAGATTCATGGGTTCGATCCTCGGTGAGAACCATGGAATTTTTCCAGGTGTTATTTGGTCCCACAAGTCCACCCAGCTTTAAATGGGTACCTGACTTGGGGAAGTAAAGGCGACTGGGCGTTGTGCTAACCACACAATCCCTTTGTATGCCGAGGTTATAGAAACAGATGAATTCTACACTTCATCTGCCCCGATGGTCCAGTAGGGCTAAGGGAACTTTACTTTACAGCCATGGGTGTCTACAAATTTATTCCACCACCGAGTCATCCCTGTTGACTTACCCAGTAGCCCAACAGGAATGGTTCAAACATGTGACTGTAGAACGTGGTCAACTTGTTGACAGACTGACTAATGACCACTCCATCTTCCTCCATGACAATGCCACTGGTGTGGGTTAATGTTCTCAGTGAGAGATCAAAGTCCTGCAAATGAAAATAAACAAATAATAAGTTCTTTTAGAAGTACAGTTATGTTTTAATGGTACAGATATGTTTCAGAAGTACAAATATGCTGTAATAGTACAGCTATGCTTGGGTACAACATATACACAAAATATCAATGCCCACCAGGAAAGTCTTATAAAACAATAAAAACATTTGTACCCTATTTACATATACAGTGGTGTTTTTTTTCCGTTAAGCTACTTTTTTTCAATTGTAATGAGATTGTTGCAGATAGATTTAAATTTTAATGAGATAGTTGCAGATTGCTTTAAATTTTAATGAAATAGTTGCAGATTGCTTTACATTTTAATGAGATAGTTGCAGATTGCTTTAAATTTTAATGAGATAGTTGCAGATTGCTTTAAATTTTAATGAGATTGTTGCAGATTGCTTTAAATATTCCTGACACCTAGATGCTGAGTCTGAAAGCTGTTAATTTCTTTTTTACCCAACACCCGATTCTACGGTATATTAAACTAAAAAAGTTTTTTAACATTGTATCTTAATATTGCCTTAGATTATGGTGTGTTACTTTTGGTTGTAAGAGTCAGAGTGTGTAAATATATCTGCACTAAACATGACAGAAAAAACAAATATGTTGTCGTGTTGTTGTTTTATAATTATTTGCTGACTCAAGAGTACCACTCTACCAATCAAAGTCAAACATTTCCTTAACAAACTTACATTTTTAGTATTTCCTGGAAGGAAGACAAAATCTTTTGAAAGCAGCTGCTCCAAGAAACTGTACTTTGTAAAAAGTTCATCTTTGTAAAAAAAAAAAAAAATTTTAATTATGAAATTTGAAAAAACACTTACCTAAATAAACAACAATTTGACCTGTATGCGTTTAAAAAACAAAAGACAACTGACCAACAGATAACCTCTCAGAAGTGCAGCTGTTGACAGAGATGGAAATCATGGCCGGCCTGACAAACACATGGAGGATGTGGTTACGGTAGAGAGACAACATCAGGTGCTGTCCAGCTGTTGAAAGAATAAAGAGTCAGTTCTGATGGACATTTTATACAATAATCTATGAAGGAGTTTTTTTTCTCTTCAATTTCATATTTTTACCTACAGCCCAAACTGATATGAACAAAAAAAGCCAACTAGCAAGCCCTACCTAGGCATTTATTATTGTCTGTTTCAGCCTTTTTAAAATTATTGTTTGTATAATTTTACAGATTATTATATTGACTCACTTAACAGAACACCGTAAATGATACCAAAAAATACAAATGTTCACATTTTGTATAAAAATAAAATAGAAATAAGTAGCTTTAATGCTCTATAAGATAATGTAAATCTGGTAAAGAAAATCATTTTCCACTCTTATAATTATCATTTTTAGCAATAGACAATTTTTTAAGTCGCATTTTTAAATTTGAGTTTGAATATTTTCTTCAGTTTTCAACAATTTTATAATTTTTATACTGAAGATTTCTGATTAGAGGGGTTTAACAAGCCACATTGAAAACTTGATTGTTATCGGCGAGCTGCATATATATTTAGTATACTTCAATTACAATTTACAACCTATGAAAATATGAATTTAAGTTAATAAACTTGTACTTGTCATTTTATTTCACATTCACACTGTATTACACAAATACATTACATTTTAAAATACAAACATATACTTCAATAAGGGCAGTACAATATACTCAGACAGGCCGTAGTTTGCCCATTCCTGCCTTAAGCAATTATTTCAAAACAAAAGAACAGTATAGATTAAATTACAACAGAAATGTGCTCGTAATACAAAAAAAAAACCAAAAACAATCACAATTTCTTTCACATTACCAGTTATCATCAAAGCGTCTGTCGCCTTAGCATGAGCTGGGGGTGCCACGCTCACCAGCTCCACAACATCATCTGTGTTCACTCTGACAATGTTTTTGTGAAGCCTGATGTTAGCTCTCAATACTGACTCGGCTGTTTCTGAAGCTGGAAGATGTGAACAATAAGAGGTGTGAACAATAACAAAACAAAAAACCTATGTTAAGTAGCTGATAAACAGAACACAAAGACACTGAAATTGTCTGCTATCATACTTAAAAAGAGGCATTAATAGAAGATCAATAAATCAATAAGAAATGAGCCAAGTCAAAACTTGAATCATTAGAAAATATTGTTTTTTCTAAAGATAAATAAAATCAGTTTTTGACCATGAAAACTTGTGCCAGTTAGGATTCACATAAATAAAATTCAGAAAAAGGTATAAAAAAAAAAAAGCCCTTTTGAACTTGAGTGTTCACATCTTGTATATGCCATGTCACTTTAAGGAATGAACTTACTTTTAAATAACCAACGTTAGGAAGAGATTCAGGAGAAAAAAGAAATACCCTGAGCCTCTGAGTGAAAAACTACCTGGCTCTTAAAGGCTTTACTTTATGTCATAACCATCAGGTATAACAGAACATTCAATCACTGGTGTTAAGACAAAATGTCTAATCTTTACCTGGCCAGTCTATGTAAGCGCCCATGTTGGAGGCCTGCCTCTTGACCCACTCCACCTCTTTGGCCAACTGGCGCATCGAGATTCCTCCCTGGCACTGCATCAGCACTGCAGCCATCATGTTCCACGGTGAGACCACCATGTGTTTCTGGTGGGTCAAGACCATATGGTGTCCCAGTTTCTTGATAAGATCCTGCTCCTGATTGGTCAAGCTGGCTATGTACCTGGAAAGAAGACAAACATTTTTAAATTTCTTATGTCTCAACCAAACTAGATTTATATTCGCAAGTTACTGATAAAAAGTCAATCTTTGAAATAAGCCATCAATTTACTGTGCAATACTTTAAGTTTAATTCAATAAATTAGTTATATACAAATACTATAAGTTTAATTCAATAAATTATTTATACAAATTCTATAAGTTTAATTCAATAAATTATTTATACAAATACTATAAGTTTAATTCAATAAATTATTTATACAAATACTATAAGTTTAATTCAATAAATTATTTATACAAAGCAAATCAAACATAAAAAACGACTAAAAAACTCAGCAGTAGCTAAGTGATAAGACAAACCTGGGGGCTAAATTATGAAGGCTTCGATCGACCAATCCTTGAGAGTATTTGCGGATCGAGATGGGCTCCCCAAAATATATGTGCACATTTCCAAAATCATCCTCCAAAATTTTTCTGGCTTTCAGAAGACCCTAGATAAGTTTTAGAACATAAATTTCAATACAAAAAAAACAACACAATATTTCATCAACTCAATTGATAAACATATTATTCCACCGAGTGAGAAATATATAAATCAAGAAAATGTTTTTAAGTCAAATGGTTTAATTGACAGATGTTTAATTCATCAGTAAAGTCACTTACTGAAGTGGACTCTTTAGGTTTCGGCACACCCAGTAACTCATAAGCATAGAGACTTTCCTCCAAGATTCTGTCATAGCTGATACTGACGGGGACAACCATTACATCTGGAATGTGGGACTTGAAGTAAGGCTCTAAGGCAGCTGACAACATACCTGAAGGGAGAAAAAAAATTGAAGAATACAAATCTATGTTTTTTCATCAAAACAAAAACATGTCAGATAGAAAATTCAATTTGGTAATGGGGTAAATAGGTCTATTGTTTAAATTAGAATATAAAAAAAAAAAATGTTTAACAGCGTCTGTCTTCAAATTTCCAATTTCAGTGAAAATATAGAATAATTTGTGTGTCTATGGTTCAAGTATCCATGGTAACTAAAGATCAACTATGAGGTTGGTTGAGGTTTCAGGAATGATCAGAATGAAACGTCAAGAGTTCAAATCCTAGGTCCTTACAACCATGTGGAGATCTTATTAGTCCCCACTGTAACTTCTGTTATTGTGGCCACAGCCACTTTAACCTCTGTTATTGTGGCAAGTATTGATCCCTCTAATCTCTATTCATGTGCCGGCACACACAGCCCGCAAAGCCGGCGGACTGTCTATACAAAAGATTGCACAGATGTTTCATTTAATAGGCATATATATTGTTTTGCTAAGCGCACACAAATTAAAATTTCCTTCCAAAGCTGCAGACAGACAATATCTTATGCATCAAACAGCCTTCTGAGAGTTAAACAGGGCATTGGTGCAGAGATTAAAAAAAAAGGGCGTGATGGAACATTATGAAATTTTAAGAGATAAAACCTTAATTTTACAGGTGACTCAAATAATGAAATCTCATTGCTTTTCTTCTTACCAAACTTTGGCGTGTATGATTTTGAAGTTCTACTTCTGGTACCCTCCACATAAAATTCAATGGGAGAATCTCCGTTGCAAATGTGGGTCTGAACATACTCTGTAAACACTGCCCAGTACAGGTGGTCATCACCAAAACTTCGTCGGATGTAGAAAGCGCCAGAGTTTCTCAGCAGCCACCCCACAAACTGCATGCCCAAAAAATCTTCAAGAGGAATGAAATAAAAATATCAGTGCTCAGCTCTTTCCATAGCCAAGTTTTAAATGAACAGAGTTTTAAAACAAAATGAAGAAAATCACAACATTCATAAATAAGTCTTACCCATGGCCGCAGCAATGACAGGCAAGGGAAGGTCGTAGTGATAAAAAACATAGGACATCAACAAAAAGTCCATGTAGCTTCTATGTGATGGCATCAAAAGGATAGGGTACTCTTTCACCAAACCTCGTATCTATTTGTAAAACAAATTTATCAACGAAACAATGTACAATGTCATTCAATCAATTTTTGTAACCTAAATGTATTCCTTTCAAAGACATTTTAAAAAAGGGGTAACTGTCACCTTTTGTATCCCATCCACATTGACGTAGATTCTCTGGTAGAGAGACTTAAATATCTTGACCAGAACAAATGCAAAACTTCGTATGGCACCCATCCGCTGATTGTGAGCCATTTCATCGAGAATCGTTGATACTTCTGCAACCACTTCACTTCTGGGTAATTTAGTTTCAATGCACGCCTGCGACATATAGTTAATTTTTTTTTTAAATCATTTGTTTTAATAAGTTCAACAAATCTTAACCTAAGAGAATAGTTTTAAGCATGTAACTTAAACATATTAGGCCTCTTTAATTACATACTTAATTTATGAATTTTAGTAACTGTTTACACAACAAATGTACCGTATTTCTTAGATTGGTTTTACTTAATGATGAAACAAACATCAACCTGTTCTATTGCATACTGCACTCTGTCACTGCTCATAACATGTTCTTTGATCTGTGCGGGTGATCTATTTTTTTTAAGCTTGAAGACTGGCTCATCTCGAGTTTTCAGACAATATCGTAAATCACCATGTACTCTGCGTTCTTCCAAGATATCCTCAAACATATCCTTCTGTCTGGCAGACACTAGCTTGGGGTCATCTGTAATATAAATAAATGAAATAATAACAATTATGTCATAGTTGAATTGTTTAACTGTATACAACAAAGTATGACGTTTTCAGCATTACTGGGCAACAAAGTAGCAATTACTTTATGAACAGATAAAATATTAAAAGGTTTGTCTAGATAACTCTAGAATAACATGACAAATAAAAGGAGTAAAAGAAGTGATAACTTCATAAATTGATTACTATATATAAATATATATATATATAACACTTTACTGAATATAGGCTAGATGAAAACATGGCAATCAGTTGGTTTTTTTAATGTAAAAAATTAAACATTCAATGAACATGACTAAATACCAAGATTAGCACACATGATCAGTGTATATTAGGTATTATTCTGTAATCGTATAAAGCAGCCTGATCAATGTCTGTAAAGTATTATTCTAATAGTATAAAGTAATCTGATGAGTGTTTGTCAAGTATTCTTAAGAGAACTTTATGAGAAATGCTTGTACGCATGTTATGAATTCTGTATTACATACAATGATGATGAAGTCTTCCCACACAAAAACAAATATTAGGCCAATAATGATTCCAATTAAAATTATATAATTTCATTAAATAGCCTCAATGTTTATACAGATTATACAGATTTTTATGAATACATAAAGAATGTAATACCTTTTTTTTTTTGAGAAGTGAAAAAAACTTAAGTCAAGTTCGCTATGTCACATAAATGGGTGAAAAAAAATATGAGAAGTCTTATATAAATGTAAAGTTGCTTTAAACCCCTGCCTAGTACATGTTCATTGACAAAAAATTTTTGTTCAGCTGTCATGACATGTCGCTAAAGAAAAAAAATTAAAAATATTATACCTTATAACTTGAAAATACTCCAGCTAGAAGCACTAAATTTTGTATAGAAATATAATAGGATGCATATCCATATGATATACTCAAGACAATTTAGAGATATTAGACATTTTTTTTCAAATTATTTTTCATAAATCATGATAAATGGCAACATTGAAATGAGCGAATTTGCAGGAAATAAAAATGATAGACCAATAAAGTCCAATCGATGATGTTTATAATAAGCCGGCTATTACTTGCCTCAGCCAACATTCACAATAATATTAGCATTACGCCATTAGTTAGTGTCACAACTCATACTCAGTGTTAAAAATGCTTCAAAAGACTTGTAGCTACTGTAAGCAAAATTGTCAGCTTGCATGAACGAACATAAACAACAACCCATTCATGATTCAATTGTGCAATTTGCGCAGCGGCAGTGCACCGATTTGATCATTTGTTGTTGGCAACACTAACATTAGTCGGGTGTAGTTTTTCTAAGAATGAAAATTTACCTTTGCTAATCCAAGAATTACGCGACTGTTCTGTCATATTCACAAATTAAATGACATAAGAATGGACACATATATTTATAATCTAAAAGCGGTACAGCTAGGTGTTGAAGCGGTGTCGCAAGCTCTATTATCAACACAACAGTCTGCAAACTGTGCCGTCGGCATACTTTACTAACACGATGAATAACGTGAATTTTGATTGGATAGCAAGCATCAGACGTTTAATATTTTCTTTGCTAATAATATAGTACACATTTTTATGGTACATAGCTATCTTTGTTCCTAGTTTTCAACCCTCACCCACCATTTTGTATGAGATAAGCAATGAATAGATACATACATACATAGTGCTGTATATAAAATAAAGTACTCATACAAGTTTATCAACGAAGAGGTCACGTAGCATAACATATTAATTATCTTTTAAATTCCAGATTGATATTGTATAGGAGTTGTAATTCCGTATGTTATGTGCAGGTTACAACATTTCTGTGCCGGCACCACAGATTATATGTTGAGGTAGAGTCGATATGATAACTTAGGATGAGTCGAGCATGTAGAATCAAATGTCACCATAACCCGCACCAGATATTTGCAAGATTGTTTTTAAACTTGTGTGTGTGTATAGGGCTGTAACCAGACATTACTGGGTCCTAGAAAACAATAACTACAGCGGGCACTCTGTCGTACGTTCCCCCAATTTTTCGGCAAAATAAATACATAGAAATAAATTTCGAAAGCGGGGCCTCCTCACCCCTCCCTGACAAGTGTTGGGGGTGTCCACCATACTCAGGCCCGTAGCCAGGAATATTGGATTGGGGGGACCGAAGACATTTTCGGGGGGGGGGGCGAAGAAATTATCCTGGGGCACAGGGGCGGATCTAGATAACTTTGACCGGCTGGGGGGGCAAAACTGTTTTCATTGTTGAAAATTGGTCTTAAAACAAACAATATTTCGGTAATTTAATGATGTATTAAACTTGCGATAACAGGAGGAGGGCATGGCCCCACCCCCTAAATCCGCCCCTGGTGCGGTAGAAGAAATGTTCGGGAGGGGGAGGGGCGAAAATGGAGGCGCGAAGCGCCGAAAGCTTGCGAACTGAGAGGAGGGCTTTGGGTCCCCTCCCCAAAAAATTTTTTGCAGTTCCATATCTGGAATGGTGCATTTTAGTACCGATTGTTTAGCTATTAAATAGAAATATATAATTTTAACTACGTTTCAATAAAGCATGGCATGTTGCAGTTTTGTTAAAAATAATTTAAATAGTAAAGAGTTTTAATGATAAAAATTTATTGAGGCTGAGCAATTTCTGATTCCTGTTATAAATATATTGACCATTTGTTCTGCTACACAATTATTACACAATAGATACCTGATTATATTTGTTTAACGTACAACCCGGGAAGAACGACAAAACTGCACGAATATAGCTTAGCTATTTGTGTGATATTTCTTATAAAATATTGAAAATAAAGAACAGATCTATCAACAACAACAGTCGCAATTATTCAATTTAAAATAAAATCAATTCTGCTAAAAAGTAAATTTGCAAATTAAATAACATCACTCAGAAATTACGGAGTTTTTACTTTATTATTTTATTATACATATGTATAAAAATGAAGTCAGAAGTCAATATTATTTTATTAACTTATTTAAGTTGCTAGTTGTCCTCAGAAGATATCAATATATAAAACTATTACAAGGTTGCGAACAGGCCCATCGACTGAAATTTCGGGCCCCTGGGCTTGAGTGACACGGGCCCCCCGTCAGCTCCGTAGCGTGAAAATTTTACAGCAGGGGCCAGGCATTCTACAGCAGGGGACAGGCAATAGCGGTGGGGGGGGGACAGGTAATAATAAATAAGTAGAGGGGGCCAGACAAAAATCCGGGGGCGAGAGGAGCCTGGGCCCCTCGCAAGCTACGGGCCTGGCGTGAACTCTTGACTTTCTGGTCAGCAATCAAGCGCTCTTCCACTTACCATCCTTCCTTCTGTTGTAAATTAGGGTGGTCGGACTTTTCGACCCCGGACAGTTCGACCCCGCCATTTCGATCCCGCCATTTCGATCCCGCGACGTTTACACATGTTGAGCAAAGTTAATAACATATTTAAAAAAAAAGAAATAATAATTCAAACATTCTTTATATCAGTTGATAGGGTCGAATAGTCCGGGGTCGAACTGTCCCAGGGTCGAAGTGTCGCGGGGTCGAAACGTCACGGGGTCGAAATGGCGGGGTCGAACTGTCCGGGATCGAACTGCCGGGGTCGAAAAGTCGTGGAACCTTAAATTAGATCTTAAAATAATCTTTCAAAGTCGTGCTGAATATTGAATTGAAGAATGGCAATAAGACGAAAAACTAAATTTTGTTTGCTCATTCTGTTGAGTGTATGTGCAGATGTGATTTACTTATCACTATGTGAAATGCTCCGCGCTGCTCTTTATTATCATTATGTGACATGCTCCGAGCTACTCTTTACTAATCACCATGAGCCATCTACCTGAAGTGAAGACGGTGAGATATGTCTCCCTATGCTCAACGTCTCATGGAGACCCCTGTCAGTCAATTGGTATATTTTGGTAATTCGTCATAGCCCAAATGTTACATACACGTCATAAAATTTCTATCCAATGTCCGATTTTTTAAAAATCCGACATAATGCTCCTTCCCCCCCACCCCCTGCCAACCTCAATACACTTTTTTTTTCGATCATTCAATTACAATCTGTACAAATATGTTAGCTTTACTTATTGAAATAGGGACCAGGGAATAGAATCGGAATTTTTATATCACAAGCTAATTACGTTAAAACCCTTCCCTTCGTATTGGCCATTTTGTTTCCTTCTGGAATATCAAGTTCTATCAAGTGGCCGAGTGGTCTAAGGCGCTGGTTTTAGGCACCAGTCTCTTTGGAGGCGTGGGTTTGAATCCCACCGCTGTCAATATTTGTATTTTCAATATTCTGTAATAGTAGACTTAGTTATTGTTTGGCCGCGGAGTTAATATGGCCGTAGTTTGTATTTTTCTGTTTGGTTTGTTATTTTTTTTAAATTTCCTACATTCTTGCTAATGTCCTTGACATTGACACAAGATATTAGTACAACGATTACCATTTAGAAACTACCATAATGACAATGACACAGAATTCGCCTTTTGGAAGATCATCTGGGCAATAAACTAAAATAAAATTATCCCACGTAAAATGTAGACAAACTAGTAAAAAGATCCACAACCCTAAATAACAAGAAAAAAAAAAGAATGTACTTTGCAGAACAAGAAAAAAAAACGGTTTCCGTTTCTGGCGTCAGTTTTTGAAGAGACAAAAACTAGAAAAGATCAAGAGTTTTTGCCCTTGTGGCTTTAGCCAAGAGCTAGATCAAAATTCCACTCGTCTCTACAACAAAACAATGACCATCTAAATTACGGGTCATTATTGTGATGGCCCATGACTAGCGGTTTTTTTTTCTTCAGCTGACCCATCGTTTCCTCCCTCTCCATCAGCCCCGTAGCGTGAAAATTCTACAGCAGGGGCCAGGCATTTTACAGCAGGGGCCAGACAATAGCAGGGGGGCAGGTAATACATTTCACTAAGTAGAGCAAATAAACAGAGGGGGCCAGACAAAATGCAGGGGCCCGGCTCCCCTGGCCCCCGCACGCTACGAGCCTGGCCCCCTTTGCTGATATTAATATTTTAGAAAGTTGATTGGCCAGCTCAGTCCGGGTCCCTAAAACTCGCCGGGCCCCTGGGCATTTGCCCCCTGCCCCCCACACACTCGTCGGCACTGGTTGTGAACTTATATTATAATACGTTTCAAATTTGCAAACGTCGTGGTTTAGCACTGAATTTACCTAAAAATGCTTCAGCATTCAGATTGTCTGTTAAATCTTTTTTAAATGCAAACATTGATCAGCGATATGGGGTGAGCATTCGTGTGAGGGTTGAGAAACTTTTCTCACACACGGCTGTTGAAGTGCCAAATGCCAATGCTGCCCAAAATACCCAGAAGTGAACTTCAATAAGATTCAATCTTTTTTGCCCAAAAATTAGATAAGCTATATATGTAATTAAAATAGCCTGAATGATTGCCAAAATATAAACTTTTAAGTTTTTATTATTATTGATTTATTGAACAAAATGATTGATGTTTTATAGCCGTTATTATTAAAATTTTGTGAAAAAGCTCAAATCATGCAGGGGGGGGGCTCAGGTCATGCACGGTGGGCTCAGCCCCCCTAGCCCCCCTCTGGCTACGGGCCTGACCATACTCGCGGTGGCCCTGTTATGTATGTTACAATACACTGTCCCTGGGAAATGTTAAAATGCAACGTACATGTATTACAGCTTAAATGCATCATAGTAAAATGTAGTTATTTTTTTACTAGTAAACATTAAGATACATTTATTGACTTGTACAAATAATTGTACACTAAATTCAGTGATACACAAAGCTAAAATATTGATTTATGTAATTTAAAATAGCGGAAAGTCTATTTTTGTATTACTTAAAAAAATGTAAATAGGATGGAGATAACTGTAAGAAGAATTTGAAGAATATTATTTTTATCGGCTAAGTACCCTTCGTAGAAAGGTTTTTTTTTTTTTAAGTACTGGTCTTCTTACTAGCGCCACCTTGTGGTTAAACACTGTGTAACAAAGTGCCTGATCGCGGGAACGTTTACTACACACTTGACCTATAATATATTATCTATTTAATTTATTATTGTAATTATATCTTACGAAGTAGAATTAATTTTAAGTATGCATTTTTTGTATTTCTTTCATGATGTCCAAAAATGTTTATTTCGTTGTTATAGATTTATATAATTTTATCGTGTGTTTGAAAAAGTGAAACTCGTGTGTTAGTGATAGAAAAGAACAACAACTTCGCCAATGCAAAACAAACATGGCGGAGACCGATCAAGATACAGGACTGTTAAATGGAACCGCGAGACATTCTGATGTTTCTAATATGATAGACACTACACATGTTCAAGTAGATCACGATGGTATGAGTGAAGAATTACTTCGTCAGGCGTTAGCAGAAGCTAATGCGTTTGAGTCTGTGACTTACGCTGTGGCAGGTAATGTTTCTGAAGTATGTGACACAGGGCAAGGTAGTGCAGAAGTTAACGGTGATTTAAGTGTCAACTCAATTGATAATGGCACAGAAACACATTTATCAACAAACACTGAAGGTGTTCTCGTGCACAATTCAGGGAATTTACTGAATGGCTCATCTGAGGCAATTTTTACAAATGGAACATCAAATGTTCTTGGGGTTCAATCCAATGAAAATTTCACTGTTGATATCTCATCCCTACCAGAAGGGCACATTATATCTATTCCTTCTGATATTATGTCAGGCTCTGTTGTTATTCCTGAATCACAGGAGGACCATCTTCAACAATCAGTAATTAGTAATGAACACAGTCATCTTCAAGATGACGCAGCCTACATGCAAGAAAATGATTCCCGCATTGTGACAGCAGATACAAATGTACAACTTTCCCAAAATGAAACGTTTACACACCCAAATACAGTGACAGTATCTGCACCAAATAATATTCAAATGTCTCAGGAAATTCTGCAGAATGTTATTCAACAAGTACAAGCCCAGCAACAAGCTTTGGCCGCCCAGAAAACACAGCTGACAGACAGTTCTAATTCACAGCAGGAAACAATTAGTTTTACACTGGTTTCTCCTAGTCAGCCAAATAGTTCTTCGCCTCCTCTTGGTTCCAGTCAAAACCCAATACGTATCATTCAGCAGGGTAATCGTTACACACCTATGCAGCAATTGACAACAGAGCAACTGCAGCAAATAATGCAAGTTGTTCAGCAGCAGCACGTTACTAAAAATTCCCAGGACAATAGCGGTTCTGTAATATTCAACCCTCAGACAAATACCAGGATTATGTATAGGGTTATATATCCATCTGAACTCCATAAGTCACAAAATGCAACCACATACCATGTGCTACGCCCATCGACAGCTACTCAGGAACAACAGACTGCTAATTCACAACATAAACGACCGTACAGAAAACGTAAAGATATTTCTAACCATACTGGCGGCTACGAGGAAGAGGACAAAGATAAAAGTGTCAGTGATACTCCTGAGCTCTCCAAGGAAGAGAAGGAGGAAAGAAAGAAGCACAGACCCAGAACTCGATCAGGTCGTGTATCTAAACCTCCAAAACACATGGTTCAGGATTACAAACATATACATGTTCTAGACTGGGATGAGGATTACGATGATTCAGATGGTGGATATTCAGATTTTAAACACAGTGACGAAGAAGAAAAGATCAAACAAGAGGCGGAAGATGAGAGTCTGGCATCACCAGAGCTGTCGTCAGGTAAGTGACTTGTAAATCTTTTTTAGTCTAAACTAGTTTTGCTCAATGTTGGGGCTCATGTCCTACAGGTGGTGATTTCTAAAATTAGCCCATCTAGTTTAAAGACCATCTGCAGAGCTTCCTCTGTTTAAAACAGTGTTCAAAAACCTTTTTTTTTTTTGGTCTCACATTTTAGTTGATGAACGCCCATTGGCCTCAAATAATTTTTTTATTCCTAAATGATCCTATACTTTAATGTATTTGCCCATTACTAAAACAAAAAAATTATTTGAATGATGTTGTATTTAGCTGGCTGGCATTAGATGTGATGTAACTACATAGTTATATCCCTAAATTTCTGATTGATGGTATCATATCAGTCCTCCTAAAATTACATTGGGATGGCCAAGAGAACTACAGACTCCAGCTTTATTTTTTTCTTTTGTCAAGACGCTGAAAGGATGCGATGTTTATCTCTTAGATCCTATAAACCACCGATTGGTGGAATATTTTTTAGTGGCCTTAATTTCTTTCCCACCATAGCCAGTCGTGCAGTGGCCTTGGAGATAGAGGGAATTTTCACTTTGACCTGAGAAATACAGTGGTTCTCATCAGAGGTTGAACCCAGGACCATCAGGTCTACTGTGGCACACTTTACACAGACCAACATTTTTCTTGAATTCACATTTATTTAAAAAAAAAATGCAAACCATTCAGGATTTTAAACAAAAATTGAACTAATTGATCTTCCTTGATGGATTAAACAAAAACTGATTACCAATAATGGTTAAGTTTTTTTATTTTTAAATTCTGACATCAATTGCCATTTAATGAAAAAAGATTTTGTTTATTTATGTCCTAGAGATCTCATATAGTATTTAATTAGGGAAGTAAATCCTTTTTAACTTTGGTTTATATTGCCTGACCATTTTGAGTTGTCAGTTTGAAAAAAAAACCCAAAAAACTACACTGCTCTGCAGTGTATACACTATTTACAATGAGTAGTTGGTAAGATACAAATATTATTGTATTACTTTATAGAAGTAAGTGTGAGTCTATTCCTTCATGGATCTTCCTTCTCCTTCAGTGTGCACTTGTATCTTTACCATGTATATGATAGTGCACTTGTATCTTTACCATGTATATGATAAGTCTGTTTTAGTGATGCGGCAGAGTTTTTTTTTTTAATTCATTTTCTCTCTTTATCTTTTTTTTAAAATCTGTTTAAATACTTTATAGAAGGGTTGATGAACACACAATGTACTTTGTGTTTACAGGTGTAGATTGTACATTAATAAAATAAAATGGAGTGAAATGAGTGACTCACATGAGTGTATATTGTCTAGTTCAGTCATGAGCCGTTTGGTGGTGGTGGTGGTTGTTTAATCATCCCATTGAAGTCCATTCAATGTATATCAGCTGAGATAAACTGTTTGATTCAGGCCCGTCTATTGAAGTCCATTCAATGTATATCAGCTGAGATAAACTGTTTGATTCAGGCCCGTCTATTGAAGTCCATTCAATGTATATCAGCTGAGATAAACTGTTTGATTCAGGCCCGTCTGTCTACTTAAAGAACCCACTGGGACCCGACCCCCTGGTACAGTTCCTGTAGGGATGTTGTAGGGAAGAAAAAACAAAACCAATGTGCACGGATATTTCGTCATTGTATTGATTGGGTTTTGTTTTGTGAGTGTTGATACGAGGTTGATATAACCTTTCCGTGAGTCTCCTGGGGGATTTTTCTACAGTGGATCGAACTGGCCCGTGAGAATGTGAGATGGGTTTTTTTTGTGGGTTAAGTTATGATAACATACTGGGAACACATTACTGGGAACACATTCAAGGGGATGAATCCACTAAGTGGTTGGATGTCCAACTGTCCATGGTGTTGAATGTAACGTCCCGGCAAATCAAACTGGTGGTCGAAGAAATCGGGAGATTGGGGGGTGGGGGGTGGCGGCATACTGTAACTGCCTCTGGGTCCTAAGTCCTTGCTTACATCCGCGACTGTTTCTGACAGTTGATAGGCTGAAATACAATGCGCCTGTGTCACGTCCCAATGTTCTTCTCTTTCATTAAGTGTAAAGTGCTGTTGTAGCGTTTGACTTTTGTTTCAATAGGAAGTTAAAATACGCTTGCCATTCGTACAGACTCTATATACCATCATACAGACCACTATATACCATCATACGGACCACTATATACCATCATACGGACCACTATATACCATCATACAGACCACTATATACCATCATACAGACCCCTATATACCATCATACAGACCACTATATACCATCATACGGACCACTATATACCATCATACGGACCACTATATACCATCATACTATATACCACTATATACCATATACAGTATAAAACAGCGGTTCTTAAACTTTTTTCTCCTTTCGCCCCCGTTTTGAAAAAAAAAAAGCTTATCATGCGCCACCGCGGTACCAAACCTTTCAGACTTAGTTTCATGAAGAAGCAGGAACACAACCGCGGTACCAAACCTTTCAGACTTAGTTTCATGAAGAAGCAGGAACACAACCGCGGTACCAAACCTTTCAGACTTAGTTTCATGAAGAAGCATGAAAGGTGTATTTTTTAGGCACTGGTTACTTGAGTACTCAATAAATGCTAATTTATAAAGTGAAACATTGTGTTGTTAATACATGTACTAGACCCATCATGACGATATGAAAACAAACAACCATTGAAATATTATTTCCCACATATAACTAGTGAGATGTGTGAACTTGGTGCACTGACATTATTCTGTAAATGTCCCAGGTCTCCATTTTGGTTATCTAATATCTATCACCATGTTCAACTGGCTATTTTGTAAATAGATTGATGACAGCACTAACTCCTCGGTCCTCATGATATGTTGATGGAAGAGGCTGTTAGGAACTTGAGCACTATGACCCTTAATAGAGTTCAGCTGTGATCTGAACTGTTAACCTATTTTAAATATAATTTTTAGTTCCTCATTCGTTGATAATTCAATCAATTCCTGTTGCCGAGTTATGGATTCTCCTGCTTCCGCAGCTGAAAAACTATCCAAAAAACCCAACAAGATATTCGTTTTGTAAAATGTCTTCGATTATCTGAACACCGGGAATGTTGATTCTTCTTTGGTATCAGTAGCTAAATGTTTCGCGTAGAGTATCTCTTAATGTTTTCTTCTTTTATAATTCTGACATTAGCCAAAAGTGAGGCTTCAGTACGAGGCAATTCCTCAAGCTATACATTAAAAAAATCATTCTCGTAATGATAGTTCAATGTTTTGGACCATGTAATGAATTCTGCGTTGTACTAACGATGACGGTACAGATTAATAAAATGAAACATTGCTTCAGTGGTACACCAATCTTCATTCCATTAATATAAATCGATTAGGATATCTCGCAGGTCAAAATAGATCCATGTGTGTTTTTGTTCAACAGTCACATAATAGCTGAATAAAATTTGCGTCATCCAACCTCAACAATACCACCATCGCCTTTCACCTGTCCAAGCTGAAGCTGGCCGTATAATATTACGGCCTATGGTCATCGTATGATTTGAAGGGAATGTTTTTGTACGGCTGGGGGACTAGGGGAAAGGATTGGGGGGGGGGTCGTAGGTTTACATGAAATATGTACATCGGATTATAAACAAGGCGTATTGTGAAGTTGTACATCGGATTATAAACAAGGCGTATTGTGAAGTTGTACATCGGATTATAAACAAGGCGTATTGTGAAGTTGTACATCGGATTATAAACAAGGCGTATTGTGAAGTTGTACATCGGATTATAAACAAGGCGTATTGTGAAGTTGTACATCGGATTATAAACAAGGCGTATTGTGAAGTTGTACATCGGATTATAAACAAGGCGTATTGTGAAGTTGTACATCGGATTATAAACAAGGCGTATTGTGAAGTTGTACATCGGATTATAAACAAGGCGTATTGTGAAGTTGCCTTCAAAACATCGGAAGAGAAAGATAAACAGACGAGAGGATGGGGCTGAATGGAACTATTTTGCTGCGAAAAGAGTAAATCGTTATTATGTTCAGGTGTAAGAAAAATGTTTTCAGCATATCTTCACAATGTTCACACTTACTTGTTTGATACACATACTAGTTACATGTATTTTTGATACACAAACTAGTTACACATACTAGTTACATGTATTCTTGTTACACATATTAGTTACATGTATTCTTGTTACACATACTAGTTACATATACTAAAAATAATGCGTTCAGCTACATTGAGGTTTACCTCGACTCCCTTCTTCTAGACATCGGCCGAAGTCACTGGTAGAGCAGATCACTTGTTCTGTGACCATCGCAGTTGCGTGGAACTATTGCACCTTTGTTTATCATCAACAAATAATCCACCATTCAATGACAGCGTTTTCTTACCGACATAAGTGCTCTCTCTTGTATGTGACTTAAACGATCACGTAACTTTGTGGATTATTGTTTCTTTTTGTGTTACACTTTGTTTTAATATATATATATATATAGATAGATATAGATAGATATATATATAGATATAGATAGATAGATAGAGATAGATAGATAAACACATTGTTTTGTTCCCGTAAGCTTCACCCACCCTCTTCCCCCCCCCCTCCCCCCGTCTCCCATTCATCTTTAGTACATCCTATCGTATCATCGTTGCCTTCGAAAACACCATGACGATGGCAGTGGTATCATGGTTTGGCGCTTCTTGATACTTTTACTATCACGTGTTACAGTCGAAAGGGGGGGGGTGGCAGACTGTGTGTGGCCACAGATAACAGTTCCACAGGGCATTGGCTTTCTGAGTTCAAACCCCCTTACACACATACGTTATTATTACAGTGGGCACAGACTGGTGTGTGTGTGTTTCATCCATCACAATGCACACGTTATTACACGAGACGTCATGTGGACACAGACTGGTGTGTGTGTTTGTGTGTGTGTTTTTCACCAATCACATTGTTGTATGTCGTACATAAAACCCGTTTTACCTCCTCCCTAATGTCGATAGCTATATTTAGCTCCGTTTGAAAAATTTCTAGGGTCCTAGGCACTATTGTATCTATAGGTATGGGGGGGGGTTGTGGGGGGGGGGGTAGCGCATGTGGAGATTGGCAATCACACAGCGGGGGAAATGTTTTTTTTTTAGTGTTTAAAGTGTTCAGGTCCTATCGTTTGATTGAGCACCACTGGTGCGTTAATGTTTGGACGCTGAAGTGCATCACGTGACACTGATGCCGTATGGACCGTGCCGGGGAAATCACGGGTGTCTCAATTTATCCAACGGTCATCGGCTGACCGTCTCGTGTCCGGCAGACTGGCCGAGTTCCGAATGACTTAGTGAACCCCCGCCCCCTCCCTGAACTTGTAGATTGAAGTAGGTCACGGTGATCTGATGTGATCCCCTTCCCCCTCCCCCACCCAGCTGTTTACGGTTTGTTTTGTGGTGAGGGAGGGGTGGGGGGTGGTATAGTGATTTCCCCCACCCCCCACCCCACCCCCAAGGATGTTGTTTGGTTTGATTGCAAGTTGGGAACTCGGGGTGGGGTGGGTGATGGAACAACAAACATTAGCGTTCAGTATGAATAATACATTCCATCACCCCTTCCCTCTACATTCAACGTCATAGATCAATGTACACTGTATAAACAAACATGACTCACATATGGATGGGGGCATCTAAACACATATCTGGGGCCCCCGTCGATTTCGAAAATTATTGTCTGATTATTTAATTTTAATGCACGATTGGTGGAATGTGGGGTCCAGAGGGCCCCCGCTGTCATAGTTTTTCAGGGTGCCTCATATTTTATGGCTGTGGGCCCAACATACGTCATCACAAGTTGTACTTGTTTCCAAGTATTCTTGTTTACAGTCTTTACTCGTGTCAATGTTTCCTGTCTATAAATAAACTGTCGAATGTCGTGAAATACCCCAGGCCCCCCCTTCCCCCACTATTTTTATTTAGATAATTAGTACATCGAAGTGAAAAGTTGGGAGTCGTCTATAGGTAAAGAGTATGGACCCCCGTGATGGGGGGATAATGCTTATTTCGAGAGTGACATTTCTTCTGCTGACATTTACTGATTCACACACACACATCAACAACAACATGATCTCCACAAGAAACGCCGTGTTGATGTCAAAGGTCATAAGCTGTCTAATGGGGGAGGGAGGGGGGGGGAAGAGTATAGTGTCCAATAATTTGATACCTGCGTCATTACAGACTTTACGTCACAGGCGATGGGTAGAGTGGTGATGGTGGTGGCACACGTCACAGGCGATGGGTACAGTGGTTATGTTGGCGATGGGGTGAGTGGTGATGGTGGTGGTACACGTCACAGGCGATGGGGACAGTGGTTATGTTGGCGATGGGAAGGGTGGTGATGGTGGTGGTACACGTCACAGGCGATGGGGTGAGTGGTGATGGTGGTGGTACACGTCACAGGCGAAGGGGACAGTGGTTATGTTGGCGATGGGGAGAGTGGTAATGTTGATGGTACACGTCACAGGCGATGGGGTGAGTGGTTATGTTGGCGATGGGGAGAGTGGTAATGTTGATGGTACACGTCACAGGCGATGGGGTGAGTGGTTATGTTGGCGATGGGGAGAGGGGTAATGGTGGTGGTACACGTCACAGGCGATGGGGAGAGTGGTAATGGTGGTGGTACACGTCACAGGCGATGGGGACAGTGCTTATGTTGGCGATGGGGAGAGTGGTAATGGTGGTGGTACACGTCACAGGCGATGGGGACAGTGGTTATGTTGGCGATGGGGAGAGGGGTAATGGTGGTGGTACACGTCACAGGCGATGGGGAGAGTGGTAATGGTGGTGGTACACGTCACAGGCGATGGGGACAGTGGTTATGTTGGCGATGGGGAGAGTGGTAATGGTGGTGGTACACGTCACAGGCGATGGGGACAGTGGTTATGTTGGCGATGGGGAGAGTGGTAATGGTGTTGGTACACGTCACAGGCGATGGGGACAGTGGTTATGTTGGCGATGGGGAGAGTGGTAATGGTGGTGGTACACGTCACAGGCGATGGGGTGAGTGGTTATGTTGGCGATGGGGAGAGTGGTAATGTTTGTGGTACACGTCACAGGCGATGGGGTGAGTGGTTATGTTGGCGATGGGGAGAGTTGTGATGGTGTTGGTACACGTCACATGCGATGGGGTGAGTGGTTATGTTGGCAATGGGGAGAGTGGTAATGGTGGTGGTACACGTCACAGGCGATGGGGACAGTGGTTATGTTGGCGATGGGGAGAGTGGTGATGGTGGTGGTACACGTCACAGGCGATGGGGACAGTGGTTATGTTGGCGATGGGGAGAGTGGTGATGGTGGTGGTACACGTCTCAAAGATGTTAAGTTACTTCCAGACAGACACGCTATAATAAAATTACCACTTGTTTGTTTGTGTTTGGTTTTGAAAAAAAAAACTTTATTTTATTTATTCTTCAACAAAGATGTGTCACAGATTTTTTTCCCCTTAAATATTCTGGCAAACCTCGGTGTTCGTTGACTCTGGGTCATGTCGATTTCGGTTTTCGTGGATTTTTCCATGGGGGCGAGGGGGGGTCGAAGTATAATCGTCAGGGCGGCGTCAGGTGCTCATTCTTGACATTCTTCGTCCACACCCTTTATTTAATTTTTTTCATTTGTCCACACACATTCCATATAAATATTGTTGTGCATTTGGTGTATAGTTTTGAGTCCAGAACGAATTGATTTGATCAACTTGTCTCATTATGAACCAATTGCTCTCGGGTAGAATGTCTGCGAAAACCGAGTTACAAAATACACGAAATAATTATAGTTTAAAAGAAGAAAAGTTTCGAATTTACTTTGAAATTTTTTTTTTGTACATCTCAGTAAACTAAAAGAATAAACAACTTATTGCTGGCAGAATTGTAGCACGAGCGGCAAAATATACTCACCACTGAAATTGTAGCAAATTTTAGTTTGCATGGCGAATTGTTTTGAGTTTTTTAATCGTTGGGTGTTTTTGATTTTGTGACAATATTTCATGACCCTGT
Source organism: Bulinus truncatus (assembly GCA_021962125.1). NCBI lineage: Eukaryota > Metazoa > Mollusca > Gastropoda > Planorbidae > Bulinus > Bulinus truncatus. Next base: position 570,484 of record JAGDYQ010000116.1, read on the forward strand.
TGTATTTTCTATGTATCGGTTGTTTTTTTTTTTTAAGAGTCTTATCTTGGGTTTTTGGAAAAAAATAATTCTCATTGGCTGCCCTGCTTTGTAGTTACTGCCGTGTATGGTTTATTTTCTTGAGATTTGTATGCACACATCCTGACTAAAACTGGTGTTTATTTAAAGTCATTGAAACCTACACGTCCATGTCATGTAGTCAGCGGTTCGTCTCGGGATTTTAGACCATCACCTTTTGTTACAGTTTAGTGTTCCAGATTATGTCATGGTGATTGTTGTATGTTTAGTCATAATCTAGATCAGTTGTTCTCAAAGTGTCAGTCACGGCCTAGAAGCGGACGAATTTTCAAGAGGGTCGCGACGGAAAATTTATTTTTTGCAAACTTACAACTATATTTCTCTACAACAGTAAAGGTTTGTAGATCTGTTGAGCCATAGGGGAAAATTCATTCGAAGTGGGTTGCCGGGGCTCATTCGACGTGGGTTGCCGGGGCTCATTCGACGTGGGCTGCCGGAGCTCATTCGACGTGGGTTGCCGGAGCTCATTCGACGTGGGCTGCCGGAGCTCATTCGATGTGGGCTGCTGGAGCTCATTCGACTTGGGTTGCCGGGGCTCATTCGACGTGAGTTGCCGGAGCTCATTCGACGTGGGTTGCCGGAGCTCCTCTAAAAATGAATTAATAGAGAATTCAGAATCTAATTTTAGAAATCCTTTCCTTGACAGGTGAGACGTGAAAACCGTCCAGGGGTTTCTGTTTGGGTCGGGAATAGAAAAATTTGAGAGCCACTGATCTAGATACATCTGTACGTGTAACTGATTGTCTTTCCTTAACATATCTGTACATGTTTGTTTCTGGCTGTGGGTTTATTACGAACATTGGTGACATCTGGACAGATAGGACACACACGCGCACACACCACAGCCATCTATCTATCTATCTATCTATCTATCTATCTATCTATCTATCTATCTATCTATCTATCTATCTATCTATCTATCTATCTATCTATCTATCTATCTATCTATCTATCTATCTATCTATCTATCTATCTATCTATCTATCTATCTATCTATCTATCTATCGTCTGTATTACTATATCTATATATCAATTAATACATATAATACATCCCCCATAGGTGATTCACCTATCGACCAGTCTGATATGTTTTGTACTGTCCAGCTGTCTGCGTGCCATTATTTGTACCTGTGTATCACCTGATCCAGCCTTGCCCACACGAACAGTACGGACTGGAATGTACATGTGATTTCACAATGTGTCATAGTGCATCGCCTCCAATGTACTCACAGTACGTCATACACAACAAGGTGTTTACCCAGTATTTATCTTTTCATGATGTATATCCCAGCTGATATGTTTTAGTAAATTAATCTCTCTCTCTCTCTCTCTCTCTCTCTCTCTCTCTCCCTCTCTCTCTCCTGTTGCCGTAGTGTGCTACTTTTCTTGAATTCACTAGGCCATGCGCTACATAAAAATAAGTTCTCTCAAGTAGCACAGAGATATGGTTTGTTTACACAAATATAGGCCATACAAATGAGTGCGTCACTTTGCGCTACATGTTTTTGCTCTACTTTGGTTTGAAACATTCTGACACACCGTGTCTCTCCTTGCCACTGTAAACATCGTTTTACTTGTAGCGCGTGCCTTCAAAAAACAGAACCCCCCACCTTCCCCCTCCGGTTCAAGCAGCCACTTAAAAGTTACACCACACACATCATTATCACACTGATGCATTCCGCTTCCTTACCAGCAAATGTATTCTTATTAGAGTGGCTATTATTTTAGTTGTGTGTGTGTGTTAGTTTACTGTCATTGTTGTTGTTGTTGTGTATTTATTATTGTAATGTGACTCAAGTCTCGACACATTGTGTACGTACCGGTGGTTGATTCACATGCATGGTCTTTATATAGGTTGTATACGGGCACGGCTGTACACGTGAGACATTAAATCAGTTTTCCCTTTCAATTTTCTTGTTGTATAATGAATCTCTCTCTCTCTCCCGCCAAGAATGTGTATGTGTGGGTGTATGATGAGGTCAGTCTGTCCGCTGTTGAGACAGGGTGTATGATGAGGTCAGTCTGTCCGCTGTTGAGACAGGGTGTATGTGTGATGAGGTCAGTCTGTCCACTGTTGAGACAGGGTGTATAATGAGGTCAGTCTGTCCGCTGTTGAGACAGGATGTATGATGAGGTCAGTCTGTCCGCTGTTGAGACAGGGTGTATGATGAGGTCAGTCTGTCCGCCTGTTGAGACAGAGTTCTCATTCCGCCTCCAGTCCCAGTCATGTATTTCAAAGTACATTCAGTCTTTGAGGTTGACAAAAGAACGCTTGGGTTTGTTTACGGTGTTGCTACTTACAGGGTGTGTGTGTGGGGGGGGGGGCGGCGTATGAGGCGATAGTTGTGTAAGTTGAGCTGGATCGGTGTGGCGCTGTAGTTGCCTCACCGTTCTGTTGTTGTAGTTGCCTCACCGTTCTGTTGTTGTAGTTGCCTCACCGTTCTGTTGTTGTAGTTGCCTCACCGTTTTGTTGTTGTAGTTGCCTCACCGTTCTGTTGTTGTAATGTCTCCATTTATAATTCGAGATTCCCGAACACGGGTGAGGTGTATTAACTGACATGTGGGGACTGCACCGGATACATGTTTAATTAGTGTCCTTGACATGTTGAATTGTAGCTAGTAGCCCTGCAATGGAGGGGGGGGGCAAAAAGTGTATTTGTGCTTGGGGCGTCACAAGAGTTTAATCCGGCACTCGGACTGCATGCCGGTACACAGTGGGAGACATGTTTCACGGAAGTAAAACTTCAGTCGTTAACAGTTGGTCACGGAACCTCCTCCCCCCCCCCCCCGACCCATTTCTTCTTAGGCCAGGCCTCGAGCTGGAGGCGTCACGTGTCGACGCTAATTGGGGGACCACTGGTCTCTCTCAAGAAGTTCAGCATCGGCTAAACTCTGACCAGTGATCTGCATTGGGCTTAACTGCTGAAGTCATTGACCCAACCCAGTCTACTACATCATCACTCACTTGATATACACAGTGTATACACCCGACACTTTGATTTCTTACTTCAATAAATGAAAACCATTTTAATGCCAGTATCTCACGCTCATCACATTTATATCCAATTTATTCCATAAACTTGACAAAAAAAGTAATTAGCTGATAGCGCTTCAAGATATTGAATCACAGAGTCGAAATCATTGTGTGGAATCTACCAGTGTGTACATTCAATCCCCCCCCCCTCACTAAACAAGAACAGGTCCGACATTGAGTTCCAATCAAATAGTGAAGTTATTTAGAAGCTTATAAAGAATGATCATATTATGTAACAACCGAGCTAAAAAAGATAAAGTCAAATTTCTTTAAATTGAGCTCTATTGGACAGCCATCTCTGGCCCGAGCTTAGCTATATTACATAGTATAGTACAAACAAACTGGACATAGTATAGTACAAACAAACTGGACATAGTATAGTACAAACTGGACATAGTATAAACAAACTGGACCACAGCATGTCGTCGTGTCACTATCGCTGCGATTGCTGGCCGCGGTTCCAAGGAATCCGTTCTATTTCTCGCGCCTCTTTCTGAACTGTTGGACGTGGAGATGAGATGCCAACTTTTAGTATATCGATCTCTGAAGTTGTCAGTTTGATGTTTACCCACAGTGGATGTGTCTCAGTCACACTGTTCACAGTCACATCTCTAAGCTGGTGTGTCATGCTGGGAGGGAGATGGTAGTCAATGCAGTCGTTTTTTTTTTATATCTGAAGCAGTGTTTCTTATATTTAAAAAAAAATGGGGGGGGGGGCGGAAGATAGGGGCCGTTTGAAAATGAACTCTATCGTTATTTGATGTGATACTATTCCAGTTATACCTGTACAGTTGGTCCAAATACCATCAGTTCCGCACAGTGATCAAATACAAATCATAGAACTGATTCAAATACAAATCACACAACTGATTCAAATGCAGATCATAGCTGATTCAAACGCAAGTTATGTAAAAATCGACCGTTTCGTTCCCAGATCCTCACAAACTAAAAATTTCTAATTGTTCTTAATAAACACGTTCCCTGAGAGCCACTACTGGACACCAGTAGCCACTACTGGACACAAGTAGCTACACTGGATACAAGTAGCCACTACTGGATACAAGTAGCCACTACTGGACACACGTAGCCAGTTCTGGACACAAGTAGCCACTACTGAACACAAGTAGCCACTACTGGACACACGTAGCCACTACTGGACACACGTAGCCACTACTGGACACAAGTAGCTACACTGGACACAAGTAGCCACTACTGGATACAAGTAGCCACTACTGGACACAAGTAGCCACTACTGGACACAAGTAGCCACTACTGGACACAAGTAGCCACTACTGGACACAAGTAGCCACTATTGGACACAAGTAGCCACTATTGGACACCAGTAGCCACTACTGGATACAAGTAGCCACTACTGGATACAAGTAGCCACTACTGGACACCAGTAGCCACTACTGGACACCAGTAGCCACTACTGGACACCAGTAGCCACTACTGGACACCAGTAGCCACTACTGGACACGCAATGTGTCGATGTGAGTTTCACCCCCAGTTCGTATATTATAACAAAATACTTGCAAGCTCCACAACATTGTCTGTTTATAAAGATTTATTTAGAACCCAACATCTGGTTCCCCGCATACAACATTGTCTTTTTATAAATATTTATTTAGAAACCAACATCTGGTTCCCCGCACACAACATTGTCTGTTTATAAAGATTTATTTAGAAACCAACATCTGGTTCCCCGCACACAACATTGTCTGTTTATAAAGATTTATTTAGAAACCAACATCTGGTTCACCGCAACAACAAGCCATCTTTGCTGTGTTTCCTCTCATAATGTCTGCCATTATTTGGTTCGTACTCTCTAACCAGACAGACTCATTCCCATGCCAACTGGACCGTTGTCGTAAATGATGGTCTTGTTTACGACATTTAGAGGTTATCGATTACTTCAATTTTGTAAGCAGAACTAACAAATGTTGCCCCCCCCCCCTTTTTTTTATATATTAACTGATTAGATTGTGGGGGGGGGGGGGGAGACAACTCTACAACGTGGCTTTTACTTTAGAAATTGTTGACAACTGGAACCATTTCTACCATATCGCAGATAAATATCGTCTTTAGGTTTACCCTGACAAACACAAATTACGAGGCCTGTAGCCCACACAGTTATTCTGTGACATCGTGGGGTCACTGCGATGGACTGGAGGGGGGGTAAGGTTATGTCACTCACCGGGACTCGAAACAGGGCGCTACCACAATGTTACCCACAGTGACTTGTACCACAGTGACTTGTACCACAGTGCATTGTTTCAAGCTGGTGATATATTCGCCTCTAGAACATCGCAGTATAAAATAAATGAAGACTTATTTAAATGCCAGTAATTAAACACATAAAAAAAATAAAAATACTGGGGGGGGGGGGCACATTTTATTTCAGACATACAAAACATATACAAGTATATAAATGTAGATGTTTGTAATATTACACATACAGGAACAACTTGTCAAGTCTGGGGGTCTGTTACTTCTACCCCTCTCCCCCTCGTGTTTAATTTTATAGATGGGGGGGCATCCGTGTGTTTAGTGTTGGACACATAGACTTAAGTATGTCACTTGAACTGCTCATTGCTAGGTTTGATTTCTCCAACCCCCCCCCCCGCCACCCCGCCAAACTTAAAGGCGTGAAACTGCTTTAAAACCAATAGAACGGCGTAATTTGTTTTGTTTGTACCCGGTAGCCAATCATAGTGTATGTGTGTGTAGTCGCTACACAATGGCATATGCCACACACAGTGTATGTGTGTAGTCGCCACACAATGGCATATGCCTCACATAGTGTATGTGTGTGTAGACGCCACACAATGGCATATGCCTCACACAGTGTATGTGTGTGTGTAGTTGTAACACAATGGCATATGCCACACACAGTGTATGTGTGTGTAGTCGTCACACAATGGCATATGCCACACACAGTGTATGTGTGTGTAGTCGTCACACAATGGCACGTGCCAGAACTCCCTCAGCCACCTCTTTTTCACGTCTGTGACCTAGATATTTTCATCGCATGGCGAGCGCCGATCAAGGTATTAACCTCTCACCTCGATGTCGATGTTGTTGCTGCGGTCGTATTGGTTACACTTGTCACAAGGAGTGGAGCAACGAACGGGGGTGTATGTGTCCAAGCCGGGGCTTGACTAGATGCCCCGGCGCCCACATTCCAAATGTTCCGAGGTGCTGAACATTGCCGCCTTTATTATGTAGGTGCTGTCCGCATCAAGTTAGGCCACTGTCCAGGCATGCCGAGAGGAGGTTTCAGGTGGGGTCATTGCCAGGGGGCCCGGCCGCCCCGACCATGTCAATTTTTACGACTCATTGTTTATTAAGGGGCCCGCAATGATGTCCTGCCCTGGGGCCCTTTTTGGCTCTCGGCGCCCCTGCCACTGTCCCACATGATTTGTGACTGCCAGAAGGTCGATTTGTGACTTTATTTTAAATTTCTTTTTGTTCTGTGACCAACCAAGTAAACACTCCGGTACATGCACTGGTCAGACATTTATCTGCGGCGTACCTGTCGCAACATCGCGGTCACTTTGCCCCCCCCCCCCCTATCCTGACACCATCAAGTTCCACCCGACTCGCCCAATGTTTGAACTGATGGAAACATTGGTCAGCCCCCGCCGCCCCCCCCCCCCATTTCTTGTAACTGGCTCTGATGTTAGTGTGTGTGTGTGTGTGACACATAGTTGAACTTTGTGTGGCCTGTGTAATATAGGCTTTAACATAATGACTGTACGTTATAGTTGTGTGTATTCAAACCACAGTGTGCTGTGTGCAGTTGTGTCTAACAAGAATCATTCAGTTTGTGTGATAAGGTTGTTTGTGTGGTGTGTGTGTAATATAAGCATAGCTAATGTGGTGTGTGTAGTAAAAGCAGAGTGTTGTGTGCATGCCACATCTTCCATAAATGGCAGGTTGCGATAGAATGTTTGAGGTAGTTGACAGAATGGACGGGTGTCTAGTGCCGACCACGGCCACAATAAGTGTTGTTGTTGTTGTTGTTGTGGTTGTTGTGGTTGTTTTTGTTGTTGTTGTGGTTGTTGTTGTTGTGGTTGTTTTTGTTGTTGTTGTGGTTGTTTTTGTTGTTGTTGTGGTTGTTTTTATTGTTGTTGTGGTTGTTGTTGTTGTTGTTGTTGTGGTTGTTGTTTTTGTTGTTGTGGTTGTTGTTGTGGCTGTTGTTGTGGTTGTTGTTGTGGTTGTTGTGGTTTTTTTGTTGTTGTTGTTGTGGTTGTTGTTGTTGTGGTTGTTGTTGTGGTTGTTGTTGTTGTGGTTGTTGTTGTTGTGGTTGTTGTTGTTGTGGTTGTTGTTGTGGTTGTTGTGGTTGTTTTGTTGTTGTTGTTGTGGTTGTTGTTGTTGTGGTTGTTGTGGTTGTTGTTGTTGTTGTTGTGGTTGTTTTTGTTGTGGTTGTTGTTGTTGTGGTTGTTGTTGTGGTTGTTGTTGTGGTGGTTGTTGTGGTGGTTGTTGTTGTTGTGGTTGTTTTTGTTGTGGTTGTTGTTGTGGTGGTTGTTGTTGTTGTTGTGGTTGTTGTTGTTGTTGTTGTGGTTTTTTTGTGGTTGTGGTTGTTGTGGTTGTGGTTGTTGTTGTGGTTGTTGTTGTGGTTGTTTTTGTTGTTGTTGTGGTTGTTGTTTTGGTTGTTTGAACACCTAGCTAGGAGACACCATTGACCCCCCCCCCCCCCCCAACAGGTCATGGTGTGTCTCTCCGTCCCAGAGTTATTAAAGACTCCCAACTTTGAACTAAATTCAATACGATAGTCCAACATATGCCTACATACATGTAGCTAGTATCATTTGTGTAATAAGCTTGTGTGAGTTGCTGTAGAATTATAGATTTTACCTTGTGGTTAGTGCACAAAGTTTATGCGTTGTGTTTGAAAAAAAAAATTGTTTGGTAAAAAAACAAATTAATAAATCGATGTATCTAGCTGCAGTGACACATACTTGAGTCTATAAGTTGTTGATTCACATTTGAAATTGTGTGAAGTTAGACTGTCGATTATACCCTATCTCTAGTGTTAGTTCACCTTTGTTTTGAGGAAGTCGAAATATTGACTTTATTGATGCTGAATCCCCACCCCCCGCGCCATGTGTGCTGTGGGCTCATCATTCTGATTGGACGCGATCGATTAACACTCACTTGTCTGCAAGGTGTCGCTAAACCAGAGTGTGTGTATGTGTTCATTGTTTGTGTAATCAACACGGCCAGCTACTTATCAATTTGACTTTTGACCTGTTGCGCTTTGTGTGTGTGTCTCTCTCTTTCTCTGTGTATGCGTGTGTGTATCTATCTATATGTCTGTCTGTTTTTCTCCGAACGTTTCTTTTCCTTATTCTTTTAATAATAGTCCAAAGCTGTTGAGTTTACCGGTAGTTTATGGTGTTGTGAAGACGGTGTTGCATTGTCGATGAGACGAATGCTGCATTGGTATAGCTTCTAAGGTAATTAAACTATCGACCCAGTTATACACCTATGACGTCCGACTTACAAGTGTTGCGACTCCCGGGCTACCCCCCCCCCCCCCACGACAGCCACTCACCAGAATGAAATATAAAAATGTGCTCTCTGCTGTATACCAGTGATTCTGAAACTTTCGCTGATAGACCCCACTTTAGTAAAAACTACGATACAAGAAATAGAATAAAAGTGACATGAATTGTATAGACCGAGATTCCCCCATTGACTGGACATATTGACACATGTTTAGTTGTGTAACACAGAAAGAACACAGATTTGTAGTAATACATGCCTATATTATTGATATCCTTTAATTATAGATGTTTAGTCGTGATCCACAGACAGAGAACCACTGCACTGTACATCCATCTACTTACTGTACACCCATCTACTTACTGTACATCCATCTACTTACTGTACACCCATCTACTTACTGTACACCCATCTACTTACTGTACATCCATCCACTTACTGTACACCCATCCACTTACTGTACATCCATTCACTTACTGTACACCCATCCACTTACTGTACATCCATTCACTTACTGTGCATCCATCCACTTACTGTGCATCCATCCACTTACTATGCATCCATCTACTTACTGTGCATCCATCTACTTACTGTGCACCCATCTACTTACTGTACATCCATCTATTTACTGTGCATCCATCCACTTAATGTACATCTCATACACAAGCCCATGTCTGTTCACTTAATGTAAACTTGTCTACCTAGCTATGCTCATTAGGTGGGGAATATTTCATCTGTGTGTAAACTCAGTTCTGTAGTTATTGTTAGAGATCCATCGACTAACTAAACTCACACAAAGTTATTTTTTTAACGTTTATTTTTATATTTTCAAACTTACCATTTCATTTTGAACACGTTTGTTGGCATTTAGCTTGATCATTGGACCGTGGAAACGTTTTAGGAAATTTCCATCAACTAGTTCCCATGTCTGTTTAATGTTTGTGTCCAGCCAAAACTTGGAATGAATTCTGCAGTGCTGAAACAAAAAACCGGTGATATATATATTTCATTGTATTCTACTATCTAGTCAACCGGTGATATATATATTTCAATGTATTCTACTGTCTAGTCAACCGGTGATATATATATTTCATTGTATTCTACTGTCTAGTCAACCGGGGATATATATATTTCATTGTATTCTACTGTCTAGTCAACCGGTGATATATATATTTCATTGTATTCTACTGTCTAGTCAACCGGCGATATATATATATATATATATATATATATATATATATATATATATATATATATATTTCATTGTATTCTACTGTCTAGTCCGTTTATGTTAGGGCCAATTTTCACAGATGTCTTTTTTTTTAATTCACCGTACTGAACATTCATAAAATGAAATGAACACATGGATGCACACATTAGTGCCAGGTTTAGAATTCTGACAAAATCCTGTTTGCTGTTTTACACCGTACGAAGGAGCGGTCCCTGTGACGAGGAAAGGAATGGTGTGTGTGTGTGTGTGTGTGTGTGTGTGTGAGCTGAATCGTGGGGAGGTTTTGTGTGTGAGTTGAATCGTGGGGAGGTTGTGTGTGTGTGTGAGCTGAATCGTGGGGAGGTTGTGTGTGTGTGTGAGCTGAATCGTGGGGAGGTTGCATGTGTGTGTGGGGGAGGTTGTGTGTGTGTGTGAGCTGAATCGTGGGGAGGTTGTGTGTGTGTGTGAGCTGAATCGTGGGGAGGTTGTATGTGTGTGTGAGAGAGTTGAATCGTGGTGAGGTTGTATGTGTGTGTGTGAGCTGAATTGTGGGGAGGTTGTGTGTGCGTGTGAGTTGAATCGTGGAGAGGTTGCATGTGTGTGTGTGAGCTGAATTGTGGGGAGGTTGTGTGTGCGTGTGAGTTGAATCGTGGAGAGGTTGCATGTGTGTGTGAGAAAGTTGAATCGTGGGGAGGTTGTGTGTGTGTGTGAGCTGAATCGTGGGGAGGTTGCATGTGTGTGTGAGAAAGTTGAATCGTGGGGAGGTTGTGTGTGTGTGTGAGTTGAATCGTGGGGAGGTTGCATGTGTGTGTGAGAAAGTTGAATCGTGGGGAGGTTGTGTGTGTGTGTGAGAAAGTTGAATCGTGGGGAGGTTGCATGTGTGTGTGAGAAAGTTGAATCGTGGGGAGGTCGCATGTGTGTGTGAGAAAGTTGAATCGTGGGGAGGTTGCATGTGTGTGTGAGAAAGTTGAATCGTGGGGAGGTTGCATGTGTGTGTGAGAAAGTTGAATCGTGGGGAGGTTGTGTGTGTGTGTGAGCTGAATCGTGGGGAGGTTGCATGTGTGTGTGAGAAAGTTGAATCGTGGGGAGGTTGTGTGTGTGTGTGAGTTGAATCGTGGGGAGGTTGCATGTGTGTGTGAGAAAGTTGAATCGTGGGGAGGTTGTGTGTGTGTGTGAGAAAGTTGAATCGTGGGGAGGTTGCATGTGTGTGTGAGAAAGTTGAATCGTGGGGAGGTCGCATGTGTGTGTGAGAAAGTTGAATCGTGGGGAGGTTGCATGTGTGTGTGAGAAAGTTGAATCGTGGGGAGGTTGCATGTGTGTGTGAGAAAGTTGAATCGTGGGGAGGTTGTGTGTGTGTGTGAGCTGAATCGTGGGGAGGTTGCATGTGTGTGTGAGAAAGTTGAATCGTGGGGAGGTTGTGTGTGTGTGTGAGTTGAATCGTGGGGAGGTTGCATGTGTGTGTGAGAAAGTTGAATCGTGGGGAGGTTGTGTGTGTGTGTGAGAAAGTTGAATCGTGGGGAGGTTGCATGTGTGTGTGAGAAAGTTGAATCGTGGGGAGGTCGCATGTGTGTGTGAGAAAGTTGAATCGTGGGGAGGTTGCATGTGTGTGTGAGAAAGTTGAATCGTGGGGAGGTTGCATGTGTGTGTGAGAAAGTTGAATCGTGGGGAGGTTGTGTGTGTGTGTGAGAAAGTTGAATCGTGGGGAGGTTGCATGTGTGTGTGAGAAAGTTGAATCGTGGGGAGGTTGTGTGTGTGTGTGTGAGAAAGTTGAATCGTGGGGAGGTTGTGTGTGTGTGTGTGAGAAAGTTGAATCGTGGGGAGGTTGTGTGTGTGTGTGTGAGAAAGTTGAATCGTGGGGAGGTTGTGTGTGTGTGTGTGAGAGAAAGTTGAATCGTGGGGAGGTTGTGTGTGTGTGTGTGAGAAAGTTGAATCGTGGGGAGGTTGCATGTGTGTGTGAGAAAGTTGAATCGTGGGGAGGTTGTGTGTGTGTGTGAGAAAGTTGAATCGTGGGGAGGTCGCATGTGTGTGTGAGAAAGTTGAATCGTGGGGAGGTTGCATGTGTGTGTGAGAAAGTTGAATCGTGGGGAGGTTGCATGTGTGTGTGAGAAAGTTGAATCTTGGGGAGGTTGTGTGTGTGTGTGAGCTGAATCGTGGGGAGGTTGCATGTGTGTGTGAGAAAGTTGAATCGTGGGGAGGTTGTGTGTGTGTGTGAGTTGAATCGTGGGGAGGTTGCATGTGTGTGTGAGAAAGTTGAATCGTGGGGAGGTTGTGTGTGTGTGTGAGAAAGTTGAATCGTGGGGAGGTTGCATGTGTGTGTGAGAAAGTTGAATCGTGGGGAGGTCGCATGTGTGTGTGAGAAAGTTGAATCGTGGGGAGGTTGCATGTGTGTGTGAGAAAGTTGAATCGTGGGGAGGTTGCATGTGTGTGTGAGAAAGTTGAATCGTGGGGAGGTTGTGTGTGTGTGTGAGAAAGTTGAATCGTGGGGAGGTTGCATGTGTGTGTGAGAAAGTTGAATCGTGGGGAGGTTGTGTGTGTGTGTGAGAAAGTTGAATCGTGGGGAGGTTGTGTGTGTGTGTGTGAGAAAGTTGAATCGTGGGGAGGTTGTGTGTGTGTGTGTGAGAAAGTTGAATCGTGGGGAGGTTGTGTGTGTGTGTGTGAGAAAGTTGAATCGTGGGGAGGTTGTGTGTGTGTGTGTGAGAAAGTTGAATCGTGGGGAGGTTGCATGTGTGTGTGAGAAAGTTGAATCGTGGGGAGGTTGTGTGTGTGTGAGAAAGTTGAATCGTGGGGAGGTCGCATGTGTGTGTGAGAAAGTTGAATCGTGGGGAGGTTGCATGTGTGTGTGAGAAAGTTGAATCGTGGGGAGGTTGCATGTGTGTGTGAGAAAGTTGAATCGTGGGGAGGTTGTGTGTGTGTGTGAGCTGAATCGTGGGGAGGTTGCATGTGTGTGTGAGAAAGTTGAATCGTGGGGAGGTTGTGTGTGTGTGTGAGTTGAATCGTGGGGAGGTTGCATGTGTGTGTGAGAAAGTTGAATCGTGGGGAGGTTGTGTGTGTGTGTGAGAAAGTTGAATCGTGGGGAGGTTGCATGTGTGTGTGAGAAAGTTGAATCGTGGGGAGGTCGCATGTGTGTGTGAGAAAGTTGAATCGTGGGGAGGTTGCATGTGTGTGAGAAAGTTGAATCGTGGGGAGGTTGCATGTGTGTGTGAGAAAGTTGAATCGTGGGGAGGTTGTGTGTGTGTGTGAGAAAGTTGAATCGTGGGGAGGTTGCATGTGTGTGTGAGAAAGTTGAATCGTGGGGAGGTTGTGTGTGTGTGTGTGAGAAAGTTGAATCGTGGGGAGGTTGTGTGTGTGTGTGTGAGAAAGTTGAATCGTGGGGAGGTTGTGTGTGTGTGTGTGAGAAAGTTGAATCGTGGGGAGGTTGTTGTGTGTGTGTGAGAAAGTTGAATCGTGGGGAGGTGTGTGTGTGTGTGTGTGAGAAAGTTGAATCGTGGGGAGGTTGCATGTGTGTGTGAGAAAGTTGAATCGTGGGGAGGTTGCATGTGTGTGTGAGAAAGTTGAATCGTGGGGAGGTTGCATGTGTGTGTGAGAAAGTTGAATCGTGGGGAGGTTGCATGTGTGTGTGAGAAAGTTGAATCGTGGGGAGGTTGCATGTGTGTGTGAGAAAGTTGAATCGTGGGGAGGTTGTGTGTGTGTGTGAGAAAGTTGAATCGTGGGGAGGTTGCATGTGTGTGTGAGAAAGTTGAATCGTGGGGAGGTTGCATGTGTGTGTGAGAAAGTTGAATCGTGGGGAGGTTGCATGTGTGTGTGAGAAAGTTGAATCGTGGGGAGGTTGCATGTGTGTGTGAGAAAGTTGAATCGTGGGGAGGTTGCATGTGTGTGTGAGAAAGTTGAATCGTGGGGAGGTTGTGTGTGTGTGTGAGAAAGTTGAATCGTGGGGAGGTTGCATGTGTGTGTGAGAAAGTTGAATCGTGGGGAGGTTGCATGTGTGTGTGAGAAAGTTGAATCGTGGGGAGGTTGTGTGTGTGTGTGAGAAAGTTGAATCGTGGGGAGGTTGCATGTGTGTGTGTGAGAAAGTTGAATCGTGGGGAGGTTGCATGTGTGTGTGTGTGAGAAAGTTGAATCGTGGGGAGGTTGTGTGTGTGTGTGAGAAAGTTGAATCGTGGGGAGGTTGCATGTGTGTGTGTGTGAGAAAGTTGAATCGTGGGGAGGTTGTGTGTGTGTGTGAGAAAGTTGAATCGTGGGGAGGTTGCATGTGTGTGTGTGTGAGAAAGTTGAATCGTGGGGAGGTTGTGTGTGTGTGTGAGAAAGTTGAATCGTGGGGAGGTTGCATGTGTGTGTGTGTGAGAAAGTTGAATCGTGGGGAGGTTGCATGTGTGTGTGTGTGAGAAAGTTGAATCGTGGGGAGGTTGTGTGTGTGTGTGAGAAAGTTGAATCGTGGGGAGGTTGCATGTGTGTGTGAGAAAGTTGAATCGTGGGGAGGTTGTGTGTGTGTGTGAGAAAGTTGAATCGTGGGGAGGTTGCATGTGTGTGTGTGTGAGAAAGTTGAATCGTGGGGAGGTTGCATGTGTGTGTGTGTGAGAAAGTTGAATCGTGGGGAGGTTGCATGTGTGTGTGTGTGAGAAAGTTGAATCGTGGGGAGGTTGGGGGGGATGCCGCTCATGATCCTGAGAGTTCATTCTACGGCCATAATTTTTTTTCTAACCAGGGAAACACGACGGCAGCTGTCCACCACCTTCCACTATGTATTGCCCGGTGCAGTTATTTTATTGGTGGTGGGGGTGACAGAGAGGTCCAGTCAGGATCTGTTGTCTGACGTGGACCTTTAGTTTTATTATTATTACTTGATACATCACGCTATGACGACACTCTGTCTTGTTTGGTTCATTTATTACAAGCCTTTGTAAAGTGTAAAATATAGTCCCGCACTATACCAGTCTTTCAGCGACACTATGAGAGACTGGCTGATAGGGCCGTTCAATATTTAACACAGTGAAATAGAAAAAGGTAGCGGCCGTCTCTTGACATGGAAACACGATGGACGTGTTACTGGGAGTAGGTTCATTGGTAATGGGAGATAGGTCCTACAAGTAACTCTAAAAAAAAAACATTCACACGAAACACCATTGTTACGTACGAACACCTTCACACTAAACACCATTGTTACGTACGGACACCTTCACACTAAACACCATTGTTACGTACGAACACCTTCACAAAAACACCATTGTTACGTACGAACACCTTCACACTAAACACCATTGTTACGTACGAACACCTTCACACTAAACACCATTGTTACGTACGAACACCTTCACACTAAACACCATTGTTACGTACGAACACCTTCACACTAAACACCATTGTTACGTACGAACACCTTCACACTAAATACCATTGTAACGTACGAACACCTTCACAATAAATACCATTGTAATGTACAAACACCTTCACACTAAACACCACCATTGTTTCGTACGAACACCTTCACACTAAATACCAATGTAATGTACGAACACCTTCACACTAAATACCATTGTGATGTACATACACCTTCACACTAAATACCATTGTAACGTACGAACACCTTCACACTAAATACCATTGTAATGTACAAACACCTTCACACTAAATACCATTGTAATGTACGAACACCTACACACTTAACACCATTGTAATATACAAACACCTTCACACTAAATACCATTGTAATTTACGAACAGTGTGATAGAACGAGGTAAAGAATGTCTGCAGGAGATACAGTAAATAAACAAACGCTTTCATCATTGGGCCGTACTTTGGAAAGTTAAATTGTCATTTGACGACCGTTTAGGGGGTGGAATATTTCAATGAAACCTAGTTAACACTGGTCTAATATTTCTATTTGTGTATTTCATATTCAGATTTGTTCAATTATTTGTGTCGCTTATGTTTTCTTGAGTGTAATCAAATAATAAAAGTTTTCCATACACAGTCTACATTTGATTCCATGTGTAACACAATATCAGACATGCAGCTGTGTGTTGTTTGAATATGTATTCATTCTGTGTGACTCATTAGAATAATGTGTTCAAAGAGTTTTTTCCACAGCAGACGAATCTTAAAACATTTTTACCGAGTGTTGTTTATTTCTTATCATCTCAACAGTTTCAAAATGTTGGTTATAATTTTAAAACTTAGTTTATAATATCAATATCTGTGTTTGTTTGTTTTTTTAGATGTTCTATACACATTTTTGTTTATCTCCCCTGATTCTTAAACTTCAGTTGAATATAGACAGACCTTTGATTTAAAATGAAACTTTCTCCTCCATGTAGTGGCGGTAATGATTGAACCTGTCACCCGGGAAGTTGGGGAATTAGTCATGAGTCAGCCTGTGGGGGGTTTTGCCTTTTATTGATATAGATTGTCAAGATATACATCACTTGATGTTGTCATTGTCAAACTATTAACATTTATTTACATTTCATTGTACAGTCATACATCTCTTTGAATTCCATTTGAAGCTTTTCCGCCCTGCGTCCTATGTCGAGGCTGTGCTAGATGTAATATGGTAGAACATGTTTGTTTAGGAGTGTCACATCGAGGACGGCCTGCAGGCTCCCCTCACCACCGTGTGCACTGTCACACCACCAACTGTGTACACTGTCACACCACCAACTGTGTACACTGTCACACCACCAACTGTGTACACTGTCACACCACCAACTGTGTACACTGTCACCGTGCATTCAAATGTACATATGTACAAGTGTCGCGGTACGTGTGTGTGTGTGCCAACACTTTGAGTGTTTATGTTGACATTTCTCAGGCGATGTTTACTGTCAGTTGGTGTTTACTGTCAGTTGATAAACAAAAAACAAGACAACAAACGCATTAGTCAGGTCATGCAATGGAAAACTATCAGTGACACACCCCTTTTAACTGTCTCTTTGTACACATTGAGCTGTACTATATCATGTGCTGTTGTATGCAGTGGTGTGTTGTGTGCCACAGCCACATACACCTGCCCCGTGTGCTGTGATACCACACTGGCTGTAGTCATGTGTACTCTGGGGATCAATGTATGGGTCAGTTCAAGCTGTCAATCAGTAATGGTTGGTTTGTTTTGTTTACAATTGACTTCCCCCCCTCCCTCTTTTACTTGTAACCGTCACCACAGGGAGACAGACTTTGTTCCGTCAGGTAGAAAATATTGCATGTGTTGTGAATACTGGACTTGTGGAGAGGTCACTACTGCGATGACCACACGATAGCCCATACTGCCCCGTGTCTCTCCTTGACAAGGACTTTGGGGTTTAAAACTCTTTGATGTGTGTCATTGAATCGGATTTCCTGTTTTTTTCATATCTCGTCACGTGACTACAGAATGGTCCGGCACAGCTTAAGGAAATAGTGTCATTGACTTCCATATCTTGTCACGTGACTACAGAATGGTCCGGCACAGCTTTAGGGAATAGTACCATTGACTTCCATATCTTGTCACGTGGCTACAGAATGGTCCGGCACAGCTTTAGGAAATAGTGCCATTGACTTCCATATCTTGTCACGTGGCTACAGAATGGTCCGACACAGCTTTAAGAAATAGTGTCATTGACTTCCATATCTTGTCACGTGGCTACAGAATGGTCCGGCACAGCTTTAGGAAATAGTGTCATTGACTTCCACATCGTCACGTGGCTGCAATGGTCCGGCACAGCTTTAGGAAATAGTGTCATTGACTTCCATATCGTCACGTGGCTACAGAATGGTCCGGCTTAGCTTTAGGAAATAGTGTCATTGACTTCCACGGTACAGAGAGATCGTGAGCTAGATTGTCTTGGTGCATGGCAAAGGTTTGAGCCACACCCTCCATATGTCCCCGTATGATGACCACTGCACCACGGCTGGGCTGAATGTTGGGTACCATAGCTACCAATTGTTGGAGACGACCATATGTCCCGGTATGATGACCACTGCACCACGGCTGGACGGAATGTTGGGTACCATAGCTACCAATTGTTGGAGACGACGTCGTGCCATGTGTAGGGAAGGATTGCACCAAAATGTATCAGTTGTAACTCTCCAAAATAAGGTCTTCTTTCATACACGTCTTTTTATGGCAACTAATTGACAGTTTTATGAAAGTATCATAAAATGGCAAACATTTCTCACCCCCCCCCCAAACTAATTAAGCAGTCTCTGCCCCCCCCTCCAAACTTCTCACCTTCTCTTGGTTCTTGTGGTCACAATATGTCGTCATCCCACAATATGGAAGGTTTCTCTGCCGTTGTGTGTGTGTATGTTGTCAAGTGAGGTCACATACTCTCGTTACCACTCGTAATTTCTCTTGTGCAGGATATTGCCAGCCTGCAAGGAGGAGATAAATCCCACAACTGACGCAGCAGACTCGTCCATTGATTAGGGGGGAACAGGATAGTGCCTATTCAAAAGTTGCTGTTTTTTGTATTTATTTGCAACCTGTGTCGGTAGTGTGAATCTTGACTTGTGTGTCTAGGCCTCAGATGTTTCCAATGTGTGTGTGATTATATTTATAGAGATGATTTGCATGGAAGTGAACTTTTTCTCTCCCCCCCCCAATCAAAGTGCACATTCAATGTATTAATAGTTGGTATAAACTGACCTCTGTCCGTTTCTCTAAATATAGTTATCTATCTATCTCTCTCTCTCTCTCTCTCTCTCTCTCTCTATATATATATATATATATATATATATATATAAATCTATCTATATATATATCTCCAATCTATCTATATATCTATCTATACTAACAACTGTCAGTTTTCTGTTTATCATGCAACTGATTCAGATGTAGAAATCCACCAATCACCACAACCCCCCACCCCCAAACAAACCACGCAGCTAATGGATCGATACGATAACTATTTGTTATCATCGTCTCTACCCCCCTCGCAGCTAATGGATCGATATGATAACTATTTGTTATCATCGTCTCTACCCCCCTCGCAGCTAATGGATCGATATGATAACTATTTGTTATCATCGTCTCTACCCCCCTCGCAGCTAATGGATCGATATGATAACTTTTTGTTATCATCGTCTCTACCCCCTCGCAGCTAATGGATCGATACGATAACTATTTGTTATCATCGTCTCTACCCCCCTCGCAGCTAATGGATCGATACGATAACTATTTGTTATCATCGTCTCTACCCCCCTCGCAGCTAATGGATCGATATGATAACTATTTGTTATCATCGTCTCTACCCCCTCGCAGCTAATGGATCGATATGATAACTATTTGTTATCATCGTCTCTACCCCCTCGCAGCTAATGGATCGATACGATAACTATTTGTTATCATCGTCTCTACCCCCCTCGCAGCTAATGGATCGATACGATAACTATTTGTTATCATCGTCTCTACCCCTCGCAGCTAATGGATCGATATGATAACTATTTGTTATCATCGTCTCTACCCCCCTCGCAGCTAATGGATCGATATGATAACTATTTGTTATCATCGTCTCTACCCCCCTCGCAGCTAATGGATCGATATGATAACTATTTGTTATCATCGTCTCTACCCCCCTCGCAGCTAATGGATCGATATGATAACTATTTGTTATCATCGTCTCTACCCCCCCCCCCCCACCTTGACGACATTTACTATGAACGTATCGTAATAATTGATTAAAATAATTCTGTTTCACATGCTATTGATTGTGTGTGTGTGAGTGAGTCTTCAGGTCATCAGGATAAGAGTCTCTAAGGTGTTGAGAGATAGACTGACAGGTAGACACGCAGTGCAGACAATAAAACATATTTAGACAGACAGAAAGATCGGTATACAGATAGGTAGATGAATAGATATATAGATGACAGACATGTAGATGAATAGATATATAGATGTCAGAGTTGTAGATGAATAGATATATAGATGTCAGACAGGTAGATGAATAGATATATAGATGACAGACAGGTAGATGAATAGATATATAGATGTCAGAGTTGTAGATGAATAGATATATAGATGTCAGACATATAGATGACAGACATGTAGATGAATAGATATATAGATGTCAGACATATAGATGACAGACAGGTAGATGAATAGATATATAGATGACAGACATGTAGATGAATAGATATATAGATGTCAGACATATAGATGACAGACAGGTAGATGAATAGATATATAGATGTCAGACATATAGATGACAGACAGGTAGATGAATAGATCGAGGATACATAAAAAGAACCATTAAATCAGATAGACACATAGATAGACATACTTAAAGCTAGACATAAATAGAGATAGACAGTCAAATAGACAGACATTTGGAAGGGGGGATACAAAGACTTTGTGATGCCCCCCCTCCCCATCATTAACCCTAAATCCACCGTCTAATGGTTTGCCTGTGTGTACAGTATCACATTGACTGTAATCTTCAAAACATCTCCCACTAATCTCACGGAGGGGGTATTGGATGTTATAAAATAAAAGCCAGTGGAAACTGGTTGTATTTAAAGGTGTGTGTGTGTGTATGTACATGTGTGTATTTGTGTGTTTGTATGTATATGTGTGTGTGTATGTACATGTGTGTATTTGTGTGTGTATGTACATTTGTGTGTGTATGTACATGTGTGTGTATGTGTATGTATATGTGTGAGTGTGTGTATGTATATGTGTGTGTATGTATATGTGTGTATTTGTGTGTGTGTTTGTACATGTGTGTGTGTATGTATATGTGTGTGTATGTATATGTGTGTGTATATGTGTATTTGTGTATGTACATTTGTGTGTGTATGTACATGTGTGTGTATGTACGTGTGTGTGTGTATTTACATGTGTGTGTACATGTGTGCTTGTGTACATTGTGTGTACATGTGTATGTACATGTGTGTGTAGGTACGTGTGTGTGTCTTGTGTACATTGTGTGTACATGTGTACATTGTGTGTGTGTGTGTTGAGGTCATGTCACCGAGCACTCAGTCTGGTGCTCACGTCTTGCTGGGACACGTCGTCATCAACATGCTGGTTAATGAAGTGGTGAGCAGCTGATAAGTGTGCGTGCTGTGGGCTGGCCTGCACTGAAAACAGCTCCATATATATGTGTGTGTGTGTGACAATGCAGACAAACACAGCTGACTGAGGTGTGTGTGTGTGTGTGTGACAGCTGACTGAGGTGTGTGCGTGTGTGTGTGTGACAGCTGACTGAGGTGTGTGTGTGTGACAGCTGACTGAGGTGTGTGTGTGTGTGACAGCTGACTGAGGTGTGTGTGTGACAGCTGACTGAGGTGTGTGTCTCATCATTTGACTCTTTTGTCTATGGTCACTGTGGCCATCGTCTCACATGACACACAGTCTCAGCCATTGGTGGGGGAGGGGGAGCACCAGAGGGGGCCCCATGCTAAATTTCATTTTGGTCATTTTGGTTGTCACTGAATTCCACATGGTTGGAGTTTGTTTACCGCCATCATATAAATTGTTCAATCGGTTCATGGCTCCCCTGAACTAATTGGTTCAAATTTTGTTTTTTTACTGTGACATACAAGGGGCTTAGATCAGATCACTAATTATATTTACTGGTGACACATATACACAAAGTTTTTTCTTTGCTTCAAAAATAACACATCTTGATATTAGATTTAAAAAAAAAACTGGGGGGGGGGGTAATCAGAACAACTTCCATCCATTGCAACTATTTAAGTCCACCATAACGGTGTGCTGCACTGACACAGAGATAAAATGTCTATCAACAATTTAAACACACACACACACAAACTGCACTTTGGGAGTTATAATTTCAAATCACTTTCCTACTCCAAAAATT
Organism: Bulinus truncatus; assembly: GCA_021962125.1. Taxonomy (NCBI): domain Eukaryota; kingdom Metazoa; phylum Mollusca; class Gastropoda; family Planorbidae; genus Bulinus; species Bulinus truncatus. The sequence continues at coordinate 592,109 of JAGDYQ010000116.1, forward strand.
GTATTTGTATCACCACCCTACGTACTCGGGGGTGTTTGTGAAGTCCATGATGGTGCAATGGCCGAGGAGGCACCAGGAGAGACATAGACCGGACACACTGGGAGACACAGCATGTATGTCGGGCTTACAGCGTGAAGATCCCGATCGCTAGCACCCGGCCATCCCTAATACAATAAAAAGTAGCACAACGCCAACCACATTTACTAAACCAACTTAAGTCAGGTACCCATTTAAAGCTGGGTGGACTCGGGGACTTTCACCAGGACTTGAAAAAATGCCAAGGTTCTCTCTGAGGTTCGAACTCGGGACCCTCCGGTCGACAGTCAAGTGCTCTGCACTAACCGTCCCTTACCCCCTATACAACCATACTGTTATATCCCCACATTTCTAAGAAATCCTTCTGTATTAATAGAACATAAACAAACTTGGTTTTTCTATCATTGATATTTAGAAGTAATGAAATTGTGGGTCCATGTCTAACTCTGGCAGTTGATCTTTTTGCTGACAGAGAATAATGACTTGCATATTTATTACTTTATTATTTTTTTAATTCCAGGTTTCAGGGGAGGTCGAGCCAGAAATCACAGATGTCAGACGTGCGACAAATCTTACATAGGTCAGGCTGGACTGAACCGTCACTACAGACTGAACCCAGACCACTGCAACAACCCCTCAGAAAATGGCAGCATCTCGTCTGTACACAATGGTTCCTTAGATTGTGAGGACAGTAAAGGTAGGTCATCATCTGAAGACATCCAGTTGCTTTCTCTGTCAGGCCTGTCTAGACCATTAAATGACATCACTAGGTAACATGTAAACCTGGTGTGGTTACTAAAGGTCAGATGAGGCTGCCCTTGTGAAGTTAACAACCATTACACCTCATGTGGTCACAGGTGATGTCACTGAATGCTGAAAATAGGTTTCATATATTATTTAGAAATATAAAATGCCATCAAATTATTAGTAGTTTTGAAAAGAGCTACTAGATCAAAGAGTTACTAGATCAAAGAGTTACTAGATCAAAGAGTTACTACATCTAAGAGTTGCTAGATCTAAGAGTTGCTAGATCTAAGAGTTGCTAGATCAAAGAGTTGCTAGATCAAAGAGTTACTAGATCAAAGAGTTGCTAGATCAAAGAGTTACTAGATCAAATAATTACTAGATCAAAGAGTTACTAGATCAAAGAGTTACTAGATCAAAGAGTTGCTAGATCAAAGAGTTGCTAGATCTAAGAGTTACACATTTATGTCAACAAATACACTTCATTAAAAAAGTTGAATTTTAGGGCTGGCTTACTGTTAAATTAGAAATAGTGTAATGTTTAAACATGCAAGTAGACACAAGACAAAACCAGTACAAGAAGTACAAACAGTACAAGAAGTACAATCGGCTCATTTTACATTCAATGGAAGAAAAGTTCTGAAATTTAAAAAAGGGCCAGATTTGGCCTGATCTGCCGTGACTTTGGAAATGATGAAATGATTGCTATTTGCAAGATTGTTTCATGTTTGAATCTGCGATCTGCCCCTCTTCACTCTAGCTCACAACCTCTCCGCCACTCAATTAACTGTGCCAAGTTTCAATGCAGCTATTATAGAAAATATTCAACTACATAATTCATAAACACAATTTAGCTACCTGTCATGGGTACATTTCTCTTGTTGTTTAATGTATGATGTATATAGTTGTATATATTATTATTTATTATTTCTTCTGTGGATCTTCTGCTTATGGGAAGGTGTTTATCAATTGTAGCATATTCAGTCTCTTCGGAGTTGATTATATTTCTAGTATATTAATTAAATGTTCCCAGATATGTGTGAGACATAACACTTACAAACAGTTGTAGAGTAGAGATAGTAAATGAATTTCTATATTTTTATTTATATTTACTGTCAATCTGAATCAAAAATGAAATATACACATAATATTGTACAGTGAATGATGTGATATGAATTAACGTCCTTCCCTAATGAGTCTCTGTCGTCATCTGTCTTGTTCTCGTCTGCCAGTATCAACTTCCTTAATTGGCCAGTTAATTATGCTAACTAAATTTCTAGGCCAAATATAATTATTACAACATTCCCCTTTCCTTTAAAAAACAAATGTTATACATTACTTCATTAGCGGCCATGTTAGTTCTGATGTATGTGCTATTTTTTTTTCAGACGCTTCACTTTTACAAGATGGCAACTCCTCTCACATGTCTGACACAACGGCGGAGGTATCTAAAGCTACCATGGAGGGGGTGGACAATTTTTCCGAAGACTCCAACACTCAGGACTCGTTGAATTCCATTGGAGCCACCTCCCCGGTGGTGAAACGTGGCCGAGGCAGGGGGGGCTACAGAGGACGCTGGGCCCACTGGAAGCAAAATGCTCAGCTGAGGAGAAAAAGCAAATTGAAGGAGGTAACGAGGTCATCCATTATTAGATCCTCTCATGACCTGACCTTGACCGGCCTGTCCTGCCAGCAATTCTTTGAAAAGAAAATGTTTTGGTTTAAATTAAAAAATTTTTCTCAAAGATAAATCTGTACATGAATTTTAATGTTTTAAAATGGAGTCAGTGGTATTTAATAATCATTTTAAAAAAAAAAGTTTTAAAAAAGGGAGCAATGCTAGGTCACAATCCCTACGTCACCAACTAAAAGGTGTGAACTAAATATTGACAGCTAAATCTCATCATCAATCTATGGGAACTCTAGGTGTTTATGTGTATCCAATCTGTTGTATTTTTTATGCCACAGTTTCACAGAAGAATCAGTCTTTCTAGCCTCCAAAACCCTAAATTGATGTACTACTGCATGTTTCACTCTTCATCACTTCATCAATGGTTTTTTTTTTAACCCAGATAGAAAATATAAAAAAAAAAAAAACTGTCAGCATACATAAATGTTAAGTAAAAACCAATAAAATATTTTATGAAAATTGTTAACTGTCAGCATACATAAATGTTAAGTAAAAACCAATAAAATATTTTATGAAAATTGTTAACTGTCAGCATACATAAATGTTAAGTAAAAACCAATAAAATATTTTATGAAAATTGTTAACTGTCAGCATACATAAATGTTAAGTAAAAACCAATAAAATATTTTATGAAAATTGTTAACTGTCAGCATACATAAATGTTAAGTAAAAACCAATAAAATATTTTATGAAAATTGTTAACTGTCAGCATACATAAATGTTAAGTAAAAACCAATAAAATATTTTATGAAAATTGTTAACTGTCAGCATACATAAATGTTAAGTAAAAACCAATAAAATATTTTATGAAAATTGTTAACTGTCAGCATACATAAATGTTAAGTAAAAACCAATAAAATATTTTATGAAAATTGTTAACTGTCAGCATACATAAATGTTAAGTAAAAACCAATAAAATATTTTATGAAAATTGTTAACTGTCAGCATACATAAATGTTAAGTAAAAACCAATAAAATATTTTATGAAAATTGTTAACTGTCAGCATACATAAATGTTAAGTAAAAACCAATAAAATATTTTATGAAAATTGTTAACTGTCAGCATACATAAATGTTAAGTAAAAACCAATAAAATATTTTATGAAAATTGTTAACTGTCAGCATACATAAATGTTAAGTAAAAACCAATAAAATATTTTATGAAAATTGTTAACTGTCAGCATACATAAATGTTAAGTAAAAACCAATAAAATATTTTATGAAAATTGTTAACTGTCAGCATACATAAATGTTAAGTAAAAACCAATAAAATATTTTATGAAAATTGTTAACTGTCAGCATACATAAATGTTAAGTAAAAACCAATAAAATATTTTATGAAAATTGTTAACTGTCAGCATACATAAATGTTAAGTAAAAACCAATAAAATATTTTATGAAAATTGTTAACTGTCAGCATACATAAATGTTAAGTAAAAACCAATAAAATATTTTATGAAAATTGTTAACTGTCAGCATACATAAATGTTAAGTAAAAACCAATAAAATATTTTATGAAAATTGTTAACTGTCAGCATACATAAATGTTAAGTAAAAACCAATAAAATATTTTATGAAAATTGTTAACTGTCAGCATACATAAATGTTAAGTAAAAACCAATAAAATATTTTATGAAAATTGTTAACTGTCAGCATACATAAATGTTAAGTAAAAACCAATAAAATATTTTATGAAAATTGTTAACTGTCAGCATACATAAATGTTAAGTAAAAACCAATAAAATATTTTATGAAAATTGTTAACTGTCAGCATACATAAATGTTAAGTAAAAACCAATAAAATATTTTATGAAAATTGTTAACTGTCAGCATACATAAATGTTAAGTAAAAACCAATAAAATATTTTATGAAAATTGTTAACTGTCAGCATACATAAATGTTAAGTAAAAACCAATAAAATATTTTATGAAAATTGTTAACTGTCAGCATACATAAATGTTAAGTAAAAACCAATAAAATATTTTATGAAAATTGTTAACTGTCAGCATACATAAATGTTAAGTAAAAACCAATAAAATATTTTATGAAAATTGTTAACTGTCAGCATACATAAATGTTAAGTAAAAACCAATAAAATATTTTATGAAAATTGTTAACTGTCAGCATACATAAATGTTAAGTAAAAACCAATAAAATATTTTATGAAAATTGTTAACTGTCAGCATACATAAATGTTAAGTAAAAACCAATAAAATATTTTATGAAAATTGTTAACTGTCAGCATACATAAATGTTAAGTAAAAACCAATAAAATATTTTATGAAAATTGTTAACTGTCAGCATACATAAATGTTAAGTAAAAACCAATAAAATATTTTATGAAAATTGTTAACTGTCAGCATACATAAATGTTAAGTAAAAACCAATAAAATATTTTATGAAAATTGTTAACTGTCAGCATACATAAATGTTAAGTAAAAACCAATAAAATATTTTATGAAAATTGTTAACTGTCAGCATACATAAATGTTAAGTAAAAACCAATAAAATATTTTATGAAAATTGTTAACTGTCAGCATACATAAATGTTAAGTAAAAACCAATAAAATATTTTATGAAAATTGTTAACTGTCAGCATACATAAATGTTAAGTAAAAACCAATAAAATATTTTATGAAAATTGTTAACTGTCAGCATACATAAATGTTAAGTAAAAACCAATAAAATATTTTATGAAAATTGTTAACTGTCAGCATACATAAATGTTAAGTAAAAACCAATAAAATATTTTATGAAAATTGTTAACTGTCAGCATACATAAATGTTAAGTAAAAACCAATAAAATATTTTATGAAAATTGTTAACTGTCAGCATACATAAATGTTAAGTAAAAACCAATAAAATATTTTATGAAAATTGTTAACTGTCAGCATACATAAATGTTAAGTAAAAACCAATAAAATATTTTATGAAAATTGTTAACTGTCAGCATACATAAATGTTAAGTAAAAACCAATAAAATATTTTATGAAAATTGTTAACTGTCAGCATACATAAATGTTAAGTAAAAACCAATAAAATATTTTATGAAAATTGTTAACTGTCAGCATACATAAATGTTAAGTAAAAACCAATAAAATATTTTATGAAAATTGTTAACTGTCAGCATACATAAATGTTAAGTAAAACCAATAAAATATTTTATGAAAATTGTTAACTGTCAGCATACATAAATGTTAAGTAAAAACCAATAAAATATTTTATGAAAATTGTTAACTGTCAGCATACATAAATGTTAAGTAAAAACCAATAAAATATTTTATGAAAATTGTTAACTGTCAGCATACATAAATGTTAAGTAAAAACCAATAAAATATTTTATGAAAATTGTTAACTGTCAGCATACATAAATGTTAAGTAAAAACAATAAAATATTTTATGAAAATGACCGTCAAATAAATGTTAAGTAAAAACAATAAAATATTTTATGAAAATTGTTAACTGTCATACATAAATGTTAAGTAAAAACCAATAAAATATTTTATGAAAATTGTTAACTGTCAGCATACATAAATGTTAAGTAAAAACCAATAAAATATTTTATGAAAATTGTTAACTGTCAGCATACATAAATGTTAAGTAAAAACCAATAAAATATTTTATGAAAATTGTTAACTGTCAGCATACATAAATGTTAAGTAAAAACCAATAAAATATTTTATGAAAATTGTTAACTGTCAGCATACATAAATGTTAAGTAAAAACCAATAAAATATTTTATGAAAATTGTTAACTGTCAGCATACATAAATGTTAAGTAAAAACCAATAAAATATTTTATGAAAATTGTTAACTGTCAGCATACATAAATGTTAAGTAAAAACCAATAAAATATTTTATGAAAATTGTTAACTGTCAGCATACATAAATGTTAAGTAAAAACCAATAAAATATTTTATGAAAATTGTTAACTGTCAGCATACATAAATGTTAAGTAAAAAACCAATAAAATATTTTATGAAAATTGTTAACTGTCAGCATACATAAATGTTAAGAAAAAAAAACCAATAAAATATTTTATGAAAATTGTTAACTGTCAGCAACTGTTAAGCATACATAAATGTTAAAGTAAAAACCAATAAAATATTTTATGAAAATTGTTAACTGTCAGCATACATAAATGTTAAGTAAAAACCAATAAAATATTTTATGAAAATTGTTAACTGTCAGCATACATAAATGTTAAGTAAAAACCAATAAAATATTTTATGAAAATTGTTAACTGTCAGCATACATATAAATGTTAAGTAAAAACCAATAAAATATTTTATGAAAATTGTTAACTGTCAGCATACATAAATGTTAAGTAAAAACCAATAAAATATTTTATGAAAATTGTTAACTGTCAGCATACATAAATGTTAAGTAAAAACCAATAAAATATTTTATGAAAATTGTTAACTGTCAGCATACATAAATGTTAAGTAAAAACCAATAAAATATTTTATGAAAATTGTTAACTGTCAGCATACATAAATGTTAAGTAAAAACCAATAAAATATTTTATGAAAATTGTTAACTGTCAGCATACATAAATGTTAAGTAAAAACAATAAAATATTTTATGTTAACTGTCAGCATACATAAATGTTAAGTAAAAACCAATAAAATATTTTATGAAAATTGTTAACTGTCAGCATACATAAATGTTAAGTAAAAACCAATAAAATATTTTATGAAAATTGTTAACTGTCAGCATACATAAATGTTAAGTAAAAAACAATAAAATATTTTATGAAAATTGTTAACTGTCAGCATACATAAATGTTAAGTAAAAACCAATAAAATATTTTATGAAAATTGTTAACTGTCAGCATACATAAATGTTAAGTAAAAACCAATAAAATATTTTATGAAAATTGTTAACTGACAGCATACATAAATGTTAAGTAAAAACCAATAAAATATTTTATGAAAATTGTTAACTGTCAGCATACATAAATGTTAGTAAAAACCAATAAAATATTTTATGAAAATTGTTAACTGTCAGCATACATAAATGTTAAGTAAAACCAATAAAATATTTTATGAAAAATTGTTAACTGTCAGCATACATAAATGTTAAGTAAAAACCAATAAAATATTTTATGAAAATTGTTAACTGTCAGCATACATAAATGTTAAGTAAAAACCAATAAAATATTTTATGAAAATTGTTAACTGTCAGCATACATAAATGTTAAGTAAAAACCAATAAAATATTTTATGAAAATTGTTAACTGTCAGCATACATAAATGTTAAGTAAAAACCAATAAAATATTTTATGAAAATTGTTAACTGTCAGCATACATAAATGTTAAGTAAAAACCAATAAAATATTTTATGAAAATTGTTAACTGTCAGCATACATAAATGTTAAGTAAAAACCAATAAAATATTTTATGAAAATTGTTAACTGTCAGCATACATAAATGTTAAGTAAAAACCAATAAAATATTTTATGAAAATTGTTAACTGTCAGCATACATAAATGTTAAGTAAAAACCAATAAAATATTTTATGAAAATTGTTAACTGTCAGCATACATAAATGTTAAGTAAAAACCAATAAAATATTTTATGAAAATTGTTAACTGTCAGCATACATAAATGTTAAGTAAAAACCAATAAAATATTTTATGAAAATTGTTAACTGTCAGCATACATAAATGTTAAGTAAAAACCAATAAAATATTTTATGAAAATTGTTAACTGTCAGCATACATAAATGTTAAGTAAAAACCAATAAAATATTTTATGAAAATTGTTAACTCGTCAGCATACATAAATGTTAAGTAAAAACCAATAAAATATTTTATGAAAATTGTTACTGTCAGCATACATAAATGTTAAGTAAAAACCAATAAAATATTTTATGAAAATTGTTAACTGTCAGCATACATAAATGTTAAGTAAAAACCAATAAAATATTTTATGAAAAATTGTTAACTGTCAGCATACATAAATGTTAAGTAAAAACCAATAAAATATTTTATGAAAATTGTTAACTGTCAGCATACATAAATGTTAAGTAAAAACCAATAAAATATTTTATGAAAATTGTTAACTGTCAGCATACATAAATGTTAAGTAAAAACCAATAAAATATTTTATGAAAATTGTTAACTGTCAGCATACATAAATGTTAAGTAAAAACCAATAAAATATTTTATGAAAATTGTTAACTGTCAGCATACATAAATGTTAAGTAAAAACCAATAAAATATTTTATGAAAATTGTTAACTGTCAGCATACATAAATGTTAAGTAAAAACCAATAAAATATTTTATAAAATTAAATAAGTCAGCATACATAAATGTTAAGTACATGAAAAATCTAGCTACATAAATGTTAAGTAAAAACCAATAAAAACCAATGAAATATTTTATGAAAATTGTTAACTGTCAGCAGCATACATAAATGTTAAGTAAAAACCAATAAAATATTTTATGAAAATTGTTAACTGTCAGCATACATAAATGTTAAGTAAAAACCAATAAAATATTTTATGAAAATTGTTTTTTTCAGTGGAGAATGATTTTTTTTTCTACAACCCCCCTCCTATCCCCCCCATCTTTCAGAAGATTTTTCTGTGTTGTGATTTTGAGTAAAGGTTTTTTCATGTGAGTTGAAACTATAAAATTGTGCAATGATTTCCTTGATTGTTGTCTGTTGTAGTTGATGAAACAATGCACAGATGAGGAACTGATGGAGGTCGTGCTACCCCGGCTGGTCAGCAGTGTATCCGTGTGGGAGTTTTTGATGATGAAATCTGAGAAAGGTGGATCCCGGCCTCAGGTCAGTCTCAGAGATTCGGTTAATAAGTCCCTTTTATGTGACCGGGCAGTTATTAACCAAAACTTCAGACTTAAATTCAAATAATTATTATTTTTTTAAATTTGTTTTCCAGATAATTGTTTTCACAATAATTGTTATTCATTTTGGGAAGTTGCTTATTTAAAGATTTTCATTTTTAATAAAAAAAAAAATTTCTACGTACAATTGTGTAAAAGTGTAAATTAGATTTATAATTAGTGTCATGAGCATGGTTTGGTGTTCACAGACAGTGATCATATGTTGTAGCTACACGTTTAATTCGAGTTGGAGTCTCAAACGGCTGTTTTATTTCTTACAGGTGGATGTCATTTTCCGTGAGTTTGAATCTCTAAAACAAAACGTACAGAAAGCCTGCACTGACTACCTGCAGGCCCTGAGTCCAGCCGAGTTGGTGGACGACAACTTACAGTGCAAGATGATTAAAGTGAGGACCTTCATTTCTGTGACCCAGTTCAGTTTAAAACTTGAGAGTCTCTGGCTTTGTTTTAATTGGACCGAACTAAAATGTGTCATTTAACTCCCTAGTAAAATGATGTAACA